>CM053587.1:272105353-272159892 GCA_028646515.1 Pseudochirops corinnae
GGAAGGAAGGAAGGAAGGAAGGAAGGAAGGAAGGAAGGAAGGAAGGAAGAAAGGAAGGAAGGAAGGAAGGATGGGAGGAAAGAAGAAAGGAAAGGAGGAAAGGAAGGAAGGGAGGAAGGAAGGGAGGAGGGAAGGAAGGAGGGAAGGAAGGGATGAAGGAAGGAAGGGATGAAGGAAGGAAGGAACAAAGGAACGAAGGAAGGAAAAGTCAGTTCTAATAGAAATATCAAAGGGGAAATACTTATAATAAATTTACTGGAGAATTCTATTGAATTTTTAAATAATATTTAGTAACAAGTATTATATTATACTCAAAAATTGAGTAGGAAAGCACCATCCAGATACCTTTTATGAGACAATATCGTCCTTATATCTAATCCAGAGATCAATAAAGCACAGAATACTGGACTGATATCACTAATTAATAATAAAAAAATTTTAGATAAAATCAATTCAAATAGACTGCTGTGATTCATCTAAGAAATTATTCATTATGACCATATAGATTAATAGCAGGGATGTAAGGATGGTTCAGCAACAGGAAAATGACAAACATTTAATCATAATTGAGGCAAAAAAATTCAAAATCACATTATTTTATCAAAAGATATAGAAAAATCTTTTGACAAAATGTAACATTTAAATATGGAAAAAAAAACCTACAAAGTAAAGGCACTAAAGATTCCTTTTTATTATTATAAAATGTATCTACATAAAATTGAAAGCAAGCATTATATACAAATAGGAATGACTAGAGCCTTTTTCTAGTAAATACAGAAGTTGAGCAAGGATGCCCACTCAACTTAGCATTGTTAATAGTACTAGAAATTCTAGTAATAGCTGTAAGATAAGAGAAAGCAATTGAACAGGTAAATACAAAGGCAAAGGGAAATACCCCCACTTTCCATATGTATTTCTGCTTGGTTTGGATTCCATAGAACCTGATGCTGCCATGGTAGGTATATCCTGGTTCTACCTGGTTAGGTAGAACCACTGTTCTACCTAAATTATATTATAGATTATAAAACATGTAGATTATATAAGATTATAAACTATATAGATTATAAACTCTTTGAGGGCAGAGACTGTCTTTTTCTTATTTGTATCTCAGTGCCAGGGATATAGTAGGTGTTTAATAAATGTTTATTGAATTGAAGATAAAACTATCCTTATTTGCTGATGATATGATAATTTACTAAGAAAATCCATGGGGCAGTTCAGTGGCACAATGGATAGAGCACTGGGGCTGGAGTCAGGAAGACCTGAGAGCAAAATCAACCTCAGACACTCAGACCCTATGCAGTCACTTAGCCCTGTTTGCCTCAGTTTTCTGCAACATCTGTAAAAATGAACTAGAGATGGAAATGGCAAGTCACTGAAGTAATTGAAGTGTATTTGTCAAGAAAACCCCATATGTGGTCGCAAAGAACCATATATGACTGAAAAAATGACTGAACAACAACAAAAAAAAAGTCCTTGGGAATAAACAAAGATACAATTGAGCAAAATTGTAGGCTACAAAATATACTCTCAAAAATCAATAGCATATCTTTATAAAAACAACAAAATCAAACACACTAATAAAAAATGAAATCCCATTCCGAATAACTACACAAGGAGGAAAATATTTGAGAATCAATCTATTAAAGCTATGAAACAAAGAATAAATAATACAGCTGAAGGAATATTCGGTACTCATAGCTGAACTTTACCAATGTAATAAAAAGGGAAATTATACTGAAGTTAATTTACAATCTTAATGCTACACCAATTAAATTATAAAATTAATAACAAAAAATAATAGCAAAATTCATTTGGAAAAATAAAATATCTAGGCTAACAAGGGAAATAATTTTTTTAAAAATGAGGTACAGAACTTCCGGACTGCAGTCATCAAAACAATCTAGCTTTATTTAGTTAATAAGTTTAGAGATCAGTGAAACAGTCTAAAGAAGGGAAAATCAAAAACAATGTAATTCAATAATCCAGTATTCACTAACCTGAAAATAATAAATTATTTAAGAAGATATGCCCCACTAGGCAAAAGCTGCTGGGAAAACTGGAAAATGGCCTGGGAGAAATAAGGCTTAGACCAACATTTCATACCATGTTCCACAATACATTCTAAATTGAAATATAACACTTATTTTAAAGATCATATCATTCTTTAAAAATTAGAAGAGAAATATATCATAAACTTTTCACAGCTGTGGGTGAGAGATATATTCTTAACCAAAGAAAAGATTGAAGTAGTTACAAAAGATAGATAACTTTTATTATATAAAACTTTACATTCTTCCACCAATAAAATTAATGCACCTCATATAAGAAGGGAAAGGATTTAATAAGAAAAAAAAAAAGCTTCATGTCAAATTTCTTTGACAATAAATTAGTATCTAAGATATTAAATATATATACACATGTGATATACACATATCACATGTGTATATATAATATGTATTATATATAGCCAAAGGATATGAACAGTACTCAAAGAAAGAATTAAATACCATTAACATCATTGTGAAATAAAATTCCAAATCACTAATAATAAACTGCATATGTATATAAATGCATATAAAAGAACTCTTAGATTTCACCTCATGCCCTTCAAATTTGCAAAGCTGACAAAAAGATAGATGTTGTTGTTGTTCAAGATGACTTGGGAAGGTAGGCATACTGTTGAGTTATTGGTAGAAATTTAAAGCACCACAACCATTTTGGAAAGCAACTTGGAAATATTCAAATAAAGTGACTAAAATGTCCCTAGACTTTGACCCAAAGATTATAGTTGGGTCATACTCTAAAACACCACTGATAAGAAGAAACCCCACATATACATTAAAAATATTTATAACAGCACATTTTTGTGATGACAAGAAATAGGAAACAAAGTAGATGACCATAAACCGGGGAATGCCTAAAAAAATGGTGGTACACAGATGTATTGGAATATTGCTGTGCTGTAAGAAATGAAGAATTCAGAGAAGCTTGGAAAGATTTACATGATCTGATATGAGATAAGGAAATAAAAGTTAAAAAAAATAGAATACAGACAATGACTTCATCAAAATAAATATAAATGATCCATATAAATGATCCAAGATAATTAATAGTGAATGTTATAAAATTACAAAGATCAAAGATGGCTTAAAAGAAAACAAGAAATACCCATATACCATGTCTTTGCAGCTTTGAGAGTTCCACAAATGGGATATATTGCATATATTTTCAAATTTATTCAATTTATTGATGAGTTATACTGATTATTTCTCTTTTTCTCTAAAAATATTATTATGTTGAAATGGCTAAGGGGGGATGGGAAAGGAGGTGACTGGGAGAAATTTTGGTGAAATGAAAACAAGGTACAACAACAAAAAATATTTTAAGAAAGAAATACAAAGTGAGGTTTTCAGCTGAGATAGTGGGAAGAGGGAGAGTTGTGGGAGTTTTGAGAAGGAATGAAAAATTTGAGAAAAGTTGATGTGAATGAGAATAGTAAATTGATTCTGGAGTTTTAAAAGGATTACCTTTCCAAAGCGAGGGCCCAGTTTAAATTATGTAACATTTATTTGTAGCGGACCTAATCAGTATGGTTTTGTGAGGTGATATCTGAGCTGAGTTTTAAAAGAAGAGAAGGATTTTACCAGGCATTTACCTTTTAAATGCCTTTGAAATAGCTGAGGGTCACAGTAACTGTTTGTTTCTAATTGTCCCAATAAATTTTCAAGACATCATTATATTGTACTGATTGAGAACTGGTAAAAGTAGATGCAACATGATCAGATCTCAGCCATGAAGCTTAATAGTCCTTTACTGATTGTCACCCTATTAAAGAAAAAAAATACAAGAAATCCTTCAAGGACCAGTATTCAACAGTCCTTTTTTGCATTTCCTACCATAAAAATCCCACGAATAGAACAGCTGCCGACTGAAGTGAGTACTAGTCAAACAAACACCAGCATCCTGAGGGATAGGGAGGCAGGGAAAGAGAAAAGATTGTGATCACTGTAACATAACTAAGCTCAAGAACTTTACTCTTGAGAGATGAATGAAAGCTATTTTCTAAACAAAGAAATGTGGCTTCTCAAATGTTTTCAGATATTCTCAGCTTTCTTTGGCCCATGAAAACTTCTCCCTCCTTCTCCCCTGACCCTTCCAATCTGTCACTCTTTTTGTTTTTACTTATTAGTCAGTGGTATATCCACAGGTAAGACACTGATAATTAGTTCAAGTTAAAATCCAACAAATATTTTTTATTGCAATGCCCAATCTCTGTCCTAAATAAAAGGAAAGAAGGTGGTCACTCTTTCGTCTCCTTAATGGGCAGAGCATGCTGGGTATGGAAAGTTGTCTGTGCTAATAAATGTAATCTGGTTATGTCATACTGTTGCTTAACTGGTTTTCTAAGGGGTGTAGGTTGTGTTCAGGGAAGACTAGTATCTCTAGTGTGAGGGCTGCTTTTCAGGGCTGCTTTCTACCTTTGGTGTTTACCTAATTCACCCAACTTCCACCTGTGGCTGGAAGAACTGTACTGTGCTCTGTGGCCACAATCCAGTCACCTGTCTTGACAGATAGGCTAAACCAAGTTGACAGTAACCAACAAGCCTCAAACCCATTGATGAGTTGAGAGTGGTGGGGTGTCTACCCCAGGTATATGAAGACTCTCCAGAGTAAAATGAGCAGATAAAAGCAATTTGTACCAAAGGTCATGAAGGCAGCTGAAGTATGTGCTATGGAGCACTTAGAGCTTGGTTAGGCATCAAGGATGCCAAAGTCATTCACTGTATCCAGAGCCATCACCAGTCATCTTGACTTTGTCTTAGCATTGTACTCCAATGACTAGAAGAGAAAGGCCCACAACTTCACACAACTCTGCCTCACTTAAATCCAATTTTATGCACAAATCAAAAGACATCATCCATACCATTTTTACCGTATTTTCCTACCTTAAAGTCCTGTGAAAACAGGCAAGTGAAGAAGCAGCAGGTATGGATACACTGGAAGCCATAGTCACAACTCTTCACACAGTGGTCCAGGCCATAGAGCCATCTTCTGAATTGAAGCAACTGAAGTTTTCAGCAGCCTCCTGGGTATCTGAGCAGCGATTTTTCAAAGACTGGACTGCTCACCTCCTGGTGTAAGGAAGGGGCTAGAAAAGGTGCCCCCAAAATTGTCTGCTTCACCCAATGCTGGCCTGCTTACCACAGCAGGTAGGGAATCACACTCTGGTTTATTTTTTATTTTTTAAAAATGTACAAAAATTGTTGGTAATATAATTTACTCAACAATCAGTACATGAAATGCACACATGCTTAAAGACAACATGAAATACAGTGCATGTCATGGGAAACTGGCAAAGAACTGCCCAACATGGCGTGCTCTCATCAAAGAAGGTGCTGTGCTCAATGAGTGAAGTAGAATTGCAGTAGCTCAAAAGAGACATGATATGTGCACATTAGAGACATCACTTCTCCAGATGTTCGTGTGGACTACTTGTGTTCAACCTGTGATAGAGTATTCTGAGCTGGTATCGGTCTGATCAGCCATAGTCAGACACACTGTATCTTGACTGTAACATAGTGATATGCCATTTTGGTCCTTTTCAAGAACAAATGACAACAACCAATCAATTGATTTTCTTTGATATAAGAGAAGATTGATAGGGTGATATGTGCATATGGATGGGGATGCGTGATGTTATATCTAGGAAAGATGGTAATATAAAAAAAGCATTCACAATTATTTTAAATGAAAAACACATAGATTAGATAGCTAAATAAATTAAAGGATGATTTTTTTTTTTGCCTTTTTTTGAGGGGCAATTGGGGTTAAATGGCTTGCCCATGGCTAGTAAGTGTTAAGTGTCTGAGGCTGAATTTGAACTCGGGTCCTCCAGATCACAGGACTAGTGCTCTGTTCACTGTGTCACCTAGCTACCCCTAAAGGATAAATTAAAAAAAAAAAACTCTTAAGTACCTACTTCATAAAAGGCATTGTGATGAGGATACAATGATAAAATAATCCCTAACTGAACAAAGTTCCCTTTCTACTGTTCATAGAACTTACAAATCTACAATCATTCTCAGAACAACAGTTTCTAAAATGTGTTGAACATATCACCTAGAAGGTACCTGAAAACATCCATTTGATTGGGTGAAGAAAATATGAGAATTTAGGAGAACAGCACTGTTCAGCCATTCATCTGCTATCCATCTTTTGTGGGCTCTTTCTCCTTGTCCACACCCACAAAAGCCTTCACTGAAATGTTAGCCATGAGTGTTCCACCAAGGCAAGTATATGGTCAGGCCAGCAGATCAGGAGGCTCTTTTGGGACTAATTCCAATTGACATCTTGGGGATCGTATGGAATGAGAAGGGTTGATGCTAATCAACTCCAAGGACTTAATTTCTTTTTTTTGTGAGCCTTCAGTACTAATCCAAATTGGTTCTATTTATTTTTGAGCTAGCCTGCTTTTTACTATGGTGAATTAAGGTCTCTTTAAGGGATCTCCTTTGATTTTTCAGGGATCCATTAAAGGGATTTTTATATCGACCTTCATCTGGTTTTTCCTAAGTCCTGACAGAGGAGCCATTGGAAAATCTATGGGTTGATATGTGCTAAAAAAGAACCTACCAGAAGGTAAGGGCTTACTCATAGTCACCCCCAAATCCCCAAGTTCTGTTGTGAGAATCCTACATGCTTTCAGGGTTCATTTGGGGAAAAGATTTTTCCCTTCGACATGGAAAACTTGTTTTTGGTTATTTTCATTTTTACTTATTGTTGGCTACATTTTAAAATTTTATTTTCTTTCTCATTATTTTGGGTTGAGGGCCCCTATAAACCCTAGGCAGGTGGTAAAGTATGAGAACTTGTAAAAAATAATTAAACTTCGTATTTGGGGGAAAAGTATAATCTCCAGGCCCATAATGTATGGTAGTTCTGGGACTTCCCCAAAAGATACTAACGTTGCTATTGTCTAAGAACTATATTGAATGAAGTAGTGGGGACTTTTTTCATATCATTCAAAAAGTCAAGAAGAACTGTGACACTTGGACTTTACTGAGATTGTCTAGGGCCAGGCATTGGCAGTGGGTGGGCGGTAGGGGTACAGGCAGGTAGTATACTTAAATGAACAATGTTTGAACCTACTCAGGTACCCAAAGAACTACCCTTGAAACCCAGTATATTTGCAGAAGACAGAACACATTTCCCTGAGGGGGATGTACAGTGAGCATTGAACTAGAGTACTTTCCATAGAGCTGGACATGAATTTCGGCACCTTGCTAAAGGACATATGTAACCCAGCAGCTCCAGGTTGGTCTTTTGGTGTCCATAACCAGACTGAAAGATGACTAGTGACTGAACCAGGTAAAGCCCTGCCCCACCTCATCCCATAATACATTATAAGAGCTGTAGAAAAAACTCCACCCTTTCTCATTTACAAATGCTCTGATTTGGGATCCATCACCAGTTTCCCTTCAATTTCCATCCAAGAAGGAAAGAATTTTTCTCTCCTCTACCCTCAGTGGCAATGGTGCCTATAAGCACACACCATTGACAATATGTATTTGTCTGGGGGTTCCTGAGACTGGACCTTAAGCCCCTGTCTGCTGCCTTAAGACAAAGATAGAAGAAACCCTTAGAGTATGGTCCCAGTGGTCCCCCAAGTTCACTCTGACCCCATCTTCTTCTCACTTAGAAGCAGATGAACAAAAACATTACCCCAGCCATACATTTCATATAGATAGAGAGATAGACAGATAGATAGACAGACAGATAGATAGATAGATAGATAGATAGATAGATAGATAGAGATATATAGATATAGATATGTATAATAATTTTCTTAATACTTTGGATTGAGACCCCCTATAAACCCCAGGCAGGTGATAAACTATGAGAACTTGTAAAAATAATTAAACTTTGTATTTGGGAGAAATTATGATCTCCGGACCCATAATCTATAGTAGATCTGGGCCATCCCTAAAGGATACTAATGTTGCTATTGTCTAAGAACTATACTGAATGAAGTAATGGGAACTTTTTCATGTCACTCAGAAAGTCATGAAGAACTGTGACAATTGGACTTTAACTGAGATATAGATCATGTATATCTATATATAAATATACATTATACATACATATATACATACATGCATACATGTATACATACATACATTGAAAGACTCTGTGGGCTTTCCTTAGTTCCTGCCAACTGTCTTCAGGTTCTCTAACCCCATTTACTTCCCTAGCATAAAGAGAGGCCTCCTAGAAAGAATAGAGCTTCTCCTATTCTAGTAAAACTGACTCCTTCAAAAGGGCCTGTCCAAGTTCTCCAGGAAAACCTCATCTCTCCTCCACCTTCTCTATCCTCAGGCTTATAAACTCATCTGCTCATCACATCTGCTCCAACTGCCCCACTGAGCATCCTCAATAAAAGACTCTAATCCCTATACAAGCTACAAAGGTTGAACGCTTCTTTCATGCTGGAAAAAGTCTTAAGCCAGAGACAGCTTCCTCTTCTGTTTTGTGTTTCCTTCCAAGAACACAGGTAATTTAGCAGTGATCTTGAAAAATGGACCTTTTCAGCCTTGATAAACACATTGTAATTTGGGAGGTTCCTGGATTTCCGTGTAGATGCTCTCTCCCCAGAAGAAGGTACTGTCTAAATTTACTTTGCTTCTCAGAGCATAAAATGACTCTAAAAAGAATCATTCTAACTCTAAAGAGCAAAAGAGTCATTCCTGGTTGGACAGAAGATCTGGATTTTGTGTTGTTTAGATAATAAAGGTGAATGTGAGCTCTCTGATAAGCAGTCCTTCAAAGTACCTTCGCTGACTGGAAGAATGCAATAGTTGTGCTGAGCTGTTGTTAAATGTTGTAACAATGTTGTTTAATGTTGTAACTTTTGCACACTTGTTTTGGGCAATTTTTTTGCATTGGGGTAAATAAATATCTATTCTATACCTGATATCTACTTTGTACAGTGAGAATATTTCCTAGAAGGAACTTTTTGCATGTCTTTGGCAAGGGTAAGCAGTGACAGATAATGGACATCTAAACTGTTGGGGGAAGCTAAGTGGTGCAATGGATAGAGTGCAGGGGTCTGGAAAAATTCTGGAAATTCTGGAGTTCAAATTTGGCCTCAGACACTTACTTGTGACCCTGGGCAAGTCACTTAACCTTGTTTGCCTTGATTTCTTCATTACAAAATGAGCTGAAGAAGGAAATGGAAAATCACTCCAATATCTCAACCAAGAAAACCCCAAATAGGGTCATGAAGAGTACGACACAACTGAACAACAACAAACTCTGTGATACAGATTTCCCCCAGAATTCCCGGTCGGCAACATGACAAGTCAAAGCAATGAGGAAAGACCTAATAAACTCTCTTTGGGGTCATGTTGCTCCTTAGGTTGAATCTGGCAAACATATAAGACTAGATTAGGAGCCTTTTGTAGGAATAGAGAGGTAATAAGGACATAAAATAGGGTGGTGACTGTAAGGTAGACATAAGAGAAGAGATGAGGGGAGGAAGGTTGTAGATGCGAGGAGGTGGTGCAGCACATTGAATGCTGTATATGGGATCATAAAGCCCAGAATTAAAATTCAGTCTCAGGCATTTATTAGCTATGCGACACTGGGAAGGTAACTTAATCTCTCTCTAACTGCTGTCTACCTTAGTTTCCTCAACTATAAAATGCAGATGATAATAACACTTACCTCTCATGGTTGTTGTAAAAATCAAAAGAAATAATATTTGTAAAGTGTTTAGGATAGCACCTGGAACATAACAAGCATGTAATAAATTCTCATTCTATTCCAGCTCATTCCTGAATCAACAAGGCATTTCTCGTAACAAGAAGCTTATTATCTACCATTTCCATTGTTGGATAATCATAATTTTTAGAAAGGTTTCCAAGATATTATGCTGATGACTAATGTGGTAATATGTGTTGCATGACTGAGTATGTAAAACCTATATCAAATTGCTTATGGTCTTGGTAGGGGTGAGGAAGGGAGAGAGAAAATTTGGAGCTCAATTTTTTTAAATGAATGTTAAAAATTGTCTTTATATGTAACTGGGGGATAATAAAATATTATTTGAAAAGGAAGGAGGGAAGAAAAAAAGAAATGTATGTGGTGATTTTATTGTATATTTGAATAGAATAGAAAGTTGTGCATAATACATTTTTAGTTTCATGTATAATCATCTTTTTTATTATACCATGTTATGGAAATACTTGTTTTATTCCATAAATTAAAAATAAAAAGATGCTATGCTGAAACATGCTTCCCTATAGTTCAAATGTATTGGGGCTAGTTTTACCCTCTGGGATCAATTACTTTGGTCACTCCTGTCCCCTTAGCTTGGATGTCCCCATGCTCATTCTTGGACCTAATTCTCTCCTGTTTCAGCTTCAATAGCCAAATCTGCTCCTGTAGCTTCAAGTTGCTAGTCACTACATCCATTTCTGGTTTTGTTTCACAGCATTTCCCCTCATCAACTCTACATTGCATCCAAAGTGGACCATTAGCTGTCTCCCCACTTAAATACTTGCCCGTGCATTTGCACAGGTCATTTGCCACGCCCGGATTTCATTCCCTCCTTACCTTGTTTTCTCAGATTCCTTGCTTTCCTTTAAGGCTTGGCTTAGGTGTCATCAACTCTGTAAAGCTTCCTCTGATTCCCCTCTGCCCTGCTAATGGTTCATGCTATTTCCCTCTGCAGTTTACCCTTTATGACACATATATGTATCTAAGTTGCATCTCCCCCTACCACTGATAGAATATAAGCCTCTTAAGGTCAGTGTCCCTTCTGCATTTGACTTTGTGTCACCAATACCTTAGACAAAACAAGTGATAGATGAATGTTTGTTGAAAATAATTAAATTGCTAAAGATCAAAAGAGATGGCAGGTCCTAACACAATAGAAAGGCTTTGAAGGCAGACCCAGGGATAGTAGTTTCTCTGTTGTCTCCTTCATTAGACATTGATGTATAGACATTGAAAACAGGGAAATTGTGTTTGGTTTTTTTTTTATGATTTTGCTTTTCATTGTCTCCCTAGCACTTAGTATGGTATCTTACATACACAGGATGCTTAAGAAATTTTTGTTGACTGACTGAATAATGACTGAAGATAGACCTAATTAAGTTCAAAAGGACTCCGGATCAGGTTGTCTTGCAAAGTGATGAATTTTCTAGCTATGGCAACCCTCAAAGACCTTCTACCAATTCCTCAAGGTTGCAATCTGGGTTAGTAGAGACAGCTCCCATACTAATGAACTCCTTGAGTGCAGGGATTATATTTTTTGTATCCTTAAAAACTTAGCACAGTGCTGATTCATAGTAGGCAGTTATTAACAGACTGATAAAATAATAAATCCATGAAATACTGTTGTAGAAAAATAACTCTAATACAGGAGAGAATGAGATGTCTGAAAAGAAGGGGCCCCTGCTAATCCCTTTGAAATGTGTGAGTCCAAAGAAGAATGCTTTCCCCAGAGGAGATCAGAGAAGGCTTCAAGAAGGAAGTAAATCCTAAATTGGACCTTGAAGGAAGGGACTTCAACAGATGGCGATGGAGGCTATTTAAGAAAATGTTATTAAAACTGTTTAAAAATTAAATGACTCCATGTCCTCAAGGGTTTAATCCTAAAATGACAAAATAATGGGTATTTCTGATTGCTTTGTGCTCTTTTATAATCTTAACCAAAACAAACAAACAAAAACTTTCTGCAATATTGCAAACACCATCGATGGGGATTTCCTGGATTTATTTTTACCTAAGTCAACCCTGGCATAAAATGATCACAGTCGTGTAATTTCTGGATGCAAGCTTGAATTGCATATCCACAACTGAATCCACAATGCAACTCAACAATCATTTATCAAGTATCAAGTGTGTGCCAAAGAATGTGCTGAATAAGACACATTTCCTGCCACCATAGAATTTGTAGGCTAGAAAGAGAGATAAATCCCACACATGAATAACTGTGGCACAAAAAGATCATAGTAAAAGCATAAGAGAGATACAACCATGATGGCATGCAAGGTCAGTGGAAGAGAGATGATATCTGAGCATGTGTGCATCAGAATGTGTGTGTGTGTGTGTGTGTGTGTGTGTGTGTGTGTGCTGAGATGGAAAGAATGAGGGAAGATTTTGTGCATTTTGTGTGGATCTTGAGAATTGACTTAGATTTCAAAAATCAAATATGGGGAAAGGGGTGGTCCAGTAAGAACAAAGCGATAGAGAGAAGAAAGCCTTGGACATATACTGGAGATCTGCATCCTTGCTCTGAAGCTGAACCTTGTTTTGTTTTGTTTTGTTTTTTTGTTTTCTACTGGCAGTGGTGATTTCCAGAAAGACAGCTTATATAAAGATCTGTCTTGGGAATTGGGTAGACCCCACTTTAAATTCTACCTCTGACACCTTCAATCTATGAGACCCTGAGCAAGTCACCACAGTATCCCAGGAACTCTAACATTTTACATTTTGGAATAGCTTCCTGAATCCTTTGGAGGAGAAAGCTTCTTCACCAGGAATTCTATACCTCGGTTAAATCACAGGTCCAGAATAAGAAAACAAAACAAAACATTGATTCTACTAACATAGAAGAAGCTTGAAATGGAACTATCAGGACATCTTGCCACAGTTGCAATAGGTAATATAGTTCTTACATTTGTCTCTATTAGCATTATAATAGCTTCTGACTTGGTCCCTAACAGCTTAGAGAGAATAGTACAGTCAATTGTGTAAATAATACAGGTTTTTAAAATGTGTCCAAATGTATAATTAAATGGATAATGTTACAGCTCCCCAACCCTGCCAAGGCCCACTGCCTAAATGGTAGGCTTTTGAAATTTCATCTTAATACATGGTTACGTGATACACTGCTTTTATGGTCTGCTGGGTAAATGACTCTTGGTTTGAAAAGGGTCTAAATGCATATTTATACAGAAGTGTATACTGGTGTTTGAAGGGCTGGTAAGATCTCTCTAGTAAATACCATGAATTATACAAAAGCATCTATTTGTATATATGAAGTATTGTAATGCTGAGTGCATGTCAATACATACATCCTTCTCTCCCTAATAAACACAGATAGGTCTTACATCAAATTCTGAACAAAGATCAGAATTAACCTAAAGCCAGCATGAAATCCTGTCTCTGAAATTCCTCTGCCAAGTTCAAAGTCTTGAAAAATTTTCAATGCTTTGCAGGTCCTGACAATGAAGAAAACAAATGGGAGCCAGTGACCCCATGTCTGAAGCTGTGAGGGTGGGGAGGAGTTGTGAACAAAGCCAGCTCTTACCTTCACAATAGCAAAGACCATCTAAACCAGCCTCCTACTAACTCCATAGTTTCAAGGCCAGTGGGAAGCTGGATGAGGGAAGGATTGACTCCATAAATTCTATTATTAGGGGATGAACCTTTTGAAGGGCTCATAGCCTATTGGGTTCCACCCACTCTCAACCTGGTTCAGATTCTGGGGATTTTTTTACTGGTATTCCATCTCTGTGATTCACTTGACCTCTCCCAGTTAAAAAAAATGGAAATACCCTACATTAATTTGGGTGTAGATATTTAATGATTAACCATGCTAACAGACTCAGGAAAAAAACAATGCTGACGCAGCCACATGTTTAATCATGACTGTAATGAAAAGTAAAGTAACAGAAAACAATTCTCAAATGTTTCTAGTTTGATTCCCTTTACCCCCAGAATAGCCAGGTAAATAAGTCCTTCCAAAAAGACTCATGTACCTAATAAAGCCAGATCTCTTTCAGCAATTAGAATATGGAGGTTGAAGACTATCTATTTGGACAGTCTTGTTTGCTTCTTGAAATTTCTGGTTGCTCATATGTACATTCTACTCTTCATCATTTGCACAGTGCATCCAATGTTTGTACAGTCTCCACCCTGTGTTTGCTTCAGGCTCATCAGCCCTGTCTGCTCCTAGCCTCTACTTAGCTATCAAGGTGATTTACCTCAAGCAATACTTATCAGTCTCAGTCAAGGTCATCACCATAATGTCCTAATCAGTCTCCCCTTCTTCATGGTCCACCATCAGAGATCTCTATTACTCTGTTATCTATTGGATGACCTCCCCCAATCTCTCACATCATGGGGACACCACTTCATGGGAAATGGAGACTTTGTTCTTCTCAGAAAGCACATGTTCTCTGAGTTCAGACATCTTGGGAAATAGAGTCCTTTCTTTAGTAGAAAGTTTCAAGAAAGTATTGAATGCCTGATCCTTAAAGTTTTCTAAATTATCCCTCTACACTAAATTATCCCTTACACTCTTTTCTCAATTGTCTCTGCCATTGAAAATAACTCCTAAGGTACGCATACACCAAAATTATGATAATCCTTTGTTTAGTCAAATGACATTACAGAGAGACCTACATAGCTAGAATAGTGTGTATATGTGTATATGTATGCATATATGTATGTGTATGTATATGTGTGTATGTGTGCATGTATGTATATATATGTATGTGTATATGCATATATGTCTATGTGTGCATATATATGTATGTGTATGTATGTGCATGCATGTGTGTGTGTATGTAGCTGGAATAGGGAAAGTAAACAAACTTTGACCTTAGAATTTCCATCATGGCACCTGGTTACTGCTTTGGCAAACTTTCCCTAATTTTCCTAGTTTTCCACAACATTTCCCTAATTGTTCCTCAGTTATACCTTTCTCTATATTACATATTGTTTTGTATGGATTTTTTTGATAGGATCTGAATAGCCAGGTCCTACCAAACTACAAAGTATTATTCCTACTTTAGTGAAAAGGAAATCAAAAACAGAGAACTTAGCTAACTTACTTCAGATCATAAAAGTAGTAATGGTCATAACTGGGATTTGAGTTCATTTCATTCCTGATTCCAAGTAAATCACAATTTCTACTTTACCACATTTCTTCCTCATCAAGTCACTTTAGGTCTCTTCTGTGATTCTTAATTCTTATCAGCAAGTTTGAGGGAATTGATTTGTTGATCTCTAAGGCCTCTTCTGGTTCTAAGTCGTTTGGTCCATTTATATGTAAGAAAAGTCAGGGGGGGAAAGGTGACATGACATGCACAGTTACATATCTGATTACTGCTAGAAATCAGAAGGCCCAGATTTCAGTGAGTTTGAGGGGCAGCAATTTCATCTATGATCAGTTGCTAAATGATATGTCTTCAATGTGAAAGTAAGTGTTGCAAACATCACCAGTCATCTTTTCTGTATTATTCACACTCTTGGCAAGGTCACCTTTAACATATGCATGGTATTTCTTGTGAGTCTCTTGTGGAGATTTAGGTAACAGGGACTTCTATGCATTAAAATTTCATTCCCAGCCTTCATCTCCTCCTGCCAATTAGCCTTAGGCATCAGTTCCAGCCTGGCCTGGAGCTCTCTTCAAAGTGAACTAGGAAATATGGAAACATTTATGTTAAAAATGCTTTTGGCCTCATGAATGTCATGTCATTTTACTGTTTCTCTCAGCCTTCAGTTATTCCATAAGGTGTTGTGATGATGCTCAGAAGTAATGCTATCTAGAGAGAGCACAGCAGAGAAGTACAAAAAGCCTTGGGCTAGGAATTAGGGCACCAAATTCAGGTCTCAGTTCTGCTACTAACTAACAGGAGTATCTCCTATTGATGATAAATTTAAAAGTTTATAAGGAACAACTTCATAAACAGAGAAGGGAGAATATGATTATCTCCTTTCTCCTTATTCTCCATTCTTAGACAGAATGACTAGGGTTCAACTAGGTAGGGAGAGAAAGAGAGAGGGGGAGAGACAGAGACAGAGACAGAGAGACAGAGACAGAGAGACAGAGAGAGAGAGAGAGAGAGAGAGAGAGAGAGAGAAAACAAATTAAGATCTCCTCTTTACTTTTCCTATTCCAGTTTTGTGTGTCTCTCTGTAATGTGATTTGGCTAAACAAGTGCCAAGGTCAAAGCCCTAGACACTTATCACCTATGTGAGTGCAGGCAAATCCCTTAAACCACTATTAGTCTTAGTTCCTTCATCTGCAAAGTGAGAAAAATAATACTTACTTCATGGGGTTGTAGTGAAAATCAAATGAAATAATATATGTCAAGTTCTTTGCAAAACTATAAATGCTAGCTATTGTTATAATTGTTATTATTATATTCCATTATAACCAGGCTTTAAAAGATGGGTAGGAATTGAAGGAGAAAAGAAAGGTCAAGCATAAGGGTGAAAAGAAGCATAAAGGGACGAAGGAACAAGGCATGTGTGTTATGCAGCTAGTAGTTTGGCTGGAGTACAGAATATGTTGAGGGCAATAGTGCACTGAATAGTAAGCTGAAAAGGTTAAGTGGTGCCAGACTGTAGAGGGCCCCAGTGCTGGGTAAATTAGCTTGAACTTTATTCAGTAGACTAACAGGGAGCCATTGAAGGTTCTTTAAGCAGAATAGTATCATGAAAAGATCTATGCATAGGAAACATCAGTATGACTCTGTGTGTGTGTGTGTGTGTGTGTGTGATGATTTGGATAGGAGAGAAAGTATATGTGGTAACTAGAAATTACCCTGACAATCTAGCCATCTAGAGTGAGGAGGACAGCTCCTGGGGGCCTTATACAAGAGTAGATTAGAAATTGGGAGCGGGGATGAATGAGAAAGATGTGCCAGGATACCTAACTAATTTTATGTGATAGGTGAGGGTGAAGAGTTAAAATAACACCAAAGTTTTGAACATGGGAAATTCTAGTTTAATAAAGGTTCATTGAATTGTAGGGAATGAATACTAGGTGAAAGCATGGGATGAAAAAAATAGTGTGGTTTAATAAGGGGAAAAACCTTTTTTTTAAGTAGGAGTTAGGAAATGTGTGTTCTAGTCATGACTAATTCACATTTGATATGTAATCTTCAGTAATTCACCTAAATTCTCTGGCCATCAGTTCCCTTATCTATAAAATGGTAGAAGATTTCTTAACGTCATTTCTATTATAAAATTTTTCATTTTATTTTTCTTTTTATTTTCTTTTCCAAATTTTTTATTCACTAGAAACTATCAACAATAATAGGATGTTGATAAGGATTGATAACACATAGCCCAAAAATGGAGGCAGAGGGATAGGGAATAAGGATGAGCAAAAGTCTTAGCCTACGTTATTAAAGTAATAATGTGCAGAACAGGTGAGGAAGTTAGAAAATGGCTCCACCGGACTCTATGTTGTCCAGATCACATAGGCAATATTATTTTTAGTCATACTAACTGAAATAAATTAATAAACAAATAAGCAAATCAGAGAATAGCAGTAAAATTAACCAACAATAAGTGTGACTGCCGACATTTCTCCTTTAAAGAAGATGTTTTTGTCTTCTTGTCTCCTGGATTACTGGTAATTGGAACCATAGGAACTATATTTAAGGATAGACTTAAAAAGTGGAATAGATCTGCAGAAAGGTGACAGGGATACTGACAGGAATTAAAATCATGCCATCCAAGGATCAGTTGTAGGAACTGAGAAATTCTGAAGAACTTAAAGAGGTATATGATGACTGACTTTAAATGTGTAAAGGATTGTCTCATAAAAGGCGTATTGAATTTATTCTACTAAGTCCCAGAGGACAGAACCAGGGCCAGTTATTATAAATTACAAGTGGCAGATCTCAGCTCAGTATTATAAATGTACTGTAAAATGGAAATAATAATAGCACCTCCTCCCTCCTGAAATTGTTGCAAGGATCAAACGAGATATTTGTAAATAGCTTAGCACTCTGGTTGACACATACTAAGTGCTTTAAAAGTGCCTGCTTCTCTGATATCCTATACATGGAAATATGCATATGCATATGTATGTATGTAGATGTATGTACATACATATATATGTATATGTACAAAGACACATATATACAAATATAGAAAGGTACCTAGGTGGTTCAGTGGTTAGTGTGTGAGATTTGGAATCAAGAAGACCTGAGTTGTACTCTTGCCTCAGAAACTTACTAGCTGTGTGGCCCTGGGCAAGTCATCTAACATCTTTGGTTCTCAGTTTCCTCATCTATAAATGGTGATAATAACTTACTCTCTAGGGCTGTTGCACAAATTAAACGAGGTAGCCAATGCAAGTGATTTGCAGACTTTAAAGTTTTCCATAAAGTGGTGGTGGTGGTGGTGGTGGTGGTGGTGGTGATATGATGAGTTCTTAATAATTAGAGTTGTCCAGAAATGGAATTGGTTTCTGTAGCAGGCAATGAATGAGCACCCTGTAGCTGAAGTTATTCACGTACAGCTTAGAAAACTCTCACACACACATACACACACACACACCCATTAGGGATGGGGTAGAGGGTATCCATTCATTGTGAAATAGTTGGACTATATCACTGAGTTTCCTTTCAACTTCAACATTCTCTGATTTTATGACTCCTTCCATATAGAGAAAGGACTCTGCCTGGCTGAGCTTACAGAGGGAAACTAATTTTTTTTCAGTTAGAGTTAAAAGTTGAAGTGATCCTGCAGGATGGTATACTCTGGCAAGCATTGCCATGACAACCTATCAACAATTACCAGTCATCCAAGAGACAAGAAGAAAAAAAAAATTTAAGAGAAATGTGGGCAGCCACACTTACTGTTGGTTAATTACACTGCTCTCCTCTGATTTATTTTTATTGTATCATCATCATCATTATGCCCATGGACCATTTCAAGTGCGTTGTGTATTTCACTACAGATTGGGACTCAAAGACCAAAGCTGCACATTTAGCTCCCTCTAGTCTACAAGTTCAGATCCCTTTTTAAGTCTGTCTTCCATTTAAAAAAAGAAAAGAAAAGGGCCTCACACCTGCTGAATTGAACAATAGCGGCAGGTGTACTCAAGGCCAAAGATAACCTAATCTTTACAAATTGCTCAGGACCAGGGAAAGTCGAGATGGTGAAGGGAGGGTAAAAAAAGACACCTGCTCCTTCCTTCCGTGAATCCTCAATGCCACCTCCTCTGACTCCATCTCTGTGGTTTGAGGGGCTGCTGTTGACAATAGTGTCCCAGCTGGCCTGTGGGTGGATGGCACCTTCACTCGACAGGTGCTTACTCCCCGTCCCTTTCCTCACCCTAAGCAACATCAGAAGTTATCTTAGGTCTCCCATGTCTTTTCAGTTAATGATCAGAAACGGACTGCCAGTCCTCTGAGAAGCTTTGCAAGATGAAGACAACAAAGCTAGAGGAATACGCCCACTGTGCATGTGTTTGTGTATGAGTGTATTTTAAGCCTTCGGTTCCTCTATAGGGAAAGTCAGTTCTCCTCAGTTTTACCATCCAAGTGCATTTGCAGGTGGTCTGATTTAAATAAATACCTACTCTCTAGAGGAAGGTTTTCTTCAGAGACTTCCTGAATTCCACATCTAGACATAGAATCTCTGACTTAGAAAGAACCCCTACCAGTACCTAACCAGAAATCCTAGGGCCATCAGCATCCGTGAGAACACTTATATGGCAATTTATATGTACTATATATTTCATTTGATCCTTACAACAACTACGGGATTCATGCTATTATTGTCCCATTTTACTGTTTAGGAAACTGAGGCTGAAATCCTCAAGTCCTCAAAGCAAAAAAGGTTAAGTCACATAAGCAGTGTCATACAACTAATAAGTGTCTGATGGAGAAACTATATACTCAACTATTTTGAACTCAATTCTAGCACTATATATGCACTATACTACCTAACTTCTGCCTGAAAGTCACAGGAAATGGGAAACCCACTTCCTCCTACGTCATTTTTCTCCACTTTGGAATTGTTAAGACATGTCTCTTTACATAAAGTATAAATTTGCCCAACTGCAATTTTTTCTCATACTCCATCCTGTAGGGCTCAACCCTCTGGAGTCAAGTAGAACAAATTTAATTCTTAGTCCACATAACTGGCCTTGAAATACATAAAGAGGGTGCTCTCTTTTCTCCAGGTCAAGAAGTCCTGTTCCTAAGACAAATAAATTCCTGATGTGCAAGTGAGCGATATCCAGCTGTCTAGGTCACAATCTTGGATATTCTTGTCTGGATCTGATTGTTTGCCAATTACAAACCCAAGCTCTAAGAATGGGAAACAGTTTGTAATGGTGGACAAAGCATTAGATGAAAAATCACCATACTCAGGATTAAACATTTCCCAGCTCTATTATCTTCCGCAAGTTTCTTCCTTTACCTTCTTTGGGCTCCAATTTCATGTCTGCAAAATTCAGGAGTTTCCTCAACTGGGGGATGATAATAATAATTAAATAATAATAATAACTAGAATTCATGTCATGTTCTAAGGTTGTCAAAACACTTTACCTTTGATACTTTTGATTCTCATGAAAGAGGTGCTACAATTACATGCATTTTATAGCCGAGGAAACTAGGATACAGAGAGTTTTATTGACTTCCTAGCATGACAGAGCTAGTGGCTGAAGCAAGATTTGAACTCAGCTTTTCTACACACTAAGCCAAGAGCTCCATCCACTACACTACATGGTTATATGACTATGGATATACCCCAAGAAGATCAAAGAGAGTAACAAGGATTCAATATGTATCAACATAGTCATGGTGACTTTTTTTAGCGGTAACATGAGCTAGAAACAAAATGTCATGGCTGAAAATGGTGGCATGTGAATATAATGCAATATTATTTTTGACCTGGAAATTATAGATGTGAAGAATTCAAAGAAACTTCAGAGAATTTGTGAGATATATATAGATATATAGATATATAGATATATATACACATATTTGTATATATATACATACATATGTATATATATACATAAATGAGGGATTCATAAGAAAATATATGAAATGATGCAAAATTAAATTGGTAGAACCGAAAGAATAATATACACAATGATATAAGCAGTATAAACTGTTGTTTAGTCATTTTCAGTCATGTCCAATACTTTGTGACTCCATTTGGGGTTTTCTTGGCAGAGATACTAGAGTGGTTTGCCATTTCCTTCTCCAGTTTATTTTATAGATGAAGACACTGAGGCAAACAGGATTAAGTGATTTGCACAGGATCACACAGCAATTAAATGTCTGAGTCTGGATTTGAATTCAGGTCCAGTACTCTATCTACTATGCCACTAACTGCCTTATTGGAAGGTCACTAAAAGGAAGCTAGTCTAAATAACTACAAATGAATGAATGAAGTGACATAATTCATCAGTTGATCACATCTCCCTTTTTTCTGGTAGAGACAGAAGATTATCGGGGCAGAACGTCATACATATTGTCAGACACAGTCTAATTGTATCTGTTTAATTAAAGACACTTGCTTAATTGATTTTAACCTTTCTTACACTGGGGAGTTCAATCTGGAGAGAGGAGGAAAATATTCCTAGAAACCACTGTGAGATAAAACAAAAGGATACCAATCAAACAAATGCAAATGAGTGATTAGTTAAGTTCAGTATACCTGCCAGCTCTGAGAATCAGTGAATGACTGGAATAACTTTACACTTAGTGTAAGTGACTCCTAATGAGTTTTCTCATTTCATTTTTGTTTAGGCTTTAGGAAATTCCTCATTTTATCTGCCATCATTTCCCTAGAAGAATAACAGATACTAGAAGGAATCTGAGCATAACCATTGCTGAAAGGAAGCTACCAATAAGCAACAATTGAAGGAAGGAAGAAAGGAAGGAAGGAAGGAAGGAAGGAAGGAAGGAAGGAAGGAAGGAAGGAAGGAAGGACGGACTAGGAAAGGTAAGGAGGTGATACAGTGTATATATTTCTAAAAATATATAGATATAAAATGCTGGCTTTTGAATCAGTGGACTTGGGTTCAAATAATGACTCTGTCACTTGCTATCCTGAAGCAGTGTGGTGGAACAGATAGGGTAGAAAACTTAAAGTCAGGAAGAGCTGGATTCAACTTCTGCTTCAGTCATTTTCTACCTGTGTGACCCTGGGCAAACCAAACAACTTCCTTATGCCTCATTTTCCTCATCTGTAAAATAAGGTCCAAGGAAGGTACTGTTTGAAAACCTCAGCTTCTCTATCTGTAAAATGGGAACAATAATATAATGGCAAGGATGGTCAAGAGGTTCATGCTTTGAAAAACGTAAAGAGTTTTACATGTCAGTTATCAGAATTAGTTACCCTATTCTAGGGATGAGGAAACTGTTGGTTGGCCTAGGGAATCTTTTAGATGTCTTGCAGGTCCTAATCTAGCAGGTAGGCAGCATGGTGGATAGAGTGCTGGGTCCCAAAGCTAGGAAGGCCCAAGGTCAAATTTCAAGTCAAATACTACCTGTGTGACCTTGAGAAAGGCACTTGACCTCTCTGTCTATCTCAAGGGGATCAAATGACACCTACCTCCTCAGATTGTTGTGAGGATCCAATAAGATACTTGGAAAGCTCTTAGCCAGTGCCTAACCCATAGCAGGCATTTAATAAATGCTGTTCCCTTCCTTCCTATGACTTTACAGTGTAATATTGGGAAAATACAAATAAATACACATGAACCTCAAGGTGGTTAAAAAAATGAGTGGCTTTAAAAAGCAAATAAACTAGTGGTTCCAAAATGCAAAGTGTATACTTGTAGAACTTACAAAGCTAAAAAAAAACTACTCTTCATTTTCTTGCTTGCTAAATTTATTTTAAAGTAAAGCCAATCCTCACTCAATAAAAGTTGTAATGATTTAGAAACTTCAGAGAATGGGCTATTCTGGATTTCTAAGATTACCAGATAGAGGAAGGCATTAACTCTTTAGATGTGGAAACTTTGCAATTGCAGTTTAATTAAGACTCTTTTTTTTAAACAAGACAGATAAGTAGTACAGTGGAGAGACTGCAGGGCTTTGAGGCAAGAGGACACATCTCCCTGAGATCAAATCTGGCCTCAGACATTTACTATCTGTGTGTCTCTGGGCAAGTTATTTAACAGTGTTTGACTCAGTTTCCCCAACTATAAAGTGAACTGGAGAAGGAAGTGGCAAACACTCCAGTATCTTTGCCAAGAAAACCCCAAATGGGGTCAGAAAGAGTTTGACTTTAGTGAAAAACAGTAAGAGGACTGATGATTGTTTTTCATTTGTGTTTTAAACAAAATGGTACATCACATTTGAAAGAACACTAGAAACAGAGTGGGAAGCCCTTGATTAAAATACTGGCACTGATGCTTCCCAGTTTTGTGATTGACGACCTTACTTAACCTCTCTGTCCTCAGCTGTATAATCTGTACACAGGAACAATAATGCAACTCCAAAGGCATTTATGAGGAACATACTTTCAAAAAGTTAATGAGCTATAGAAATTAGAGTTACTAGAATTATTCTTGGTGAATCAGTGGCATGATTTTGAAATTGTTTCGGAGGATGTTGATGAATGCAATTCTAAATGCTGGTGCAGACAGATGTAGAGGATAAAAGAAATAGGGGTCACCAAAAGTATGCCCTTGGAATTGGTGTTTTGCAAAAAGTCACTAAGAGCTTGCTTTTTGAATCCTTCATCTCTAGTATGAAATGGATAATCTTTCGGATGAGTCCTAGAGTTGTCTTCTTATACTTCACCCTGTCATTATTCTCCCCACCCCAATCTCATGTCACACCGGTCACATCAATATGACAAATGTGCTATGATATACAAAACTGTCAGCACTCGGAATCCACTAGGGTATAATGGCACGAACCCTGGACAGAAGTCTGAAAACCCAGACTCACATCTCAGCTTTGCCATTTACTATGTGAGCCTGTTTTTTTGTTTTTATCATCTGTGGAACGTGGGTGAGAATACTTGCTCTGCTTAGGACATATGGTAGTTGTAAAATTGAAGGAGATAATATTTGTAAAATTTTATGTAACTGTCAGTTTTCATTCAGTTTTAAACAGGCCCGTGGAAAGCTTTGGCCATAGGTAACTCATATAACATCTCTGAGCCTCAGTTGTTTTCATCTGCCAAATGGGAATAATAATACCTATTTCAAATTGTTGTCATGGGGAAAGAGCTTTGTAAACCTTAAGATGTCATAGAAATGTGAATTATGGCTATGAGAAAAAAGGAAAAATGATAGGCAGGCATATTATTCAGAGTAGCTAATAATAATAAAGAAATATGTCTTGAGCTGAGAGACTTGGGGATTTAAACCTGTCTACATAGATTCAGTGAGGCCCACACTGTGGAATCTAATACTCCTTTTGGATTTTCCATAGATTAATTTACATAGTCTTACATCTCAACCCTTGGGATCAAGAGTGACATCTTGTTTACTCCTTTTCCTTCTCAGAGGTCCTATTAGTTCATTAAAGTTTCTCAGCCTTCAAGGTTCTCAGTTACAGCACTTGGGATGAGAGGTCATTAAGATTTTAGGAACAGGTGGTAGAGTACAGAGACAATGTCTTGGAGTTGGCCCAAAAGAAATGAGAGTTCAAGAGCTCACATAGTAGCAGCCATACTTCCCTTTCCTTCAAAGGCTGCAGAGGTGAAGCGTGATCCTGCAGAACAAACAAAGGAGGAAAAAGGGAAACCAGGCTTTATATTTAAACATAAACCACTCTTGGAAGGAAGCAAGCATTTGGTAGGTGCCTGCTTTGTGTCAGGCACTATGCTAAGCCCTTTACAAATATCTCATTTGATCCTCACAACAACTCTAGGAGACAGATGCCAGTATATCTTCATTTTACAGTTGGGGAAACTGAGGCAAATAGAGTTTAAATGACTTCACCAGGACCACACAGCTCAGAAATGTCTGAGGCCAAATTTAAATCAATTCTTCCTAATTCCAGGCCCATCACTGTATCCACAACACCACTTAGTAGCCTCTTGGTTAGCCCCACTAAAGGAAGGTGAGCAATGGCAAAGGATCATTTTTGAAGATGGTCTGCAAAATGCAAGTGGTATTTTCACCAACTGAATGTGAAATATGGTAGAATTTCTGGAGCAAAGAAAAACATTCCTTTGATATATAACAAAAATAAATGAATGAATGAATGAAACCATCAGTCTGCAACAAAATCTTGTCCTGGTCTTCAGTAAAACTGAATATTTTCAGGGTTCTTTTCTTCTCCCTCTTCCTATGTCCTACATTCACTAATGATCCTCTTTATGCAATAACCCAGGACCCTAGGGCTCTTTTCTGGTAGCCCATAGGACCTCACTCCCACCAGGGGTATACTATGCTTTGAACCTATGGCACCTCTCCTCCCATCAAAACTTAACCAAATCTATATCCCTTCTTTGAGAATTTTGATTGGTACTGCTAAATTAATTCACACCCAAGGCCCTCCACAATCTGGGTAATACTTCTCAAAATTTCTCTTATGTTATTCCTTATTAGGCACTCATTTCAACTATTTCTTGTTTCCCCAGCTGAAGTGGCCTCTCTTTCTTTTGGATAATTGATTGGAGCACTTTATAGCTCTTTTTCCATTTACAGTGATGAACTTGTATTGTGGTTATTTACGCATGTTAGACATATATAAATTCTGTCTTCTGGTTCTACTTCCCCTCCAGATTTGACCATCTCTTCACTAGCTGCCTTCCCATCCTGATAAAGTGTCTACCCTGTGGGGCCCCTTTTCCTGACTGGCAAGTCTCTAATCTTAACCACTACCTTATGAGGGGCCCTAGCCATGCTCGATTCACTCCCTTCAAAGTTCCTCTTCAAATTTCTTCATTTCCTCATCAGCTGCCTTGCCCCACCCTTCCACCATCCCTTCCCCTCAACGAATCTCCTTTTTCAATGTTGCCTCTTCCCTTCCCCTCTCCCCACCCCAATTAGAATGTAAACTCCTTAAGGGTAGTTGTTTTCGAATCTCTAGGGCTTCATACAATCCCTGACACATAGAAAGTGCTTAATAAATCTTTAACTACTTAGCTATTTTTAAGTCAAGTACTGTTTCATTTGTGTTTTTGAATATCAAGCCACTAGGGCATCTAGGTGGCACAGTGGGTTGAGCACTAGGCTCCGAATCATGAAGACTCCTCTTCCTGATTTCAAATCTGGCCTCAGACACTTACTAGCTGTGTGACGCTGGGCAAGGCACTTAACCCTGTTTGCCTCAGTTTTCTCATCTGTAAAATGAGCTGGAGAATGAAACGGAAAACCACTCCAGTATCTTTGCCAAGAAAACCTCAAAACAGAGTCATTAAAAGTTAACCATGACTGAAAGGAGTGAACGGCAACAAACATCCAGTCCCTAGCACTGTACCTAAAATTTAGTAAGTTTTTAATAAATAATTGTAGTGTTTTGAATGGAATTGAATAGAATCTTCTTTATTAAGCTATAAGCAACCTGAGCATGGAAATCATCACTTATTCCTATATCTGGCCCTGCAAATCGTATTATCCATATTATCCCTTTATCACAGTACAGATTACTAAAGGACTAGGTGCCTTGAATAATTATTAGTATGATTAGACCAAATAGAATCAGTCCCTTAGGTATGAATTTCTAAAAGTGGAATTTAAGTCATTGTAAAAGGACTGTTTGGGCAGCAAGGTGGTACAGTAGACAGAGCGCCAGGCCTGGAGTCAGGAAGGCCTAATTCAAATCTAGCCTCAAACATTTAGTAGCTATGTGACCCTGGGCACGGCACTTCATTCTCTTTATCTCAGTTTTCTTACCTGTAACATGAGCTGGAGAAGGAAATGACAAACCACTTTATTTATTTTTTTTTTGCCAAGAAAACTCCAAATAGGATCACAAAGAGTCAGACAAGACTGAAAACAACTGAATAACAAAAGGATAAAGAGTATTGTATTTGTGGGCCAGGAAACCCATCCTAGATTCATTCCAATTATTCTACCTCTGTAACATATAATCTTACTAAATAAAGAGCTTGCTCTATGCCTCTAGCATTAAAAAGTCAAGTCCCCATATACATTTTCTTTATTTTTTAAAGCATTTATTAAAAGCCTCTATGTATCAGGCAATGTGCTGAACTCATTACTATTATTATCTCATTTGATTCTCAAAATAACTCTATGATCTTCATTTTACACTTGAGGAAACTGAGGCAGTCAGAGGTTAAGTGACTTGCCCAGAGTCACACAGTTAGTAAGTATCCAAGGCTAGATTTGATCATGTCTTTCTTACTCCATGCCCAATATTCTTTCAGCTGTGCCATCTAATTGTCTTCAAAATCATGTAGAATCACAGAGTGGAAAAACTGGATAGGACCTCAGAGTTATTTCATCCAAGCGTGGTTGATCAGTAATGTTCTCTACCATACAATAAGAGCCAACATATACCACATTGGGTTTTGCAAAGTATCTGAAAGTATTATTTAATCTGATCCTCACAACAACCGAATTAAGTAAATGCTATGATTATTAGTGCAGTTGTACTTTACAAATGAAGAAAGTGACACACAGAAAGTCTAAGTGACTGGCCCATTCTCTCTCAGTTATCATGAGGCAGAGGAAAGATTCAAACACTAGTTCACCACTTCCACTTCAGTTCCCCTTCCCCAATGCTACATAATGCCTATGTCCCTGGCAAAGGATCATGCAGTTACTCCTCAGCTGCCAATGTCTCCATAGGGCTGTTATTGACAACATAAACTTGGACTCAGATGAAATGGAGAGCAAGAAATTGCTCTTGTCTCAGCTTCCCTCCAAAATAATGATCTCTGAAAGCCTGGCAGCTCTCAGTTGCCTCTCATTTTAAGGTTAATGCCAGCTGAGAAGCCTCCATTAATGGCTTGTGAATTTCTAGACATACAACTTTAATTAAGCCACCAGAAAGTAACACTTAGACCTCAGAGCTTCAAGTACCACAGTGAAGGCAAGATATTAAAGTCTGTCAGAGCCTCTGGGTCATTCTTGCAAAAGGTGGTAAAGAAGCCATTGTAAGCAGCCCTCTGGTGACCCCTAAACATAGTGACAGACTGGCCTTCTGTCTGTCCTGAAGGGATTGTTTAGCCAGGATGATTATGGTGCTGAAGCAAATGGGTTTCAATCAAGATGGCCCCAGGGACCCTATAGATGGATCTCTTCATGGCCAAACTGTAACATCTTGGCCTAAAACGTCATTCTACTGTCTGTAAGTTCCAGTATACTTTTTTTAAGTAACTGATATCTCACCAATTAAGAAATAAAATAAATAAATGTGAAAAAGAGAGAAGGTAGAAAACAATAGGAAAGGAAAAATAATAGAGCTCAGTTGTACTTATTCTCTCCCCTTTTCAGAACACTAGGCAGATATTTGAAAAAGGCTGGTTCCCAGAGTCAAAGGCACTGTTAAGCTCTTGTGTCATTGGGGGATTCAGAATGTAACAAGTAAAGGGTAAGAACACTAATTACCCTAAGAATTTCTTAACCCTTTAGAGAATGGCAAACATCATGACTCCTCTAGATTGGGGGAATAGAGCAAGAGAGAAAGAAAATCTTTGGAAAAAGCAGTGAACTGAACTCTTCCACTACAAACTAGCTGTGCGACCTTACACAAGTAACCCCACTAATCTGAGTCTCAGTTATTTTACCTATAAAATGGAGATCAAAACCACAAAGTGGTTGTGAGAGAATCACTTTGTAAACTACAGTAATCTATTGGACTGAAGGGGAAAAATATAACCTGAACACAAGCAAATAAATAAGAATATACAAAGAAATTTCAGGAGGAAGACATTGTTAGGCCAGGGTTGGGTTTGAAGAAGGGGTCAAGAAAGAAAAGCATTGTGTAGGGGGTGGCACCCAATCTGTGCTTCAAAAAGGAAACAAATTGTCCTCCCAGTTACCATCTGGGACAAATGTTTAGTTTTATGAAGAGGCAGTATGGCACAGCTAGTAGAATGATAGACCTATTAGCTGTGTAGCTAACCTTCAACCAGTCACTTAAGCTCTCTGATCATCACTTTCCTCATCTATAATCATTACAGGGTTCTTGTGAAAATTAACAAGGTAATATGCAAAAAGCATTCTACAAGTCTTAAAGTGTTATATAATTGCCAATCTAACATATATAAGTATATACAGAATTATACAAAATTAAGCAAAGGGAATGCAAAGACAGTTGGGGAAGGAGGGCACAAGCCACTGAGCAGGGTTAATCACAAAAGGTTTCATGTACAAGATGGTCACTATGCTGTGTCTTGAATAAAACACAGTATTCTAAAAGGTAAGAGATAGTGGATTTCAGGCATTGAGCACAGGCAGAAGAAAGGTCCAGAGATGGGAGGTAGACTGTCCTGCACTGGGTATAGGAAATAGGCCAATATGACTGGGTCATATATTCATGGAAGGGACTCATTCAATCCAATAAGCATTCATTCAATAAGCAACTGCCTAGAGAGGCAGCTATGGTTAAGTGCATAGAGCCTGGTCCTGGAGTCAGGAAGACCTGAATTCAAATGCCACCTCTGATACTCATTATCCATGTGATCCTGAACAAGTCCCCTTAACTTATGTTTGCCTTAATTCACTGGAGAAGGAAATGGCAAACTATTCTATTATCTTTGCCAAGAAAATCCCATGCCAAGTCAAGAAGAGTCAGGTAAGAAAGAATTACAATAACAAGTACCTAGTGTGTGCCAGGTACTATACTAAGCTCTGGGGATACAGTTAATAAAAAGAAAGTCCCTGCCCTCAAAGAGTTTACAATCTATTCTAATCTAATTACAAGTGTAGTGTGTAAGATTGAGAAGGTCCTAAGCAGCTTTATTTATCAAACAGAAGATTTGATGCTAGAGGTAGTAGAAAGACACTGAGGTTTCCTATAGTTAGGGGAGAGGGGTGCCATGATCAGATCTGTGCATTAGGAAAATCACTTTAGTAAGTGTGTGAAAAATGGACTTGAATAGGAGGAGAGAAGGCAAGGATACTGAATAGGAGTCTATTACAATAGTTCAAACAAGAAGTGATGAGGGCCCAAGCTAAGGTGATAGCTACGTGAGTAAAGAGAAGGGAATATATGGAAGCATTCCAACTCTGCTTCAGAGCACAACTCCAATGGGCTCTCCATGTTTGAATGCAAAATGTAGGCTTGCCAAAGACTATTTTATGGAGAACTCACACAATGCAAGCGCTCATATGGTGGTCAGAAGAAGTGATACAAGGATACTCTCAAGGTTTCTCTCAAGAATTTTGGAATTGATTGTGTGACATGGGAGACACTGACACAGGACCACTCAGCATGGCATGCCCATATCAGAGAAGGTGCTGTGCTCTATGGGCAAAGCAGAATTGAAACAGCTTAAAGGAAATGCAGTATGCACAAATTTGGAGACTCCATCCCAAATGTTCACATGGACTATTTGTGCCTGACCTGTGGTAGAACATTTCGAGCTTGAGCTCTTATTGATTGATCTGATCAATCTGTAACTGCAAGCAAGGTGGGGGTTTTGTTTTTTTTTCTTTTGGAATTCAGTTTCCCAGTCTCAGGCTAAACTGTAAATATCCAAAGGGCTTTGAGGCCTGATAATCCACAACCGCAATACAATTAGGTGCAGAGGTTCTAGGGCTTTCATGCCTTTGGGCACTAAGCCTATCTGGTGCTGAGTTTGGGCACTACACACGTGGGCTCAGCAAATCAGGTCCTATGCACATGGGATATACACAGGGGCTCTCCCTGCTGAGCCAAACAGATGCCATGTAAAACTGTATATAAACTGGAAGCCTGGTATCACCTCGGGTCTCATTCCTGAGTACTCTTAATGTCTTGGAAGAAGACTCGGTAGCCATTGTTAAGGGATCCCCGGACAATGAGTGCAAACCCAGAAGAAGAAGAGAAGAAAAAATGAAGATGAAGAAGAGAATGAGCATTGAGAAAGCTAGCAGCAGTAGCAGCAGCAACGCTCACTGAAGGAGCTTCCCCATTGTGAAAGTGAATTGAGCTGAAGGACAGAGACCTGCCTGCCCATGGGAAGGAGGATTAATTTAAGCCCCCTTTAAGAACTGTTAAAGTGAATTGAGACTGTGGCTCTGGGAATGTGTGTAAAAATTGTTGTTGTCCTATTAGGTTTTGTTTTCCCAGAGAAAGAAGCTGTGGACAGGAGTTTCTGGAGCCTGTTGTCAGGCAGGAGCAGGAAGAGCTTGGAGTAGAGCAGTCCCTTCCCCCATTTGCTGAGACAAAGAGCAGGAGCAGAGAGCTACCTGTGTCAGGTTCCAGGCAGGAGCTGGAAGTGGTTGGCCCACAGAGGAGGAGCCAGGGGCTTGGAAGTCAATCCCAAGTCAAGATGAAAACTTTGCAGCAAGGCAGGAGCAGTGAGAGTGCCAGGCAGAAGCCTGCAACAGCAGGGTGGGGAGAAGGACACACCCCCAAGAGGACTTTACTTGGACACTCTATTTTGATTGAGGGGATTATACTGTAACCTAGGGGTTATACCACTGGGGATGTGTTGTGCTAGGGAAGACCCTGGCCTGGGACCACATGATTGTATAAACAAGCATTTGGGGAAATGCTATGTCATATATTGAATGCAATGATATATGCTGTGTGTCATATTACATACTGAGTGTTATGTTATATACTGAATGATGTTTTGTTTAAGGGTATGTGACCACCCTGGTAATAAGTTGTTATGTTATTGTGAATGTAATGATTCAGTTTCTTGAATAAAGTTTAGTCTTGAATAAATAGAGTGTTTATTATACCTTGTGATTATACCCTTAAAATTATTCACAGCAGCAGCCCTCAAGTGCCCTGCCTTGATTGACATTGCACAGCTACAGTCAAACACATTGAATCTTGCCTCTATCATAGTGATATCATTTCAGTCCTCTTCAAGAACAAAGGACAACAATCAACTATATGGAAGAAATGTGGAGATAAGAGAAAGACAAGAAAGATATGACAACTGGTTGGATACATGGAGTGAGTTGGAGGAGTCAAGAATGAGACTGTAGATGGGAACCCCAGTGACTGGAAGAATGGTGACGCCCTCCACAATAAAAGGGAAGTCCAGAAGAGGGGTGGATTTAGAAGGAGAGATGAGGAGTTCTGTTTTAGACAGTATGAGTTGGAGATGCCTAAGTGATAGCCGGTTCAGAAAGCCCCAGGTTAGCTTTTGTCGTTTATATCAGGATATGGAACAGTTTATCACCAGCTTAAATTGAGATTGATGGTGAACAATCCCTTTGACTCTGCTTTTTCACTATTATGAATAAATCAAAAAAAAAATGGTAGAGGGAGGTGGGACTCTCTCCTCCAGTCTTAAGTTGTTTCCTTGTTAAGGAAGAGATATTAAGATAGTTGTGCTGCCTCTTTAAGAGTGTCCTACTCCATCCTGTAGTTTCTAACAGCTGTAGCTCCATCCTGTCAGCTGTTTGGGAGATGTCTGAATCAGCTGTCAGGGCTGCATTTCAGCTGAAGTAAGAGTAGGGCCTTTTGGCTCGATTGCAAATGCCTGCGCAAGCCTCTGGTAGAGCTTTTGGCTGCTTCTGCACAACTTTTGCTGAAATTCATGCATGTAGGGAAGAATTGATTATAGGGTGTAGAAAAGGAGAGAAGATAAAGTAAATGAACAATATCTCTCCCTCCTAACTTCCCCCTGCCCCATTGAAAAAATAAAAGGAAAAAGAAAACCCTTGTAGCAAAAATGCATAGTCAAGCAAAACGAATGCCTGGAGTAGTCGTGTCCAAAAATATGAACAGTTAAGTCTGCACCTGAGTCCCTTAGCGCTGTGCCATGAAATGTGCAGCGTGGGTCATCACCAATCCACCTGGATCTTGGTTGGTCATTGCAATCGTTAGAATTCTTGGGTCTTTCAAAGGCATTGGTCTAGGATTTATTGAATAAACTGATCTGCTGGTTCTGAGTACTTCACTCTGCATCAATCACTTCATACAGGTCTGCCCAGGTTTCTCTGGAATCATCCTTTTCATTATTTCTCAAAGCACAGTTATATTCTATTACATTCATATACCATGATTGGCTCAGCCAGTCCCCAATTGATGAGCTTCCCCTTAGTGTCCAGTTCTTTGGCACCCCAAAAATAAAGTCGCTATAAATAGTTTTGTGTATGTGTATTCCTCTAATTATTAATGACTTGGAACATTTTCCCAAATACCTGTTGTTAGGGGTAAGCCTAATGCCAGCACCTTTGTTAGGTCAGGTTTGTTTTGCAATGAGATACTAATAAGTTATTATTAAGAAGGTTTCCTTCGTCCTATCACAGCAATGATATACGACAAGGTTACATAATTTATCTTCATTAGATCCAGCCTCCTCACATCCATATGGAAACACATCTGGTCATCAGGACAGGGCACAGTGACTAGTGTGATATTTAAATATACATCAAGTGGGAGAGAAGGACCAACAAGATTCCAGGGACATCTCTATTGTCTTTTTTTTAAAGAAAACTAATCTGTTTTTGGGAAGGGGGGGAATACTGATCCTATCCTGCTATCTTTAGGTGAGATTTCTTCCTTCCTTAGAAAATTGCCCACTGACAATGTTTAGCCATTTCCCTAATGAGAAATCATTCTTATTCTCATACATTTGAATCAACCACTTGCACATGTTGGAGATGAGATATTTTGTTGGAGATGAGATCTTTATCAAAGAAACTTACAGATTTTTTTCTCAATTACCTGAGAAATGTTGCATTTTAAGGAAAGATTCCTGTAGTTGTTATGCCTTAAACCCAGGAAATAAAGGTAGATACCACAAGCACTGTAACGGACCTTAGAAGTTTGGGTCAGCCCCCTAATTTTAAAAAAGAAGGAACAGTCCAGATAGATTGACTTGCCTGAGGTAATGCAGGTAGTAAACAGAGGAGTTGAGATTTAAACCAATTTTTCTCTAGGGGAAAAAGCTCTATTACATTATGGTGACACTAAGGCATTCTGAACATTACTATCCTATTTTACAGGACAGTAAACTGAGTATCAATGATATGAAGTGACTTGACCAAAATCACCCATTAGTATACAGCACAGCATTGCTCCTGCCAGCTATGTGACAGGGAAAATGAGATTTCCACAATCTTATTGAATAATGAGATTCAGTAATCACAAAACTTAGACTCCTAACTATAAGAGTTAATGTTCAAAGAGGATGTAGAGTTCACTTAGTACAAACACCTCATTATACAGATGAGAAAACTGAGACTTGAGTGAGAGATAATGACTTGCCTGAGTAAGGTGTAAATTTTTTTTTTTTACTTTTTTGGAGAGGGGAAGGTAGGGCAATTGGGGTTAAGTGACTTGCCCAAGGTCACATGGCTAGTAAGTGTTAAGTGTCTGAGGTTGGATTTGAACTCAGGTCCTCCTGACTCAAAGGTCAGTGCTCTATTCACTGCGCCACCTAGCCACCCTGACATGGCATAAATTTTAATTGGGGAAAAATAAAACCTCCCATTATCTGGGTCTAGCTTCCTTATAGACAGTGTGCCTCTGCTATCTACATTCTCAACCCTTTTGTCTAAGATCCACTCCTTTTTCTAGGATTTTCTCTGACTGGCATCTTCTATGCCCTGTGCATCTTTGCCAGATGGGAGTTCTCTGATTCTAACATCAGAAGTGGGAAAACAGGTGCTCCTAAATTCCCAACATGCCTAGCCCTCAGCTACATCATTGAGCATCCCTGTTACGTGAAATGAGATTGCATCATTTATACAATCATAGATATAGAGCTACAAGTGACCATCAAAACCATCTGATTCAACCTCCTTAATTTAAGGATGAGAATATTGAAATCCAGGGAGGTTATGGATTTGTCCCAGTCACACAGGTAGAGGCAGGATTTGAACCCAGATCTTCTCATTCCAGAGTTAGTATTTCTTCCATTGTCCCATACTGCTGAAATAACTTTTGTGTTAGACAACAACCTCTTGTGATCTCTGACAAGTCATGCTTTCTTCCTGGTCTCAGTTTCCTCATCTGTAAAATGAAGGGGTTGGACTAGATGGACTCAGAGGACACTTTGAGCACCAACTCCAGATCTATGATCTTCTGCTTCCTACTTCCTGGAGTTATCATTTTAAGCAAAACATGGCACCTATATGAACCTTAGTGTCTTCTGTAAAATAAAGAATTTGAAAGAACACCAGTCCTGGAGTCAAGAAGACCTGAATCTGGAGCGGCTAGGTGGTGCAGTGAAAAGAACAGTGGCCCTGGAGTCAGGAGGACCTGAGTTCAAATCCAGTCTCAGACACTTAACACTTACTAGCCACATGACCTTGGGCAAGTCACTTAACCCCAATTGCCCTGCCTTCCCCCTTACAAAAAAAAAAAAAACCTGAATCCAAATCCAGTCTCAGGTACTTATAAGCTATGTGACTCTGGGCCAGTCACTTAACCCTGTTTTCCTCAGTTTCCTCATCTGTAAAATGAACTGGAGAAGAAAATGGCACACTACTTCTGTATCTTTGCCAAGGCACTTTTGTATCCAGGTAAAGCGACTGCCTTTTATAGAAACATCAATCCCTTTACTCCTTCTAGACTTGTAATGTCTCTCTAGCAGTGGAACTTACAATGAATCTAGCCCCCTCCAAAATCAATGACCCAGTTTTTTCTTTGTGACTTCAGTAGTTGTGGTTCTTTCATATCTTTTTTCCTAACTCCTTTCCCAGTATCCCTAGGTAGTTCAATTATGCAACATGATATAGTGACTAGAATATTGTGCTTTGAGCCAGCAAGCCCTGGGTTTGAATCCTGTTTTACCAGCTATGTGACCCCAAGCAAGTTACTTTTTCTGTTCCCTCATTTATAAAGTTGAAGGATTGTATTCCATGACCTCTGAGCTGCTTTCCAAATCTAGTTCTATAATCTGTTTTTCAAAATGTACTGAATAAAGGTGAGTGAAATTTAGTGTAACTGGCTAGTCTACATCTTATGAGGAAACCTCTCCAATCCCCAAAAGCAGATATCAAGGTTTTCATGTGAACAAGTAGGAGAGGTAGATTTGAACCATGACTTCTGACTGAAGAGTGTTCCTTCTTTTGTCTATACCTCAGCTGCCTTTGATCTTCCAGGCTGGTGTTCTATTCTATATACCACAGTGCCTCTCTAGGAGTGGGGGATTGAGGCTCTTTGGCTGAAAGGAGAAGATATATGACCAGGTTCCCCAAAGGCCATTCCAGGCTGGAACCCTTAAATAGCTCTTGAAGTTAGCTATTTATGTGGAAGGTAAAACCCACTCTTCTTTCTCTGGGAGCAGGATCATTTTGCCCTTTGACCCTATGAGTAACAGGAGAAATATGTCCTGGCATGAAAATAGAGGTGAGATGTAGTGAAAGGAACACAGACTCTACAGTCTGAGGATTTGAGTTAAAATTTTATTTTTGAAACCTCCTACCTGTATGGTAGATGGAACAGTTGATAGAACACCAGTCCTGGAGTCAGGAAGACCTGAACCCAAATTTAGCCTCAGGTTCTTACAAGCTATATGACTGTGGGCAAGTCACTAAACCCTGTTTGCCTCAATTTCCTCATCTGTAAAATGAGCTGGAGAAGAAAATGGCAAACTACTTCTGTATCTTTGCCAAGAAAATCCCAAATGGGGTCATAAAGAGTTGGACATAACTGAACAACAACCACCTCTGTGACCTTGGCAAAGTCATGCTTTCTTCCTGGTCTCAGTTTCCTCATCTGTAAAATGAAGGGGTTGGACTAGATGGGCTCAGAGGACACTTTGAGGACCAGCTCCAGAGCTATGATCTTTTGATCCTACAACATAGTTTGGACCTTTTGTTCTGCTACCTACTTCCTGGAGGTATCATTTTGAGCAGACCCATGGCACCTGCATGGACCTTAATGTCTTCTATAAAATAAAGAAGTTGAACTAGGTCATGTCTATTGTTCCTTCTACCTTTATATCCTACAATCCTTCCTTTCCTGTGCCAAGTGTTTGTCATTCATAGGGAAGGCAAGCTGAAGCAGCAAAGAGGAAAAAACAGGAGGCACCACATATACCATAACATTGATTTCCATCAATGAAAAGACAAGAACTTGAATGAAAAATGCACCTTCACTGGTTTTTGCATCCCCTTCCCTACTCCCAACGAGCCACAGTGACTGGGTGGACTCTATTCATCCACATCTGTCTCTTTGTGCCCTGGCTGAAAGCTCAGAACAGATGACAGAGACTTCCCTGTGCATCTAAAGGATGGGAGCTAGAGAAAGGAATGGGGGGGGGGGGGTGGAGGGAAGCAAGGAAGAGTATAGTTTAGAAAGCAAATAAAGTGATGCATTCTTTTGGAGGGAAGGGGGCACTCCAAGGCCCTGGCCCACACATGGATGGAGTTTGTTGTGTCTGCTAGGAAGAGAAAGCATTTTCATTCTGGCACGTGGAGGCAGAACCTTCCCCACCAGGACCTTCTCCCAACTCTTCGGTTTCACAAACAGACATTGCATGTTGGAGAAATGGCATTCAACTGTGTGTACTGGGCCTCAGGAAATGCTCTTTCAGGCCAGTTCCTCGAAAGATGAATTGCTCTCCAATGACCAGGGCCTGGCTTTGATCTCTGCTGGCTACAAGGCGGTCACGGGTACAGAGGCCCATTTCAGGAAGACTCACACCTGTTGCCGCCAGACAAACCCCACATCTGGCTCTCACATTAGGCATCAGCTGGAGCTAAGCTCTCTCACTGTCCCCTTTCTCTTCAGTTGGCACTTGCCCTTCTGCAGGGCACTCAGCCAAGCACAGGCAGCTTGACTAGGGATGTGAGGACTGGATGCTTATGTATAGATGCTGCCCCTCAGTGGGGACAATTCATGACTTTCTTCTTTTAACATTTCAAGCAAGCATATTGATGATGATGATATAACAACAACAACAATAATAATAATAATAATAATAATAATAATAATAATAACCACAGACCTAGAGCTGGAAGTGACTCCAGAGGCCATATAGTCATAGGATCATAGATTTAAACCTGAAAGAGACCTAAGAGATCAGTGAACCTTACTCATTAATTTTTCCACATGAAGAAACTAAGAGGAGGGAGGGAGGGAGGGATGGAAAAAGGAAGGAGGAGGGAAGGAAGAGGAGGAGGGAGGAAAGGAAGAAAAGCGTTTATTAAATAATATGTTCAAAGTCTTGTACTAAGGCTGAGGACACAAATAGAAACGTAATACAGCTCCTGATCTTAGGGAGCTCATTTTCTAAAGAGGGAGATAACACCTATGAAAGGTTTTAGCTGCAAGTCAGATAGAAAGACTCCATAGTCCTTAGGGTATAGCAGCAAAGCTGATGATCATATCTCTTCTTTTAATGTTATTTCATTGGTAAAATCACATCAGTTTCTGATGATGAACTATTTGACAATGCCAATGACTTTGGTGATAAGAACATTCCTTTCCTGGTAACTAAGTTTATAGAACTGCAGGAGCAGCTGCCAGTCTGTATCTCCACAGGGATTGCTTCCCAGGAAACAATCAGGCTGAGGGCACTGGGCTGGAAGCATTAACATTCCAGAGGCTGTTGGGTCCAAGGTCCTTGGCAATTTTCACCAGATTTTGAGGTGGGATGGTCATCAATGTTATGGTGCACGTGGTGCCTCCTGTTTTTTCCTCCTTGCTACTTCAGCTTGCCTTCTCTGTGAGTGACAAACCCTTGGCATTTGGCCTACAAGGCTTTCCCCTTCTCCGCAGGAGTCACTTCCCCAAATCACAGTTGTGAGGCCTCAGCTGGAAATAGATCTCAGGTTCTGCCACTTTCAGTGATTTGGAGATCAGATCTCTGTCACCTGTTATCTGTGAAGGCTTGAACAAGTTCCCTTAGTCTCAGATTCCCAGTTTCCTCATCTTCAAGTTGAAGGGATTGAGTTAGGTACCTTTTAAGACCCCTTCTAGCTCAATGTCTATGATTCTAAAGTCAATAGAATACATGTTCTATAAGGTCTTATCCAGCTGGACAGATTCTGAGTACAGGCCTGGTGAGAGACAGTATATATCTTATCTGAGGATAAGAATTGTCAGGTGAATGTTTTGTTCAGAAAAACTTCTGAGAATCATCTACTCAGGCTTAGAAGTGTTACCATCTTAGTTTCTAGAGCTCATGCCTATAAAATCTTGGGTCTCTGAAGCATTGGAATAACAATTCACTGCTATGATCTATTTTAATCACAGCTCACATTTTCATATTTTACAAAGCTCTGCCTGAGAAACCATGCTACAATAGTTCAAATACCATCATCCTCATTAGGAAGAAGAGAAAATTGTAGCTCAAAGAGACTACACAGTGAAGGAGTGACTGACTAGGAACCTAGTTCTTCAGATTCCCATTTCAATGTTCTTTCCTTTTTGTCATTCTGCAGGGATTAATGAATGAATAAAAGTCAATGAGGATCAAGTTCAGATCACTAAATGAAACAAGGGAGGCAGCCCTGGCTCTGCAACTGACCAGATGCCCAATCTTGAGCAGCTCTTAACCTCTCCCTGGCCTACTGCCTAATTTTAGAGTGGAAAGGGACCGTAGAAGCTATCAAGTACAGGATTCCCATTTTGGCATTGAAGAAACCATTAAATTATTTGTCCAGGGTAAGTTTTTGAGAAAAAACTTGAATTAAAATACTCCTGACTTTAAGCCCAGCACCCAATCTAATACACATTGACTTTTGTTTCTGTTTTTTCTTTGTTTTGTTGTAGGATTCAGTTTGCTCAGCCCTAGAGGGCAAAGCCAGAAGCAGTGAGTGGAAGCTAGAAAGGCAAATTTAGACTTGATCTCAAGGAAGAAAAAAACAACTTCATAACAATGGAAATGTCCAAGAGTAGAAAGCATTGCTTTGTACAGTGGTATTTTCTCCTTCATTGGAGAGCCACAGGCAGAAGCTGAGTGACCACCAGATCATACTTATAGCTCAAAGGGAACTCTGAGGTAATAAAGTCTCACTCCATCATTTTACAGATGAGGAATTGAACACAACAGAAGGTAAGTGACCTGTTCAGGATCACACAAAAATCACACAAAAATGTCTGAGGTAGGATTTAAACTCAGGTCTTCCTGAGCCTAGTACTCTATCCATTGTACTTTCAGGTGCCTCTGGCCACTTGTCAGGTATGTTACAGAGGAAATTCTTTTTGAGCATAGGTTGCATTCTATGATCAGTGAGGTCACTTCGAACCCTGTGATACAGGAAGGATAAAGATGGAGAAGTCCTTGTAGGGTCTTATTTACGTAAATTCCACATTTATTAGGACCTGTTATATAAGGCATCCCAAAAGTCTTAGTGTAGTTTTAACCTTTGATGGCTTTAATGACTTAAAACTGCACTAAGACTTTTAGGACAATCAGTACATTCAGCATGGGTGGAGTGGGGTACCAGACACAGTACCTGCCAGGCAAGTTTCCTGAAACCTTGTTGGATTGCTAATTCTGCTGAACCCATCGCATATTTATTAAATGCCAATGATATGCAAAGTCCAGGAAGAGGAAGTGAGAGAGTGGTTATTTCATTTATACTGAACTTTAACTTTTACAAAGTACTATCTCTATAATATCCCCTGGGAGCTAAAAGTTACATGTATTATTACCTCCATTTTTCAATGAGAAAATGGAAAACATTTTCTCCAAAGTTATGTAATTTGCTAAGTTTCAGCTGATCAGCCAATAAAAATTTTCATAGACCTACTATGTGCCAGGCAGTACGTTAAATGCCAGGAATACAAAGAAAGGCAAAAGACAATCCCTGCTCTTGAGAGCACAGTCTGATAAGAGAGACAACTATGCACAGATAACCTATATAGATGATCAATCAGAAATAATCAACAGAAGAAAGGGACTAGAATTAAGAGGGATAGGAAAAGGTTTCTTGTAGAAGGTGGAATTTTTACTAGGACTTGGAGGTAATCAGGAGGCACAGATGACAAAGGAGAGCATGCCAGGCATAGGGGACAGCCAGTACAAATGTCCAGAGTCAGGAGATGGAGTGTCTTGTTGGAGAAACAGAACAATTATCAGTCAGGTCTTGAACCTAATACTTTTTCCACAACCCACACTCTTACCATTGTATTATATCACACTTCTTTTCATGTATAGACAACTCTTATAAATGAAGCAAAATAAAAATAGAGAATAGTTTGTGATAACCTACAGAAATGGATATAACTAAACTCTAAAATGTGTGAGATAAATACTAAGATTTTAGGAGATCAACTAGGAAAGAAATAAACATTAGGTAGAGTTCTAAAGAGGAGAGATTTCAAGATGATTCTTGAAGGGAACACAGGATTCAGATTACCAAAGAGAAGGGGTGTTGATTTACTGCTACCCTATTAGGAAGCCCTGAGAGTTTGACTGATCTTGGCTTCCACAACAAGAGTATAAAAATTACTACCCAGGTCACACCCATGAACCTTCCTTTAAGTAGAAAACAGCCTCCAAATGCCACTTGTTTTCCTTCTCCTCCCCAGGTTATAGTATTCTGATGTCAATGACTTGATCAAAAACCTTTAGTGGCTCCCTATAATCTTTAAGATAAATTATAAATCTCTTAGATTGGCACTTAAACCCTTAAAAATCTGTCTCCAACTTACCTTTCCAGCTTTATTTCACACCATTTATCTTCATGTGCTTGCTCTCTGTTCTGGCTGCTCTGAATGGTTAGCCTGGACTGAACTTTCCAAGACTTCTCATTGCATTTTGTAGACTTCCCATAACCATGTTCAGAATACAGTCTCTCTTCATCCCTGCCTGTTCAATTTTTCTAAAAGCTCTTACACTGTTCCAAACATGCTTCTAGATGTTGTAAAAGCTGAAAGTTTCCATTTCAATTCAATGAACTGTTGACCTTGGAGAACTTACATTCTAGGGGATGAGAGCGCTAGGGCAAGACTGAGTTCCTGCCTTATGGACACAACAGTCTAATAATCTTTCTCATCCTTCAAAGCCAAGATAATACATCCCTTCCTCCTTGAAGCCCTCTTACCCCACTCCTGTCTGATTGAAAGTCACCTTTCTGGATAATCTTTCCTGGAGTGCTCTAATCATTTTTTTATCTTCCTTTTCCCTCCCCTATCAGATTCTACCTTCTAACCTATATGTACATTCTACTTACTTGTATAGCTGCCATATGCCTCAAACTCCTTGAAGTCAGAGAATACATCATTATTTTATCTTGGTATGCCCGGCAGCTTACCATGCCTTGACACTTAATAAATGCTGAATAGTCGCCTACTGAATTTAATAGAATTGTATTACAGAACCATAGAATCTCAGGGATGAAAAAAATGTCAAAGGCCATCCAGTCCAACTGATTGCTGAAGGAGAATCTCCTCCTGACAACACATAGCCATCCTTGAAGAGCTCTAGAGATTCAAAGCCCTCAACTTCCTGAGGAATCCCATTTGACTTTGAATAGCTCAAATTGATAGGAGCTTTTCCTAAAATCAAGCACAAATTTGCCATTCTCTAGCTTTTGCCAGCTTTTCCTAGTCCTGACCACTAGAGTCAGGCCAGAGAGGAATCAGTGCTGCAAGGCAGGCAGATGGGTAGGTTTGTCTCTCTCTCTCTCTCTCTCTCTCTCTCTATCTATCTATCTATCTATCTCTCTCTCTCTCTCTCTCTCATACACACACACACACACACACACACACACAATGCTTTAGGAGAGCTTATCAAGCATCTCCTCCCTTGGATGGTTGACCCTTCTCCCTTTAAAAGTATATACCAGAGAAGCATCAACAAAGGTGGATAACTGAGGATTAATGTAAATGAGTGACAAGGTTCTATAAACTCCAAAGGTTTGAAAAAAATGCTAAAGGGAGCAAAATAGGATTTTGTCTTAAGCTATGCTGAAGTCACGACAAATCCCAAGAAAGCCAAAGGACCACTGGTGGGGGATACATAAGATAAAGAAAGTTAAAATTATGAAACTCAATTTTTTTTGCTTTTTTTTTTGGAGGGGGGGAATGCAGGGCAATTCAGGTTAAGTGACTTGCCCAAGGTCACACAGCTAGTTTTTGTGTTAAGTGTCTGAGGCTGGATTTGAACTCAGGTCCTCCTGACTCCAGGGCAGGTGTTCTAATCATTGCACCACCTAACAGCCCCTAAACTCAAAATTTTTACTTTATTTTTTGCTACTGTGGATTTTCTTTAAAACTGAAAGATCAAAAGAAAAATTAGAAAGAAACTTAAAACTATGATAAATGAGAATATAAAAGAGTGCTCAGGCAGATTTAATGAACTTAAGTCACCAAATGCATAATGATACGGTTACATCTTAGGATTCTGAATGATGATGCAGGTATGTTTGTTAAGCTGCCTCCGGTGATCTTTGACCAAAGAAGAAAAGGAAAGGTGCTATATGAAAGAAGAAAGGCAAACATTGTTCTAAATTTCATTAAGGGAAAAATATACGTGCTCCGAGCTCTAGAAGTCTAACACTGATTGCTAGAAAAATTCAAGAGATTATTAAAGAGATGCTTTTTGTACATTAGAAGTGGAAGAGTTAATCAATAAGAGACAGGTAGACTCTGTAAGAACAAGTCTGGATAGATATCTCAAGTTCTCTTATGGGAGGGACATGAGCCCAGGTAACTAGGTGATGCAGTGGAAACACTGGGACTGGAGTCAGGAAGATCTGAGTTCAAATCTGACCTCAAACATTTATTAGCTGTGTGACCCTGGACAAGTCATTAACTCCTGTCTACCACAGTTATTTCATCTATTAAATGGGGATAATGATAATATACGCCTTGCAAGGCTGTTGTGAGGATCACATGAGATAATATTTCTAAAATACTTAGCACAGTGCCTGGCACAGAGGAGTTACTTAAGAAACGTGTGTTTTCTTCCCTTCCTTGATAAGACTAGTAGATCAGATCAGGAGGAATATAGTGGATATAGTACATATGGATTTCAACAAAGCATCTAAGAAAAGAAGGCTCCTCCTGATGTCAATGTGGATAAGATGAAGAGATGTGGAATAGAGCATAATACTGTTGGGAGTTTCAAAATCAGTTAGCTCATCAAAACTAGAGAGAAATCATTGATGCCATGTTATCTAGCTTTGTCCTTGTGCCTGTATTGGCTGATATTTCTACTAGTGATTTGTCTGAAGGTACTGATGGCAAGCTTGTCAAAGCTATACTCGACATGATTTGGTGTCTGATTGGTTCAGTGCCAAAAGATGTGAAAGCCTTTCTACAAGCAAGCCTCTCCATTAGCAAGCTTCCCCCCAAGCAAGTGTCTCTGTAGGCAAGTTCCTCCCCCGACACAATATAAATCTCCCTGAATATACATAATTTTCACTTGATACACCCCATGTGACTCAGGATGTGACACAGGTGTGAACTGGGTCAGCATTTGAAGCAGCAAGACATCCCTGATTGAAATACCTGTGTACCATGTACCATGGCCCATGTTCCAAGGGAAAAAAGGAACATGTGTGGTCACATAGGCCTATTAATGGTTGGGTAAGACCTCATATTCCATGAACCCTACAAGAAGGTGGTCATCTCACTATAATCTGTCCTAATCATAAGGAATGTTTAGTACTGTGTTTAATTCTCGCTGCTTCTTTGATTTTCTGAGAAGCTAACTCAGAAAGTCCTTCCTGTGTTCATAGAGTTAATAGGTGGCAAAGTCAGAACTCAGTTCCAGGCCTTCTGAATTCATGTGCGATATTATTTCCACTATTTTCATCCTATATTTGAGGGAAGGTGAAATCCAGCAGAGATGAAAGTACGACACTGGACAAGTTGCTTTAGGACCCAGATCCTCCATGTCCTTATCAGTAAATTGAGGGGATTGGACTAGATGGTCTCTAAATTCTCCTCCAGCTCTAATATATGACATTGGCTTAAGTTTATGCTTATAGCAATATATAATTTTTAAGAAGACTGTCAGCAATGTATTAGAGCTATTGTCATAGAAAGAACATAGCCCTTGGTATTCTGTGACCTGGGTTTAAGTCACAGCTCTACCACTGGTAGAAAGATGGTCTGGGGAAAGCCATTACCCTCTGGGTGCCTCAGCTATAAAATGAAGGGGTTAAGTCAGGCCTGGACATGATATTTTACTTTATGTGTTTGAAAGGTTGTCATACGGAAAAGGAAATAAAGGTATACTGTGTTCCCAAAGGGCAGAACTAGGAATAACGGGTGTAAGTTTCAAAGAAGCAGATTTAGGCTTATGTTGAAGAAACTTCCTAACAACTAAATCTACACAAAAGTAGATCCTGCACAAAAGCATCTCCACCTCTTCCCCTCTGGAAAATTGGCCTCTGTTCCCTGGAACCATCCTGGGCATGGATGGATCCAGGCTTTTAGCTAGAGTTTTACCTCCCAGAGATCTTAGGTAATGGAAGTTACATAAAAATAAAACAGATTGGTACTAACTTTTTTCAAAAGAAAAAAAACAGCAAAGTCTAGGCAGGATTGGGACTTCACTTACTAAACATATGCTGTATCAATCAAGTTGCTGAAAATTTGTTTCTATCCCAACCTTGAGAAAAGTTGATTAAACACTTTGGCCAAGCCTGCTTGGAAAACAATTATTTGGCCCCTTGTTCCTTTCCTAGTCAAGGTCTTTGAAAGGATTTTGCCTCTTGGGATCCCTACCGATATTTCATTTTTATGCTTGCTTTTTAAATTAACATCACAGAACAATAATGAGCTCTGAAGAATGAAAAAGAAGGCCACACAATTACTTAATAATGTTTAAACCTACTGTATGGGCAGTGGGGGTAATTTAGGTCAAGATCCATTTTTCTTTACCTCATTTAAGAATGAATCTGGTAGTGAGAATGTCCCCCCCTATAAATACCACCACCTGGCTAACTCGGCCCAGCCCAAACAGGGTGATATTAATGAAAACTTTATGCAAATGTTGGCAAAACATCACAGTCAAACTCTTCCTTCCATCCAATGGCAACCAATTCATCTTCGGGCAATTACAATGCACAATTTGTCAACTAATTAAGGCCTAATTAGTCAATCTGTGTATTTCAGAAACTTTGCTGGTTTCTTAATTGAAGGTACACAGACCTCAGGGAAATGTCTGAGTCTATCAAAGGGGTTGAAAAATATGAGAACATTACACCATTAAGCGAAGAGTAAAGCACTATTAGCAGTCAGTCAGGCAACAACATGAGGAAGATGGCAAAGTGAGCAACCTAGATCTATTCTAACATGAGAGCAAGAAGCCCCCTGACCTACAAATCTTCTGCAGTTTGAGTTGTCCTCATATTATGTATCTGAATGTTTAAGTTGTGTGTCAATAATAATTTTTCAAAGTCTACCACAATGGAATGAAATGGCAAAGCTAAGAAGTATACCACTGGCCCTCTCTTTGCAATTTGTTATCAATTACCTGATTTCAAACCCTCCCAACTGTAGGAAGATAAATATATATGTTGTTCTTTCAATCATGCTCACTTTCCAGTTCTTCAATTGACTCAGTTCTAATTCTACTCTTCTACAACACACACACATACATGCACACACACATACATGCACATACACACACACAATCTTACCAACATCTACGTCCCAATTCCATAATGAAGAACAACACGATTCTTTAATCCATTCATGATTTTCCACCATTTCCTATTCCTTATTACTCCTCAGACTATTCTTCATCCTCACCGTGATGTTCCACAATCTCTGCATCCCAAAATCCTTCCTTAGGCCTCACTCCTACTCTAGCTAAATCCTTCTCCTTTTTCAGTATCAAGCCCTAAGTGAATCAATATGTTCAATTCCACTCTCCTCTACCTGCTACTCTCAAATCTCATGCACCTTGGTTAACAGCTGCAGCAGACATTTATAAAACACTATCAACAACAAGCATTTATTCTGCCTTAAAGAGAAAGGTAGTATCATAAGGGTTTGGAGAGAGGGAGGAAGGGGAAGACCAGGGAAATCTTCCTATACAGGTAGCATTTGAGTAAAGACTTGAAGGAAGTCTAAGAAACCGAAGAAGGAAGACCAATCCATACATGGGGATCAACTGTGAAAAGGCATCAATCAATGGCGAGATCAATAAGAGTTCATTAACTGCCTACAATGAATGTACCTGGCACTCTGCTAGATGCCTGGGATAAAAGTATAAAGAAGGAAACAGTCACTGATCCCAAGAACTTTCATTTGAATGCATCAGGAAACAAGTACCTATAAAATGTAGAGCATTAATATAAAGTTAATAAATAAAAATATATGCAAAGTAGTCAGATATAAGATAGTTTTGGAAGGAGGGCATCAGCAGTTGGAAATCAAGAAAGGCTGTGTAAAGAAGATAGAGTTCAGTTACTTCTTAAAAGTCTTACTCTTTGAGGAACAGGTAAGAAGAGATTACATTAAAGACAGGAGAGATAGCCAAGTGTCACAAGTGAGGAAGACAGAGACCAGTTTGGCTGGAATGAAGAGAAAGGGAAGAGAGTATCTATAAGAAGATTGGAAAAGTACAAAGGATCAATGTTGTGAAGGGCTTTAAAAGCAAACAGAAAATTTTATATTTGATCCTGGAGGTAATAGGGAGCCACTGTGGGTTTATTGAATAAATTCAGAATTGTAATTTAGGAAAATCACTGCTTGTTCAATCATATCTCATACCATTCCAAATCTGAAACTGGCTTGTTTTCATCATCCACCTCCATTATCCCTATTTATGTTCTGCTGAACAGCATTAGAGAAATTCGTGAAACTTTGAATGGATACGTCATGAATTTACATAATCGAATTTTCACTTGACTATCATTGTAGCATAGTAATTCTTCTTCTCTTCCCTAATTGATTCTTGATCTCATTCACTACAACAGCTGTTTTACAATTTCTTTTCTGTCCTCAAGATTCCCACAACACTTTGTCCACCACCTCCTCAGCAGAGAATCTTGGCTCACACTTCACAGGGAAAATTGAAGCAAGATCTCTCATCTCTGCTCTCCTGTCTCACATGCCCCCTCATCATTGCCCACTCTCAGCTTCTCTAATCCAGTCTCTAATGAAGAACTGGCCTTTCTCACCAAGACCAAAACTTTTACATGTGCTTTTGATCTCATTCCCTCCTGTCTTTTCCAATAGACTGTTTCCACTATCATTTCCCTCAATTTTCAATTTTTTCTTGATCATTGGTTCCTTTCTTGTTACCTGTAAACACATTCGACTTTTCCCAGATCTTTAAAAACTGGCTAAAACAACCAGCCCTGCTGGTTATTGCCCTAAATATCTTCTCTGCTTCTCAGTTTTGTTATTCTTGTTCTTCAGTCATTTCAGTTGTGCCCAGCTCTTCGTGACCCCATTTGGGGTTTTCATGGCAGAGACAATGGAGTGTTGGCCATTTCCTTCTCCAGCTCATTTTACAGATGAGGAAGCCAAAAGAAAACAGGATTAAGTGACTTACCCAGTATCACATAGCTAATAAGTGACTGAGGTCAAATTTGAACTCAGGTCTTACTGACCCCAGGCCCTACATCTTATTTATTGCCCCACCTTACTGCCTCAAGGTGATGTTGTGCAGTATTTCCAGTCATGTCTGACTCTTTGTGACTCCATTTGGGTTTTTTAGCAAAGATACTGGAGTAATTTTCCATTTCCTTCTTCAGTCTATTTTATAGATAAGGAAAATGAGGCAAAAAGGGTTAAGTGACTTGCCCAGGATCACACAGTTAGTAAGTATCTGAAGTTAGATTTGAACTCAGGTCTTCCTAACTCCAGGCCCAACATTCTATCCATTGTGCCAGTGTATTCACTTAGTGGCCCTATGCTCAAAACCTACAATTCATTTTCTCTAACTCTCTTATCCACATTTTGCAACTCTATTCACACTATCCAACTCATTGCTCAACTGAAATCACTCTTTCTAAAATTACTAGTTATCATTTCTTTTATAAATCGACTGGTCTTTTCTCTATCCATAACTCTCTTGACCTCTCTGAAACTGAATACCATTGATAACTCTTTCTTAGACACTCTCTCTAAGATTTCATGGCATTGCTCTCTCTTGGATTTTCCCCTACCCATTTGACTGTTTCTCTTTCTTTTTCACTGAATCTTATTCCATGCCTCTCCCAATAACTATGGATATTGTGTAAGCCCTTGACCTGGGCTCTCCTCTCTCTGTTTGATCTCAAGATCTCCCATGGGTCATATTATCATTGTCATACAGATGACTTCTATACATCAAATCCAAGTCTCTCTGCCAAAACTGCTTTTTGGCTATATCAAACTAGATTTCCTGAAGGTATCTCAAACTTTATATTCCCCAAGTGGAATTCAATATTTTCTCTCAAGCTCATCTACCTTATAAACCTTACTTTTAGGCTAAAGAGCATTAAAATCCTTCTAGTTGCATAGGTCTACAACATTATAACTCCTACACTTCCTCATTCAATATGAAACACTTCATTGAATTTGGCAGGATTTGGCAACTGATTGAATACATGGGACAAGAGAGGTTGATGAATTAAGTATAAAGCCAAAGTTACAAACTTCAAAAGTCTGGAAAAGTCATAGGTTTTCCTTTTGGGGGGGTGCAGTGCATGGGGTATGTAATGAGTTCAGTTTTGGACATGTTCAATTTAAGAGGTTTCCGGGACAGCCTGTTTAAAATGCCCAAATGGTAGTCATTGCCATGGGATTGAAGATCAGAGGTAAGGCTGGGTTTCGATATATAGATGAATCTGTGAGTCATATGCATAGAGGTGATAGTTAAACTCTTGTGAGATGATCAGGTTAAAAAAAGACTATAGAGAGAGAAAAGAAGATGACACAGGACAGAGCCTTGTGAAGTTAAAGGTTGTGGGATGGATAATGAGCCAGCAAGAGAACTAGGGAAGCAGTATTATGAGAAGCCAGAGAGTTAAAAAAAAAAAAAAGTATCCAAGAGAGAGGAAGATAATAAAAAATAGAACAGAGGTCGAGGTGGATGAGAACTGAGAAAAGATCATCATATTTAGCAATTAAAAGATCAGTGAGGGTGGCTAGGTTGTGCAGTGAATACAGCAAGGGCCCTGAAGTCAGGAGGACCCGAGTTCAAATCCGACCTCACACTTAACACTTACTAGCCGAGTGCCTTGTGCAAGTCACTTAATCCCAATTGCCCTGGCTTCCCCCTCCAAAAAAAAGTAAAAACCAAAATAAGAGATCAGTGACAACTTTTGAGACTGCAGTTTCTGTTGAATGATGAAGTTAAAAGCCAGATTGTAAAGTTTTAAGTAGAGTAAAGGAGGCAGAAGCAGAGAGTTTAGAAGTTTTAATAGGAGTTTAGCTGAGAAAAGGAAGAGGATATGGGACAATATTTTAAGCAAGGATTTTTAATGTGGAGATTATGATAAATGTGTGTGTGTGTGTGTGTGTGTGACAGGTAAAAGAGAGGGTTGACTGAATTTCAAGCCTGTCTGACTTAAAGAATGACAGAAACAAGGAGGTTAGAAGGAATGGTCACTTTACAAAGAAGGTGATGAGTTAAATTTGAAATATTTTGAGTTTATGGTGATGATGGAAAATTAAATTTGAAACATCTGCAGGCCTTTGGGAATGCAGGATAGAAACTTGGATGAGAGGCCATAATATTGCATAAAGATGATCATAGAAGCTGAGAGAGTACTGTTTCTTCAAGAGAGTGAGGAGAGACAGAGAGAGAGAAACAAATGGAAAGAAAGAGTGGGGGGAGGGGGGAAGGGAATGGGGAAAGGGAGAAGAAGGGAGGGGAGGAAAAGGGAGGGGAGGATCTCTTAGGATCTCTTCTACAATTTACCCACTATGTGGTCATCTAACCTTTGATCAAAGACTTTGAGTGAGGGGAATCCTTTAGCTCCCAAGGCAATCCATTTCACTTTGGTATATCTGTAACTGTTAGGACGTTTTCTCTTCTATCTGATAGAGAAAGCAATTTTCTGAAGGAGATGAGAGAAGAGAGTATCAAGGTAACAAGAAGAGACATTTGCCTTGGCAAGAAGGGTCATTATTAATTATTGAAAAAATGTATAAGAAAGTAGGGAACAGTGTCAATAGGTTTTGACATGATAAAAAGGGGAAAAGACGTTCATGGTGAATGGTTCCAATTTTGTCAATGGAATAAGATGAGTTGCAAATCTCAGGTTTTCTATTTATTGTCTGTGATTTAGACAAGTTGTTTCCTAGTTATGTATTCCAAGTTTCTCATTTGTCAAAAGAAAAAAAAAAAGAGCAGGGGGAAGGGGAGTGTCTTAGGTCATATAACCTAAAAAGTTCTTTCTAGACTTAAATCTATGATACTGTGATCCTAATTTGAAGGAGAAAAAAGATGACCCACAAAAGCAGTTATGTGTCTTAAAACATTGTTGCTAGGCAAATGGATTTGATTAGGAACTTAGTTGGTATTTGTATCAGATAACACCTGCTGGTACACACTATGAAAATTTATCAAGATGTGGAACTGCCTCTAAGGTGTAATTTGAGAGGCATAGAGGCTCTAATTATGTCCCCCCACTGAGCTTTTTAGAATGGATAGATGAACTTTCCACAATTAGTTACTTCTTTGGGCTGTCGCTAGAAAGTGCTTCTTACTGTGTGAAGGCACACTTTGGTAGAATAACAGATTAAAACATTAATAAGAATTAATTATATTAATTATTCATGGGGAGAAAAGAGAGGCCAGAGAAGAGTAGGCTATCGCACAAATAAGTTTTGATTTAATTTAAATAATTTAAACAAACGTTTTCAAAATACCTATTATATACACAACATATAATATTAAATGTGTCTTCCAAAAATTCATGACTTAAAATCATAGATTTAAGTAAGAGCTGGAAAAGGATTTTAGAGACCACTTACTCAAACCCCTTTATTTTACAAATGTTGAGCAAAGGGCCTTGTACACATTACATGTTTAATCAATGTTCATTGACTATTGACTATTGACAAAGGAATAAACTGATGCCCAGAGGGAGATGGAAATGACAGAGGCAAAATTTTGGTTTCAATATAATGGACAACTTCTTAACAATTAGAACTATTGAAACTAGATACTATGAGTTACAAAGATGAATAAGACATTTTAATGCCCTCAAGGGGATTACAATCTACAATGACAAATAAGACATGTATACTACACTACCTTGAAAATCATCAATGGTTCTTTATTGCCATGTAATGGTTTTTAACCTTGGGTCCATGAACTTTTTAAAAAAGGGACAGTTATATTAAAATAGAATTATTTCCTGTGTAATGTTATATATTTTATTTTATGCATTTGAAAACATTATTCTGCATAGGAGTACGTGGGTTTCACCAGACTAACAGAGAGGTTAAATGATATACAAAAAGGTTAAGATTCTCTTCTTTTCTTGAATAAAATACATAGTCCTCAGTTTGGTACTTAAAGTCAACTACCTTTCCAATCATTACATAGTACTCCCCTGCTTACATTCTTTGTTCAGCCAAATTAGCCCAACAGTTCCTCTATTCAAGAAATTCCATCATCCAATCCCAGAACGTCCCCATGTACGCAATGTGACCCCTCCTCACTTTTATCATAAAACACCCTAGCTTCTGAGAGGTAGTTCAGGGTCACTTCTCCATGAGGCCTTTCCTGATCCCCTCAGTTTTCAGGGCTCTCTCTGACCTGAAATTATTGAGCATTAGTTGTTTGTGCCCATGGAATGTAGAAGCTCCCTGAAGCAGGGACTAATTCTGTTTTACCTCTGTATCACTAATAGCAAAATGCCTTGTTCAGAGCAGGTGCTATATAACGTATTATGTTGTATTCTATAATATTTTATATTTGTAAGTCTATTTTATATGATTAAATATATTTAAATTAAATATAATTGATATTAATATTAAAATAATAAATAAATTAAATTATATTTCTAATATATTATGTGATATTTTATAAGATAATACTATGTAATATATACTATTATACAAAAATGTCAGAGTCAGAGAGGTAAAAACAAGCTGCCATGAGGTTGAATGGAAGAGAATCCATTTCTAATAATATCATCAGAAAACTCTGAAAAGAAGGCAGTTGAACTAGGTCTTGAAGGTTGATGATTAGGATATCAAAAGTTGAGGGATGGTATATGCATTCCAAGCTCGAGGGGAGAGGAAGATATAAGATAAGGCACAAAAGATTTTTTTTAAAAAGTCTGGACAATGTTGGAAAATGTTGGGTCATCTGGTTTAGTTGGAGGATAGAGGATAAGACAGTGAGCAGCTGTAGATCAGACTGGAAAGATAGTTTAACACCAGTTAGAGGAGGACATCGTAACATAGGCTAAGGATTTTAGACTTTGTTCAGGTAGGAATGGGGAACTACTCTGAGCTGGAGGACAACGTGAACCAAATTCAGGCTTTCAAATAAGGGGTAATTAGACGGGCATCCATTAACATTTTTTATATGTTTGATAACTGTATTTCAATATCATTGATTTCCTTTGCAATTCTACTTATTTTATTTTGTGTACTTAGAAGGGGTTCACAGGCTCCTTAAGGCAAGGGACTAGTTTATTTTTTTGTCTTTTTGGAAGGAACAATTGGGATTAAGTGACTTGTCCAAGGTCACACAGCTAGTAAGTGTTACGTGTCTGGGGCTGGATTTGAACTCAGGTCCTCCTGACTCCAGGGCTGGTGCTCTAATCACTGAGCCACCTAACTGTCCCTGACTACTTCATTTTTTATCTTCATATTATCAAGGACCTAGCACACTACTTGACATATAGTCATTTTTTTTTTAAATAATCACTCACTAAAAGTCAGGGGCTATAATGGATAGAGAGTTGGCCTCCATGTCAGTAATATCACTGTTCAAATCCTACTGGCCGTGTGACCCTATTCAAGTCATTAAATCTTTCAATGCCCCAGGCAATTCTCTAAGATGTATGTTGAAAAAGGGGGTATTGATGCTAAGGGAGTTCCTCAGAGGGGCTCCTTTTATCCATGAAATAACAGGAATAGTTTAAATGAAAAGTTCAACAACTTTTGTACAAAGATAAAGATGAACTGAAGGAGAGTAGGGCTGGACAGATTAAGAAGTTATTGCTATAATGGTATTGAGGAACTGAACTAGGATGGTAACCATTAGAGTACAGAAAGGAGGGAAAATATTGTAAATGTAGAGTTAAAGGGACTTGGCAATTGATGGAACTCAAGGAATTTGAGAAGGTCTGGAGCATTCTTGGGAGGGCATTATTGATTTAGGTGTCATGGGGCTGGAAGAGTGAGAGAAAGGCATTCAAGAGGGAGCTTGAAGGCCCTAGATCCACTTCAGTGGCAGAAAAAGTACGAGTAGGGAGTGATGGGGATGAGCTTTGTCAATTGAGCAATTCAGCACAGCATGAAGGGGTGATCTGATTCCTGATATTCTAAAGTTCTTACCCTTTTGTGTAGATCTCCTTTGGTAGGCTGGTGACACCTATGAATCTCTCTTCAGAATAATTTTTTTTAATGTACAAAGTAGTATCCATGTGACTATAAAGGAAACCAATAATAATGAAAGATATTGGGGGAAAAATCTTGAACTCCAGGAAAAGAATCCCTATTCAACGATATATTTCCAAGTTGAAGCAACTACATGAAAAGTGAAATTTCCAGACACAGTGTCAAGGAAACTTCAACCCCAAGCAATTTGCTATGAGCATGGCTGGTCAGTTGGAGAAGTTTTGGTTCTATGCTGGAATGTAGCTGTAGCCTCTTTTTTTTTTTTTTTTTTAAATTTTATTATAGTTTGCATCATTCATTTCCACAAGATTTTGAGTTACATATTTT
>CM053587.1:272160392-272176624 GCA_028646515.1 Pseudochirops corinnae
CTCGTAGCCGAGCTGACTTTAGTGGGAAGTATCTTTGTGCGTTTTTGAAGTTCTAGGTTAGTCCAGAGTCCTATTCCATGGGTATTTGGGGGTGGCTATGTGAGAGCTGCGATATATTGCTGCTGCTACGCCGACATCTTGGCTCCGCCCCCAGCTGTAGCCTCTATTGCCAGAAATAGCTTCTTAGAAAATAATTTCTAATTTGCTTCAGGCCTACATTACTGTAACAATATATCAATATAGTGCGGTTTAAAAAAATGCTAGATTCAAAGTCAGAAGAACAAACTTTCTTTTTTAAATTAATTTTAAATTTAATTTTAAAAAAAATAATAAAAATTTTCTAATTAACAAATATTTTCCCTTTCATCTCTCTTCTCCCCCATCCCTGGGGTACAGGTGCGGAGGTGGAGAGCAAGAAAGAAAACAAAACCCTTGGAACAAATATGCCCAGTCAAGCATAACAAATTCCCACATTTGTTTCAATCTGAGCTTTGGCACTTACTGGCTTTCTGATTATAGAGAAATCATTTCAACTCTCTGAGATTCATTCTCCTAATCTACAAAAATAGGGATAATAACACCACCTACCTCACAAGGATTTTACAAAGAAAGTACTTTGTAAACCTAACTGTGCTACAGAACTGTGAATTGTTATTATTAAAGGAAATTGGGTGCTTTTCTAAGCTCCTTGGAGGGTAGAGACTGCATTGCTTTTCATCTGGGTCTCTTCCATAATTCTCAGAACTGTCTTGAAGACAATATATCTGTTTGTTGAATGGATGCAGCAACATTACATTTCCATGTGCAAGAGTGAGCACTGTGTTTCTCTATTGCTTGTATTTGACTGAAAAGACATTGAACACCTGTGCACACCTAATCCCACCCATTCATCACACATTCCTTTTGCCTTCAGAACAACTTGTGTGCTGCACATAATGTTACATGTGCCTTCTCAATGAAACTCTATGCCTTAGACTCATGTAAGGATTGGAAGAGACCATCGAAATAATTTACTCCAAAACCTTTAGGAAGAAGAATGCCCAAAGAGGGGATCATATGATCACAGTACAGAGTAAGAAATGATTTTAGAGGCCCCTGACTTCTTCATTTTACAGATGAGGAAAATGAAGCCCAGTGATGCTGAGTGCCTTGCCTGGGGTGAAGTAGAATTTTAATCCAGGTTTTCCTGATTCCAAAGTCAGTTCCATATTAACTCTAGCATGCCTATTACCCAAAATCAGCCACATTTCAGCACAGTGGACGGAGTGCTAGGCCTGGAGTCAGAAAGATCTGAGTTCAAATTTGATCTCAGACACTAGCTGTGTGACCCCAGACAAGTCACTTAACTTCTATCTGTCTTAATACCCTCAATTCTAAAATGAGGATACCAATAGCACTTACTTCTCCCTGTTGTTGTGAGGAACAAATGGGATATTATTTGTAAAGTGCTTAGCGTAGTGCCTGGAACAAAGAAGGTATTTAATAAATGTTCGTTTGCTTCCTTTACTCTTCCAGAGAGGGCATTATTTTCTATTCCTGAATTTACTCCATCCTCCAAACAACTGCCAAAGTGATATTCTTTTTTAGTATAAATAGCATTTTTCCAATTTCATGCAAAGACAATTTTCAATATTCATTTTTATAAAATTTTGCATTTCAAATTCTTCTCTGTCCTTTCACTCTCCCCTCCCAAAATGGCAAGTAATCTGAAATAGGTTATACATGTGCAGTCGTATTTTCATAGTAGCCATGTTGTAAAAAAAGAAATAGAACAAAAGGAAAAAACACAAAGAAAAACAAAGTAAAAATAGCATTCCTCAATATACATTCATCCATCAGTTCTCTCTCTAGATGTAGATAGAATTTTCCATCATGAGTCTTTTGGAATTACCTTGGATCCTTGTATTGCTGAGAAGAGCTAAGTCTATCATAGTTGATCATGGCACAATATTGCTGTTACTACGTACAATGTTCTGGTTCTGCTTACTTCACTCAGCATCAGTTCATGTAAGTCTTTCCAGGTTTGTTTTTTTTTCTGAAATCCACCTGCTCATCATTTCTTATAGCACAATAGTATTCCATTACATTTGTACACCACAATTTGTTCAGTTACTCCCCAATTGATGGGCATTCTCTCAATTTCCAATTCTTTGTCACCACAAAGGAGCTGTTATAAATATTCTTGTACATGTAGGTCCTTTCCCTTTTTTATGATCCCAAAGAGATATTCTTAACTTTCATGCCTGACCATGTCACTCCACTGCTCCATAAACTCCAATGGCTTCCTATTACTTCTAGGAGTAAAAATAAATTATTCCATAAGGAACATAAAGTCCTTTATAGTTTGGTTCCAAACTGCCTTTCCAGGTAGGGGATAAATTACAAATTATTCCCCTCACCAACTCTTACAATAATACTTCTATTCCCCACAACCTTAAAAAGTGCTATTCAAATACGAGTGGCTATCAATACCTCTTAAGGAAGCCCATGTGGCTTTTGGACAGCTATAATTGTTCATTTGATATACATCAAGCTTTGATTTGGTTTGTATCAGACCAGAATCTGCCTTTGCCTTCAATAAAATGTTCCTGGGCCTACCTTCTGGAATTTATCAGAACAAATTCAATTTCTCTTCTATATTATAGCCCTTCAAATACTTGAAGATAGCTATCATGTCTTGTTATGTGCAGATTATGGACATCATGTCCACATCATGCATGGTGGGGGGCAATAAGCAAAATCCCTTCTCTTTAGTGAATATTTGAAAGAGATATGTAACAAAAACTCACATTTCAATAGGGCTTATATCCATTATCTTATGTGATTTACACAATTGTCCTGTGAGGTATCTAAGGCCAGTCTAATCATCCCTGTTACACAGATGAGGAAATTAAGTTGTAGACACATTACAAGGACATTCTAAATGACACTAGGAAGGAGGGAGTATATTACAGGCATGGAAAAGCATAAAAAAGGGAGATAAATTTTTCTGTTTGAGAAACAGCAAGAAAGATGATGTGGCTAAATCACAGAATGTCTAATGGCATACAATGCCAAAAGTTACAGTCCTTTTTGTTGTCAGTGCATTTCTCTCATATATGTGTATGTGTGTGTGCGTGTGTATCTGTACATATGTATATATGTATATACATATACACACATATAATATATACACATACGTATACACACACACATATATATATATACACATATATTAAAGGCGCTTAACTTTAGACACTCAGTTAAGAGGAAGTAGATAGGAAAGGGAAAAGGAAAGAAAGATCAAGGATACTTTGAGACTATTACCATGAAAAGAAAAAGGCAATTATGTCTCTGAAGGGGTGGGAACGTACACAGTTCTGGTCTTGGGTGTGATGAGGTTCAGGTTGGATTTTGTTGTAAGGTAGATTTTAGTGTGTATGAAGTAAATTTTTTGCTTTTATTTCTTAATGTCCAGTTTCCCAGAATCCATAGTCATAACAATCTCTTACTACCAGATACCAGATATGAGTTACCACAATTATGGTTAAAAACATCTCCACTATGCTTGCACGGTATTATATAATGATAAATAATATAAACATCCATTGCAACTGCACAGTGAGATACAGGGATGGGGTGATGTAAACTTGTAAGTCTATTTCTGGTAATATGCCTTCTTTGCCTGTTGCCCTATAAAGCAGGTAGGCATTGGTCAGTGAATGGGGAATCCTTAGAATTTAATGCACAAGCTGGAATGCTGTGCATGCCTCAACCGGCCCCCATTGAGGCTTGAGGGGTGTTAGGGGGATGCACAAATTGTGCCTGTCTTGACTGACCCCATCAAAACATAGAGGTAGTTGTCCCCTTTCTCACTGGCCCATGCTAAAAGGGTGATTAGGGAATGCTGTAGGAGTTTGTGCTTCCATTATCAGCAACCCTCTTCTGAGAAAACTAGACTAGAATAAAGTAAGATTATTAGCCCCTTCCTAGTTTCTTTCCTGTCTGACCAGATCAAGAGTAAACCTGTGCTATCAGCCCTCCTGTGTGCTATGTTGATCTGTCATACAAGGAGAAACAGTCAGTGATAGAGGCAAGAGGTGACCTCTTGTTCCGGTATCTGAAGTATGACAGACTTCCAGTCTCTCCTCCTCAACTTCTATGCATGCCCCCTGGGTTTCTCTAACCAACTGAGGTTATCTCTCCATGTGAAAGGCCAAATGTTTTGCAGGGAGGTGCAGGATCACATTCAGATGTATCTGAAGATTTCTCCTGCCTTCATGCCAAAGGTGCAGGGGAGCCAGTCATCAAGATTTTATGGGAGATAGAAGTTTCTAACTCAGAATGTTCCCAGGACATACTAGAAGGAGGAGGAGGCTCAACAGAGAATGAGGGAAGGTTTTTTTCTGGAACAAAGAAGGCTTGTCTCCTTTTCTGGATTGCTTTCTCAAAATCATCTATAAGAGAAGGGTCTTTATGGAAACGAAAGAATTGCATCTCGTTGGTTGTGAATCTTATATAATCCATTTATTCGGAGGCCCATAAAAAAGCACTCAAATTTAAGAGGCAGAAATAAAAATAAGTGTAATTGCACCTGTTTTGAGATTCTTTTCCATCCTCTAACACCATTTTCCCTTTACTACCACTTAACTTACATGACGTTTAATTGAAAGCACTAAGTTGCTGAGCAGGGCTCCATGTGGTTTTACACTAGAGCCATCCTGTATAAAAGATGCAGATTAAAGAGCATTCCTTTTGTTATGTACAGGAGCAACTCATCAGCTGTTCAAAAAAAGTGTATGGGGCGGGGGGGAGGAACAGGAGCAGATCCCCAGCCATGAAAAGTGTAGTTTGGAAAAATTATTTTTGATTCAGTGAACAGACCTTTATAATAGCTTATATTTATAATTATAATATAATAGTAACAATAATGTCATAACATATTAATTTCATATTAATTTATATAATGTATAATATAATCCATATCATATAATTATATTATAACATTACATTAATTTTATCAATGTAATACATTTATGTGATATAAATAATGAAATATAGTTGTTTTAATAATATGTTAGCTTATATAGTTTTAGAGCTGGGGGAGAACTTGGACCATCTAGTTCAATCCCTCATTTTACTGATGAGGAAATTCATACCCTGAGGTAAAATATCTTGCCCCAAAAGCTAGTTGGTGGCAGAACTAGAATCAGAATCTAAGTTGCTTGCTTGGAAGACATCATGGGACAGCAAAAAGCACATTGAATTTGAAATCAAAAGACATGGATGAATATCTGGTCTATGACACTTAGTAGCTGATTGACCAGGGACAAGCCTTAACCTTTCCAATCTTCAGTTTCTTCTACTATAAAATGGGGGAAGGTTGAGGGTGGAGCTCTTTAAGGTCCCTTCTGGCTAGCTTTAAATTTATGATTCTATATGATTCAATGACTCCCAGGTCACAATGCATTCTAATATATCATGGAACTTTGATCATACTTTTGGAAGCTGCAACCTTGAGGCATCTGGGTAGCATAGTAATTTAACTTCTAAACCTATGTTCAGAAAGACCCAGGTATGACTCGTATCACAGACAACTTTCTAGGTATATGTCCCTGACAGGGGAGTACAGACACAGCTGAAATTGACCAGAGGCCATCTAGTCCAAAACTCTCATTTTACAAATGAGCGAAGTAATGCCTAGAGAAGTTAAGTAGATTACTTAAAGTCATACTGATAGTAACTGGTAGAGCTGCAATTTGAATCCAGGTCTTTTGACTCCAGCTAAACTGAAAATGTGGTTAATTAGCATATGTTCAAATTTTTCTAACAGTTCTTGTCAAAAACAGAGGCAGTAATGCACATTTCTGGGTTTATCACACACTAAACTGATATTGTCTATCACTTCTAGGTTTTTTTTTTTGTTGTTCATCCGGTCGGTTTCACTGATCTGCTCTCTCTCCCTCTCTCTCTGTCTCTCTCTCTCTCTCTTCCTCTCTCTCCCTCTCTTCCTCTCTCTCTTTCTGTGTGTGTGTGTGTGTGTGTGTGTGTATATAGTTTAAATAGTACCAAATAATTTAGATGCTTGCCACAGGTGATGACATACATATTTCATGTATACTGTTCCTCGTTATTTCCGTGAAGGTTCTAGACCCAAAATAGACATGGTAAAGGAAGCCTATAAACAACGAAGAATCTTGTCTATTTTTTAATGGAAAATTCTTTATTATAAGAGATGGCTCTCTGAGAAGACAGAGAGGGAAGTTTATGGGAATGTTAGGCCATATAAAAGTAAAATATATCAATTAGAATATTTTAAGTGGGGAGAAAGGTTTTTATGAACTCATATAGAGTACAACATATAGAACTACGAGGGAGAGCAATATACATAATGACAAATTATAATAATTACTCACTTTTATTGTAGTTTGCTAGGCATTTTGCTTGTGTTATTTCATTTGATACTCATAACACTGTCAGGTAAATGCTATTATTATCCCCATTTTACAGATGAAGAAACTAAGAGTTAGAGGGCTGACATGACAAGGGTCACCCAGATTGTATTTATTTGTCTGGGGCAGGATTCAGACCTAGGTCTTCCAGACTTCAGGTTCTATGCTCTATCTATCATGTCATATTGCCTTTCAAAAATATATATATATATATATATATATATATATATATTGAATTGACAAATGAACTCAGATTCTCTCCTTCCTTTCAGCAGAGATGTGGGAATGTTGACTCATTCACTCATTTTATCAGACTCTTTTAACTTTTTTTTTCCTTTTTTTAAGGAAGATTATAATGGGGGTGAGGGACAGGTAGGGAGAAGTAGATTTGGAAATGATTCATAGTAAACAATCGATAAAACTTGTTAAAGAGAGGGGGAAAGTCCAGTTTTTTCATAGCTCTATTTTTTTTCAGTGAAAGTAGTTAATTTTGCTAAAGAATACAGAATAAAGGGTAACAATTGGTCATCTTTCACCTACCCAACTAGATGTAAGCAGTTGCCAAATGGGTGGTTTCCTGTGACTTGAATAAATAGTATGTGTTTTTTTATATCCAAGGGTGAAGAGGTTTCCTAGACAAGGAATAGATTTTGTTGTTGTTGTTGGTTAAAAATCACCAGTAGAACTTTTCACACAATAATCCATCCAAGAGCATCTATTCAATACATACTAGGTACCAGGCTTTGTACTAAGAGCAGAGAATACAAGACAAAAGTGAAAAAAATCCCATGCTCCAATAGTTTACACTCTAATAGGTGAGACACAATGTACACATTTGAGTATGGGATAGAGAATGAATCTCTAATTTTATAAGTATGGGCAACTCGAAGGTGAGTAACTCTTCATCAATTCAGGTTGACACTTTCTCTAGAAGTGAAGGCCTTAGAGAGAGACCCCTAAGGCACTGAGAAGTTAAGTGACTGGCTAAAGACCACCTACTACTTTTCAGGGTCTGAATTAGAACTAGTTCTTCCTGGCTTCTAGGACAGTGCTCTATGCATTACACCAGTGATGTTAAACTCAAATGGAAAATCAAACCCTGCTGGTCACATATTGACAAATTAGCTTTATTTAAGTTGTGTTTTTATTTATTTTGTTAAATATTTCTCAATTACATTTTAACCAGATTCTGTTTACCACTTGAGAGTTTGACACCTCTGCCCTATGTTCTCTTTCCCGTAATATACAGAGGAGTGCATGCAGAGTATATACAACATGAATACAAGACTAGTTTTTATGGGAATAGTTCAATAACCATTGAAGAATAGAGAAGGTTCTATGAAGATGGCGGCTCTTGAGTTGTGTCTTAAAGAAAACCATGGATTCTAAGAAGAGGTGAAAAGAAGACTATACCAGGTATAGAGGACAGCTATGTAAATACTCAGAACTGGAACATGGTGTATCAAGTGTGCAGAATGCCAGGTATATCAGTGTATCTGGAAAGCACAGTATGAAGAAGTAATGGTTTAGTATAAGAAGGTTGGAAAAGTGGGAAGAGGCCAGCTTGTGGAGAATTTTAGAGGTCAGATCTATGAGTTTATATTTGATCCCCTAGAGTTTGTTGAGTTTGTATATGATCTGACTTTCTCTTCAGAAAAATCAATTTGACTGCTGCTTGAAGGCTTGATTGGCATGGGAAAGACTTGATGCTGGGAGATCGAATAGGAGTCTAGTCCAGGTTAAAGGAGATGAGAGCCTGGACTAGAATGGTGGGGGGGAGGGGATATGGTGGTATATGGCATATCTAACAGTCATGAGTATGTGAGTGATGCCTTAGTGATAACAATAAGATTTGGCTAGTGATTGAATAGGTAACAGCTAGGTTGCAAATATGGAGAACTGGAAGGATTGTGGTGTCCTCATCAATAATATGGAAGTCTGACAGATTTTGGGGAGGATGCCCTTGGTCAGCTGATGAAACATGGATGTTGGATCAGTAAAGGAGACCAAGAAAGAGTGATCTGCAAGGCAAGAGGAAAACCAAGGGTGAGCAATGTCCTGAAAACTCACAGAATAAAGAGAGCTTTCAGAATGAGAGTGGAGTCAGAGGGGTCAGATGCAGCAGAGAAGTCAAGGAGGATGAAGATTTTTTTAAAAAAAGACTTTTAAAGTTGGTAGCTAAGAAATCTTAAAGCAGACATTGCAAACGTGATTATCCTCAATTTACATTTTACAGATGAGGGAACAAATCACAGGAAAGTCATATCATTTACAATTTTTATCCATTGATAAGTCATATGTGAAAGAAATAAAAATATGCAGTTGTCTAATTAGCACCCAAGGGAAGAGAATTAATTTCACATACTGAGCATGTGCTAGAGAGGTAGGGAATGTAGTTTAGTGGTATAAAGGGGCACAGTGCATAAAGCACCAGCTCTCAAGGCAGGAGAACTGTGTTCAAATCTGGCCTCAGATACTTTCTTGCTGTGTGATCCTCCTGGGCAAGTAATTTCACCTTGTTTGCTTCAGTTTCCTCATCTGTAAAATGAGCTAGAGAAGGAAATAGCAAACCATTCCAGTATTTGTGCCAAGAAAACCCCAAATGGGGTTATATGGAGAGTTGGATGCAATGCAGAAGACTCAACAAAAGGAAAACCTTAGATGGAAAATCCAGAAACATGAATTTGAAGCCCAGCTCTGTCACTACCTAATTGGGTGAACTCAACATTCACACCTCTGTTCTGCAGTAAAAGGAGGGGATTGGATTAGATCATCTCCAAAGTTCTTAGTCATGCTAACTCTGATTCTACTGTACATCTTTGCTTCAATTCAATCCAAACAGAGCATGTGCCTACTGTGTGCTAAAAGGTCAATCATATTCTTTTATAATCTTGTATCTCTCCTGGAGTAATAATACCAACAGTCACTCTGTTAAGAAGCATTTAAGTGCCTACTATGTGCTGGTGACTATGCTAAGCTTGGATAATATAACAGAATTAAACTGCAAATATTGTGCTTTCAATTACCAAAGAGCTTCACATGCATGGTCTGCTTTGCTCCTCATTTCACTCTAATAGAGAGGTTTTGCAACTGTATCATGAGCTACATTTTGTACATGAAGAAGTCAGGCTCATAAATATCACAGCACTTGTGTCTCATTACATACCCAGTAAATGACAGGGGCAGGATTTGAATCTAACTCCATCTTTAACTCCAGCATTCTTTGCATAGCACCATATTGCGGGCTAATTCATGTGGGCTCTGGTGGCCTAACCTGGAAATAGAGCCATCATCAACAACACAGTTTCTATGGAACATATGAACTCAGGATATTAAAAAAAAAATTCTGAGTTCCAGAGTGGAAATTTGGACAACTGGCATCTCATCCCCAGCACAGTACAGCCAAAGTGGCTACTGATAGCCTAATAAGAAGAGACTTTCTCTTCCTTCCTGCAAGGGTACCTCCTTGTAACTTATTGGCTGTATGAACTTGGGTAGATCTCTGAACCTATCTCACATTCCTCATTTGTGAAATGAAAATGTTGAACTAGGTTTCTAAGGCCCCTTTTTCTTGTCTTTGTTTAGTTGTATCCAACTCTCTGTGACCCCATCTTGGCAAAGATACTGGAGTGCTTTGCCTTTACAGATAAAGAAACGGATGTAAAGAGGGTTAAGTGACTTACCCAAGGTTACAAAATTAGTAAGCAAGAGGTTGGATTTGGACTCAAGAAGAGGAATCTTCCTGACCCTAGGATAGGCACCTTATCCACTGTGCCACCTAACTGTCCCTTCTAAGGTCCTTTCCACCTTTAAATGCTTTGCTTCTAGCACAGTGTAACAGTAATTAATTTAGCAGGTACTTAGCCCTTAGGGCTAAGTACTTCTGTGAAAGAAACAGAAGGTGTGAAGTCTGTCTCCTGTTGCTGACATAACAGGAAGGGGTTGGCTGAGACAGGAAGCCAATGTGTGTGTGTGTGTGTGTGTGTGTGTGTGTGTGTGTGTGTATATGTGTGTATTTAAGAAGAGCTCCAGAGGACAGACAGCCAGAATCAAGAATTTTCCTCCTGGTGGCTCCTGGTGGAGGACTGAAGTATTTGTTGCCTCCTGGAAGGCCAAAGTGGCTGCTGCCGCCTGGAAGGCTGACATTTCTTCTGGGTCCTAGGGCCAACTGAACTTCTGGAGGACTGAAGAAGCATGACCAGGATAAGACTTTGTTCATTTGTGGCTTGGTTGATCCTTGAGTTCCCGGCAACAGAAGTTGTGAAGGTTTTGAGATGTGCTGGACCCTGTGAACTTCGATGTGTAGCAAGAAAGGCCCAGAGGATTGGACAAGGACCTGGGACCTGTCTGCCTCTGAATCCAGGTGACTGTTTTGTGGATCCAGGGAGGAGCTGGGACCATGGAAGGGGATCCAGGGAATCTGAGGGAGCATCCCGAGTCAAGATGAAGAAAAGGCCTCTCCTCAGATATTGAACGTGTGATGAAATTGAAGTTTACTAGATACTTAGGGGTAAAGGGTTTGTGTAATTTTCTAATGATTGTATTTAGTGATTAATGATACTTAGTAATTGTGAATCTGGATAAGTGACTGATTAAGCCAACTTATGATTGCCTCATGAGTGGAAGATTGATTATTGTATTGTGAGGTGATTGAATGATTAAGTATGGAGGGTTTCCCCCTTACTGAAACCAGATGATTATTCTTTTGTTCTTTGTTCCAAATACTGTGGCCACTTTGGTGAAAACTATGTGGCCATTCTAATGTTAAGCTGTTGTGAACACTACACTGTGATTTTCTATGATAAGATGTAATGTTGTGAATATTATACTGTACCTTGATTTTCTGAGAAAGTTTGCCTTGATTTGTTATGGAATAAATGGAGTGTTCACTATACTGTGTAATCAGAACCTTCAAAGCCGTTCACAGTAGCATTCTTTTGGGAAGCTGCTCGTGCATGGCCTTACACATAGGTAGTAGAAAGAGGAAATGGAAAGAGCACAGATTCTGTAGTGACAGGGCCGGAGTTCAAATCTTGTCACAAATACTTATTATGCTGACCTAGGAAAAGTCATTTAACTGGAGCCTTAGTTTCCCTCAGTAAAATAGGGTGACTCTTCTAGGTAGCCTCTAAGGTGATTCTAAGAAACTAGATGGCACAGTGGATAGAGTGCTTGGCCTGCAGTCAGGAAGATCTGAGTTTAAATCCAGTCTCAAACACTTAGTAGCTGCATGACCCTGGGCAGGTGACTTCACCTCTCTTTGCCTCAGTTTTCTGAACTGTGAAATGAGGGTAATAACAGTACCTACTACCCACGGATGTGTCGCAAGGATCAAATGAGATCACATTTGTAAAACACTTAACACAATGCCTAGCATGTAGTAGGCACTGTATATGCCCTTCCTTTTTTTCCTTCTCCCTTCTAAATCCTTCCAGCTCCAGATCTATGATCCCATAACCTTGGATCTTGGCCAGTAACTGATAAATTACTTCCTATGTGACCTTGAATGAGTCTCTTTCTTTCTCTGGGCCTCATTCTCCTCATGTGTAAAATGATAATGGTTAAACTGAATGCCAGCTAAAGCCACTTTCTAAATCCTATCATCAAGTTCAACATATTGAAAGAAATAGGGCAACTTTAAAATGCTCAGACGGGTATTATATATACCCAGGTGTATGTACATATTTTACATTTTCTTAACCTTTATGGCCCTTGGTTCCCTCAACTGGAAAATGCTGGTGGGTGGACGAGATGAACTCTAATCCTCCTTCTAGCTCTAACATTTATTCTCTTCCCCAAGGGCCATGATGAGGGAGAGATGGAGGCACAGACATAGAGCATGTGGATGGAGGTTACTCAATTTACATTAAGTTCAACATTCCAGAAGGGACTTGTAATGTCTGTTGCCCTTTAGCTGACTTCCTACTACAATGTTTGTTTACAATCAGCCAAGCATGAACTGCTATTTTTAAACCTAGCTTTTTGTGTAAGAAGGATGGAACTCAAAACTAAATTTGATTTGTCAGAGAACTCAAATCCTCTGGATTATAGCTCTAAAAAAAGAGACAGATGTAATTCACTTCAATTATCATTTGACTGTCCTCCCACCCCTACAATTGCAGAAACAAAGATACCATTGGTGAAGGTGGCTGTATCCAGGGCAGAAAACCTTCCAGCTACTGACAACTAGTGAGATTGTAATTGTTTACTTTTTTTTTAAACAACATGAAGCTGTGCTTTCATGGACAGCTGGCTGTGAAGGCCAGGAAATCCAGGAGTTTGCACAGCTGGCTAAGTGAAACACGAGATATTCTCTTGTCAAATGAGCTCATATCCATTTATGGCCCTTTCTGCTTTTCTGTAGATGCTTTCTCTGTTTGCAGGGATAACGAGTTTATAGGCCTGGCAGATCTGGGGATGAGCTTAAGGATGGATTTTGCATGGTTAGTCTATGAAATTCCAATTTCTTTTCCTTCAGAAATTATGATGTCCAAAGCACCAATCATCAGAGCTGAAACCAAAGGTCTTTTATTCAAGAGCTTCTGATTGGCATTAAGGAACAGCTGTAAGTGGAATGAACCATAGGAAAAATGCCATTGGGGAACAAGGGGACTCATTTAGGAAGGAGATTGCTATTGCCTGCCCATCCTCACTACAGCAGCTTACCTCTCCCTGCCCCATCCCTTCTCCCTACCTCTTTGATTCCAACTCCTCACATGAGCAAAAAGAAGAAAAAACACAGATGCACAGTGAAATAATTATATTACTCAACTGTGCAATATTCATTGAATGCCATTGTTTTTTGCATTATCACAACTCCCTTTCTATATCTTTTTATTGCTACCCACCCACCTGGACTGTTGCAAAAAACTCCCACATGGTCTCTTTGCCTCTAGTCTCTCCTCTCCCCAGTGATCCCTCCACAGCATTTCCAAACTAATCTTCCTAAGGCAAAGGACTGATTATGTCATGTCTTTGCTCAAAACCTTTCACCTAGATGATAAAATTCAAACTTCTTATTCTGGCACTCAAAGTTCTTTAGAAACTGCTGCCACCCAGCCCCTCCATTCTTATTTTACAATTTTCCCCATCTGTACTGTATATTAATCTATCTGTAATCTAATCTATAGATAATCTAAGCTATATTCTAGCTACATTGTACTATTCACTTTCCCTTGTTTAAATCTCATACTGTCCCACTTCTATGCTTTTAATTAATGCCTAATAACCAGTCCTGCAGTCAGAAGGGCCTGAGTCCAAATCCAGCCTCAGCCACTACCTGAGTGACTCTTAGCCCTGTTTGCCTCAGTTTCCTTATCTGTAAAATGATCTGGAGAAGGAAATGTCAAAAGACACTGCAGTGTCTTTACTTGATTGATTTGAATCCTTTTTATAATTTAGGGTTAAGTGACTTGCCCAGGGTCACACAACTAGTAAGTATCTGAGGCTGGATTTGAACTCAGGTCCTCCTGACTCCAGGGCTGGGGCTCTATCCACAGTGCTACAGAGCTGCCACTCCAGCATTTTCACCAAGAAAATTCCAAATGAGTTTAGTGAGATTCAGAACTGAAAAGACTTAACAGTTACCTAGTAGACACAGTAGGTAGGCCACTCCCCTTTCACCCCTTTTCTGTTTTTTTCCTTTTTTTTTTTTTTTGCTTTTTGGAGGGAAATTGGGGGTTAAATGACTTCCCCAAGGTCACATGGCTAGGTTTCGTGTTAAGTATCTGAGGCCAGATTTGAACCCAGGTCCTCCTGACTCCAGGGCTGGTGTTCTATTCACTGCACCACCTAGCCACCCTCCTTGACCCTTTTTCTCGACAAAGATACTGAAGTGATTTGCCATTTCCATCTCCTAATCATTTTACAGAGGAGGAACTGGGGCAAATAGGCTTGTGACTAGCCTAGGATCACACAGCTAGTTAGTGTCTGTGGTCAGATTTGAACTCAGGAAGATTCATCTTCCTGACTTTAGACCCAGCACTCTATCCATTGGGCCACCTACCTGCCTGCCTTGCACATAGTGGGTACTTAATAAATGTTTATTGATTGATTTAATGATAGTATTGAGAGTAATGTATTTATTCAGCTTCAACCTGGTAACCACATCTCCTGTTTTTTATTTTTAATGAATTGTTAAAGGTATTATTTGTAAGCATTTAGATTCAGAAGCAACAAACACCAAGAACCAACCCCAGCTTCTTTAAGTAAAGGTCAAACTTTATTTCATTTTTCACAGTTTTTCATTGGTAAACTAGAGAAATGCTGTAGTATCTCTGGATTTCAGTCTAGGAATTGGAAACATCATTCAGGCTAGGTTTGTGGACATTTATTGGAGGAACTCAAGCATGTCAAAATTGACATTCTCATGATAAATGAAATCAGAAGGTATAAGAAAGTTGTAATTAAATCAAGGAATGGCTCACAGATTCTCCTAAAAGAGACAAATAAATGAGTTACTGGTATATCTATAGGCACCAAGAAACATCATTTCATGGGACATTTAGTCATCTCATAGTGCAAAGATAAATATTTGCAAAAAGACCACCAAGAAAATAATTGCAGCTAAATGCTTATTGACTGATTGTCAGTTGCAAAGGAAGAAGAGGGAAAGAAATGATCTGAATTCACTAACACCATCACAAGGACCACTTAAAGATCATAGACCAGGGGTTCCTAAACATTTTTGTGCTGTGGATTCTTGGTAATCTGGTGAAGTCTAGGGACCACTTCTCAGAATATTTTTTTTTTTCGTTTTTTCATTATAATTGAAGTAAAGGCTAATATTTTGCTAGGGGTTACTGAAAGTAAGGATTGCTTTTTTCCTCATCTAAGGTCGCAGACCCTCTGAAATCTATTCCTTTTGGAAGTTGGTAGACATCAGGTTAAGAACTCCTATTAGAAAGGTTTTATGGTTTGTCCCAACAGACTTTGTGCCAACACCAATGAAATGGAAGCACTGCAGAATCACATTATATTGCATTTGTATATAACTCCATTGCCAATAGATTTAAGTTAATATTGACATTCAAAGTCCTTCACAGTACAGGATCACCTAAATCTGACACCATCTCCTTCATGTATATACCTTGTGCAACAGTTAAACTAGTTTGGTTGCTGTCTCTAGAGTATCCTAACCTTTTTTTTTTTTTTTATTTCTACCACATCATTACCTATGACTGGAATTCTCTCTCCTCACATCTCTAATGGTTGAAATCCTATAGCCTTTTAGTGTCCAAAAGAATTCCACCTCCTCTTGATATCTTTTCCTACTTCCCCAACTAAGTGATCTCTCCCACCTCTAAATCCTCTTAGATGTCCTTAGTATTTTGGAGGTCCCGTAGGTATATTCAATTTCTATTTTCTGTTATAGTTGTTTCTCTCCCATTCTTATCTTCTCTATTCAACTACAAATTCTACTTCAGCAAAGCTCTTGTTTTATTGAAATCTGCATCATCTACAAGGCCTGATAGAGTACCTTAATTATCCTAAAGGGATAATTTTTGCTAATCATCATAAATTTGCAATACTATGTCATTCCTCTGTTCTAGAAGAAAAGAGAAATGATGTTTCCTGTTGCCTTCTGACCTACAGTGAAGCCAATTCTACCAAACACTTAACTAATCTTTCTAAATAGTCACCCTTCAAAGCAAAAAGCTGGGAAACAGGGGGGGCGGAGCCAAGATGGCGGCATAGCAGCAGCAACATATCGCAGCTCTCACATAGCCACCCCAAAATACCCATGGAATAGGACTCTAAACCAATCCTAGAACTCCAAAACGCACACAAAGATACTTCCCA
>CM053587.1:272177124-272200917 GCA_028646515.1 Pseudochirops corinnae
GCCGCTTCCAGTCCGCACCGCACTGAGATTAGCTTGGCTCCGGCGTTCTCTTGCTCCACCCCTTCCTGCTACATCAGCAAGCTCAAGGGGCGTGGAAGATCTTCAAATCCTAGTATCGTTACAGACACAGAAATTTAGAAATGGAAAACATCTTAGAAATCATCTAGTAAAATTGTATCCATTTATAAATTTGAAAAGGGGACTAGAGAGTAGAAGTACTTTCTTGTCAGAGACAAAACTGGGACTTTGATCCAGGTCTCCTAATTCTCAAGTCTCTACACCCTTCATTGCACCATACTGAGAACACAGAAGTGGGGATACCATATTTGTTTTAATTTTATTTTATTTTTAATTTGTGAAATAAAACAAGTATTTCTAAAACATAGTAGAATGTTTTTAAAAAGATGATGACACATGAAACTGCACGACTTGCTATTCCTTATAAATATAGAATGTATGACTTGCTATTCCTTATAAATATAGAATAGCTATGATGTAAATTTCATTGTTTTCTTCCCTCTTCCCATGCTAGAGAAGGCTACCAATAGACACAAATATGTACATGGATATCTGTGTATATTACATATACAAAATATTTACAAATATTACATTTGTATATATAATTTCTCTATATGTACTTCCATTTATCAGTTCTTTTTCTGGATGCAAATAGCATCTTCTTTCTTATGCCCTTTGTAGTTAATTTTCGTATTTATAATAGTCAAAATGACTTAGTTACTCAAAGTTGTTCTTAAAACAATATTGTTATTACTGTATACATTTTCTCAGTTCTGTTCATTTGGTCCTTCATTATTTTGTGCAAGTCTATCCATATTTTTTCTAAAATCAACAAGCTCATCATTTCTTATAGCACAATAATTTTCCATCATGATCGTATACCACAACTTGTTCAGCCATTCCTCAACTGATAAGTCATATTTTGAACAATTTGAAAAATCCACTTTATGGCTCTTTACTACATAGTAAACAATATTCAAGAGAATTTTTGAAGACAACCAATACTGCCTTCTCCCTGAAAGACAACAGATATTACAATGCAAAGGAGCTTGCTAGAGAAAATTCATCCATCATTGTTCAAAGAGCAAGTTCATAGCACATAATCCGATCCTTTGGGTTATATGGGTATTGAATAATCTATAGATATTTCCTTAGAGTTTCCATTAAAATTTAAGTTTATTATAAGTAGGGATTGATTCATTCTTTGTATTTTTATCCTCTGTACCTAGTATAACACAGTAGGCACTTTGTAGATGCTTACTGTTTGATCAATCAATTGATTATCATGTCATTTTGTATTATAGTGATTTCTGTATGTTCCCTATCTTCTTATTAGGACACAGGTAGCATGATAGAAGGAACTGAATCCTATTTCATATTTGTACCTAATATAGTGTTTCACACATAAAAAGAACATAATAAATAGCCATTGATGTCCAAGTAGGGCATGTTAAACCACTTTTCTTCTAACTCTAATAGTCCACAATTTGGAAACAGCATTTCATAATGCTTTAACAAAAAAGGAAAGGAAGAAAAGAAAAAAAGAAAGAATTTTTTAAAAAGAACTCAGAATGAAATGTCATATTTAGCACAGTCAGCTACCATAGAGACCTAAAACCAGATGACCTCAATGTGATATCATATCAAATGTTTTTTTTTAAATGATAATCCCTTTCCTGAATGCCAGAGACAAATGTTAGAGAAGGGCATGCAACTCCTGAGGCACCTTGGTTTACTGAACAGCACCTTCTTTGCCAGGACAAAGGTTGCTCCCATAACGCTCTCTCTGACAAATATGATTTTGCAATTGAGTTATGAGGATGTGAGCACTGTCCAAAGGGTCTTCAGTATATAGGTATGAGACATTTTCTCTTCAAAGTAAACTCATGATGCCAGAACCAATCTTTCTTTAAACCAGGTGCAGAGGTGATGACAACTGAAGCACTTAATAAATGTTCAATGATAATAATGTTAGGGAGCCTAAGAAAAGCATTTTGAAAAAATGCATAAAAGGCTACATGAATTCAAATTCATATCATAATCATTGTTGTAATTATGGTTAATTGTGGCTCATTTATTTTCACCTGTTATAGTGTGCTTTCCAAATTATAGGATCTTAGATTTGGAAAGAAAAAGAACCTCAGATGTCATCTGAACCAACCATTTTCAGATGAGGAAAGAGATCACTGGAGAGGTGTAGTGATTTGCCCGGGTTCATGCCGATAGTAAGTGGTAGAGTAAGGAACATAATCTTCTATGTGGGGTTTGCCCATCAAGTGTGAAATAATTTCTGGCAGTATTGAATACTCTGTAGCTATCTGATTGTTGACATGTCTTATCAATGTTATTTTGTCTAGTTAAGTTCAAAACACCAAAAAATATAGAGAGTGAAACTAACGTAATTCTCAAGCAGGAGGGTAAATGTAAACTATGGTTCTAGTGTCTCAGTGATTCATGTTTTGATGATGAGACAAGAACTTCTTTTATTCTCCTCCCTCTCCCTTCTTATTCCCCATTCTCTATATTTTGCATCTTCTTTCCTTCCTCTCCCAGTTTCCCTGTACTGAGGTCACTATAGCATGCTGGGAGTAAACTGAGCTAAACCATTTGCCACTCTTTAATAAGATGATGAATATAATGTCTTAATTTGTTCAATATTCAACATTGAACAAACATTTATTAAACATTTACCAGGTGCCAGGCACAACCTAACCTACGGAGATACAAAGATAAAGTTGAAATAGTCTCTGTCCTAAAAAAGTTTGAATCTTGGGGGCAGCTAGATGGCACAGTGAATAGAGCACTAGCCCTGGAATCAGAAGGACCTGAATTCAAATTTGACCTCAGACACTTAACACTTACTAGTCATGCAGTCATGTGACCTCAGGCAATTCATGTAACTCTAATTCCCCTGCCTCTCCCCTCCCAAAAAAAAAAGCAAAAAAAAATTTATATATATATATATATATATATTTAAACGTTTGAATCTTTCATAGCCTCAGTTTCTTCATGTATAAAATGAAGGTGTTGGATAAAGGGATAACTGAACTTTCAGATCTAAATCCTAAGATACTTCATACTTACTCTCATTTCTTTCTCAGTTATTAGCTCTATACATGTGTCTAGAAGACCAAGCAAAATGGTGGAATAGGAAGCAGCATTACAACCCATCTTTCCTCATCCAACAGTTCACAGAGACCTAGAAAAAGCACCAGACCAAATCCTGATGGAGAAAACTAAGTAAAATCATGGTCGCTTTTTTTCTATCCTTGAGAAGCATAAGGAGAGAGCACAGGGAACCTAGTTGAGTGCAGAGGGTAGTTAGTACAACCTTCCATTGTGGTGACACTGAACTGATCCTGAAGCTGTGCACTATAGCAAGAAAAGCTTAGGGAATTAAAACTATTCAGGGAGCAGAATCAGGTGCCAATTGGCTGCTCTGCTACTTATATTCAAGAATTGGGTCACAAATGCAGTATAAGTGAGTGGGGACCTCTGTTTAAGGTTAATGAGTCATGCTGAGTCAATGAAGATATAAGGCTATATTCTGGGCAAGGAGGTGAAACAGAAGCAGATAACAGCTGTATGATTCTGACTCCAGAGTACAGTATACAATCTAACACCCAGCATAGACTGAAGGATACAACTGAATAACCATGGTGGAGAGCTTAAACTACTAGAAAGACTGCATTTATGTTTCTGTGAACCAGGTTTGGGATTGGACAACACAATTGTGGACTTGTATTTTGTCTTAGCTCTAGTAGAGTGCTGCTGGCCCCAGCAATCAGAGGTTTCTGCATGTTCAAAGCTTACAAAATTCAGTCCATAAGGGCTAAAAAGACTTTTTCCAGGCCTAGCCAGCTCTGGATGAACAGGAAGTTTTTAAGTCCACAGCCTGAGTTACCCCTGATATTCTTGAAGAACATAGCCGACAATACAGAGCAAAAGCAATTATAGTACCAAATAGCTCCCTGCAGAAGTATTCAGAGCCTGACCCAAACAAAACTTCCCAGTTTAGATGGTAAGGATAGGAAAATAAATTTGCAAAATAAAAATCTCACCATAAAGGGATATTCTGATTACAGTAATACCCATGACACCAACAGAAAGAAGACAATCACTCCTAAATCTCTATAAGCAAAACCTCAAAAACAACAAAAAACTAAGATAGCTTGAACCCAAGTGCAACCAGAATTACTGGAAGAAATAAAGAGTTCTTTCATTTTGTTTTATAAGAATTTAATTATTTCATAAATGAGGGCATTAGAAGAAAGAATAGAAAAGGAAAGGAGAATTATAAAGAAAAGATATGGAAAGAGAATTTAAAACTTAGTACAAGTATACAAAAATCTTAGTAACAGGCTCTTTGAAAATTAGAATGGATCAAAGAAATATTATTTATTACATAAGACAACTAGAAATATGGAAATAAAGTCAAAAGACTGGAAAAATGGAAGAAAATATAAGGTATTTAAGTTCTCCAAAACAACTTAACTAGAAAAGATTTCATGGAAAGATCATTTAAGAATCAGTGACCCACCTAAAAACCATGACCAAGAGAGAGAACCATAATGAAGCAAGTTACTCATCACCTGACCCAGAAAAGATGAACTCAAGTTGAAGACTGAGACGTATATTTCTTAGATGATGTGCCCAATACGGGAATTTGTCTTACTTGACTTTGCACATTTATTATAAGATTTGTATAATTATTATTTTTAACATAATGTGGGAAGGGATGGTGGGAGGAAGAAAAAATAGATTTTTGTTAATTGAAAAGAAGAGAAAATATAAGACTGTCGCACACAATTTAAAAAAGAAACTATGCTGCTTTGCCTTTGTTATCTCCAGTACCTAGCACTGGGCTCTCCACATAAGAGGTGCATAATAATAACAGTTGACATCAAATGTTCCCAAAGCAAACCTCCATGATCTCACCAGATTCCCACAACAATTCTTAGAAGCAAGTATTACTTGCTTCAAGTATAACTTTACCTCAAATCTCTCCCACCACCACTCAGTTACTAAAATGATTTTCCTTAAACACAGGAAATCTTTACTCAATAGGCTCCACTGACTACCTATTACCTCCAGGATCAATTATAAAATGCTCTGTTTAGTATTTAAAGCTCTTCACAAACTGGCCCCTTCTAACCTTAATTATATTCTTATACTTGAATCACCTCCCTCAATCTAAGGATACCAGTACTTCTTGCCTTTGCATAGTAACTGTCCCTCATCCTGAAATGCTCTCCTAATCTTTATCTTCCTCCTGTCTCCATTCAAATTCAATCTCAAATCCCACCTTCTACAATGGTCCTGCCCTCTCTTTGTCCCCATTCCTACCATCTGAAATTACCTCCCATTTACACTGAATATATCTTGTGTGTACATAATGTTTTGCATGTTGTCTCTATCATTACAATGGAGCTTCTTAAGGGAAGGGGCATTGCATTTTTGCCTTTCATTGTAACCTCAGTGATTAGCACAGAATCTGGTGCATATAAATTGCTTGATAAATGCTTGTTGACTGACTGACTCTTGCACATATTTTACTTCCCACTTCCTTGATGAGGAAACTGAGACACAAAGAACTCAAAATGACTTTTTCATGACCACATAATGTGTCAGAGGCAGTATTTTAAACCTAGGTCTGGTCCTCCTAGACCATGCTGCCTTTCATTAAGAAATAATGAATGCTTAGTCAACTCAATTGCTAAGAACAATTCTGATGACCAGTAATAGACACTAGAGACAGAAGTGGTAGTGAAGGAAATCAGACAAGGTGAAACTTAGTTATCTATATATTTCATTTCAAAAATCAGCAGTTTCACAGTCATAGGGGAAGTCCTGACCTTTGGCCGGTGTTCAGCCCCTAGGAGCCTGTTTCCCAAGCCTACTACCATAAATATACTATATGCATATGCAATGCTCAATCATGCCTTTATTGCAACAAAAAGGAAGTCATGGAAGTGAGACCCATGAGCGGAACTGTATCAGCTGATTTCAATCATCCAGAGACCTTCATTCTGAGCCCTGTGGAGGGGAAGCTAGATCTCTCTATTCATTGAGTTCTTCCTCCTTGAGAATTTCCACAAATATATGACTTAATTCACTATTATGAACATCTCTCACAGCAACAGTTTTAGGCTATATTGAACATAACAGGGTCAGACGAAGCCCAGTTATGAAAGCTGTTTGTTCACGTAAGACACTCCTCATGGGCAAAGCATGTACTGAGCTTATGCATTCCATAGTGTAGCCCAAGCCTTATGCTTCTGATAGACCTCTACAATGACTGACAATCATAGAAGAAAACCTGGTCTCTTGATCTCTCTCCATGCTGAGCTTATCCTTTTGCTCCTTCTTTGCCGTCTTCTATAGCACCTCTCCAAAAAATTTTCCATTGCATCTCCCTGATGCCACTCTAAGTTCACCTAGTTCCACTATTACCTCAAATTCACTTGACATTTAATTTCTTCAGAACCTGACCCCATCCTACCTTTCCAACCTTCTTATATATTACCCTCCTCCACATATTCCACTACTCAGTCAAATTCTCCTTCTTGCCCCTTTTCACACACGGTATTCTATCTTGTATCTCTATTCCTTTTTAGTGGCTTTCCATAATGTTAGAGCCATTCCCACTCCATTTCTGCCTCTTAGAATCTTTGATTTCCTTCAATTCTCATCTTACATGCTAACTTTAGCATACTTTTCTCTACTCCTCAGCTTCTAGTAGCACTCCCCAAAGTTACCTTGTATGTGTTTTGTTTATACATAGGCATACGTTTCTCCTTTATTAGAATGTAATCTTATGGAAGTCAGGAATTATTTCACTTTTGTCTTTGAATCTCTAAAATCTACCCAGTTCCTAGTAGATAGTTGGTACTTAATAGATTCATATTAAGTGATAGTAATAACACTAATAATACTGAACTCCTCATTATTAAGAGTGTTCAGAGGAGGTCAGTGATGCTGTAAAGGGAATTCTAGATGCGATACAATATGGACTCTAGGACCTCTTAAGTTTCTTCCAACAAAAATTCTTCAAGTCTCTAATTTTGTGAATTCAGGAACTCTCTTCTGGTGAAGATTGTAAAACAGAGCTATAATTAGCAATTTTTGAAGCCAGGGCATAGAGGACTCTGCTGAAATTCAACCACCAGAACAAGAAAGCTTACCCTGTTATAGCACAATGTGCCTTATCTGCTGAAGGGGTAAGAGTCAAGCATCAGGTCACTGCCATAGAAATGAGGTAGGCAAAAGAGAAAGCATCCCCCAGATGGTGCTGTTGCTGACCTTTGTATTTCCTTCCCTGGGGCAAAGCTCCAGTTACCCCATCCTAAATACATTTTGCTAAAAAGTTAAGACTAATTGGAGACTGGTTGAAGGGGGAACTTTGAGGACCATTATCTGTATATCTAATAATTTAGTATTGGGGAAGACTTGAACCTCTATCCAGCCCTCTTGTAGTAGGAGTAGGAGTAGGAGTAGGAGTAGGAGTAGGAGTGGTAGTAGTAACTAACATTTACACAGGGCTTACCATGTGACAGAATTCTGCTAAATGCTTTGAAATTTATCTCATTTGCAAGAAGGATAGTTTCAGAAAACCTAGGAAGGCTTACATGAACTCATGCAAAGTGATGTGAGTACAACAAGGAAAACATTATACATAATAATATCAATGTTGTAATGACAATGAACTGTGAAAGACTTACTTGATCCAGATGATGATCCAACACAGTTCCAAAGGACCCATGATGAAAAGTGTTATCAACTCTGAACATAGATTGAAAAATACTTTTTTTTAAAAAAAACTTTATTTTTCTTGTTTGTTTGCACGTGTGTGTTTCTATATTTGAACTCGGTTCTTCCTAACTCCAAGTCAAGCACTATCCCCAGAGTTACCTAGCTGTCTCTACATGCCTAGTGTTTCTAATACAATTTTGAATAATAGTGGTGATAATGGACATCCTTGCTTCATTCCTAATCTTACTGGGAAGGCTTCTATCTTATCCCCATTATGAATAGTGGCTGCTCTTGTTTTGAGATAGATTTTACTTATTTTAAGAAAGACTCCATTTATTTCTCTGCTCTCCACTGTTTTCAATAGAAATGGGTATTATAATTTGTCAAAGTTTTTTCTGCATCTGTTGAGATAATCATATGATTTTGTTAATTTTGCTATTAATATGGTCAATTGTGCTGATAGTTTTCCTAATATTGGATAAGACCTACATTTTTTGTATAAATTCCACCTGGTCATAGTATATGATCCTTGTGATATATTGCTGTAATCTCCTTGCTAGTATTTTACTTAAATTTTTTACATCAATATTCATTCCATAAATTAGCCTATAGTTTTCATTATCTGTTTTTGCTTTCCCTGGCTTAGGTGTCAAAACTCTATTTGTGTCCTAAGAGGAATTTATTGGGATTCCTTCTTTACCAATTTTTTCAAGTGATATATAGTATTGAGATCAATTGTTCTTTAATCGTTTGATAGAATTCATTTTTAAATCCATCTGATGTTGGGGATTTTTTTCTTAGGGAGCTCACTGATGGCTTGTTCTATTTCTTTTTCTAAGATAGCATCATTTAAGCATTCTATTTCCTCTTCAGTTATCATTTTTCTTCTCTATTCTTCTGGAAACCCAGATCCACAAGCCAGGAGTTATCCTCAACACTCTACCTCTCACTCACTCATTCACTCCCTGCCTCCAGTCAGTTGGTAAGTCTTGTTTCTTCTCCAAAAATCTCTTTGGCACCCATTTCCTACTCTCTACTCACATGACTACGACCCTAGTTTAGGTCCTCATAACCTCTAGCCTAGACTGTTAAAATGCTATCTAATTGGTCTCTCAGTCAAATCTGTCTTCTCCCCAATATTTCTAAGAACAGGCCCAATTTTGTTACTCTCTGTGCTCAAGAAGCTTCAGTGACTCCCTATTGTTAGTGAAGTGAAGTGACTCTCTATTGACAAACTCCTATTTTTGTCATTTAAGGTCCCTAATAATTTATCCACAATCTATATTTCTTTCTGAATTAATGACACATTACTGCCCTACATGTATTTTATATTTCAGACAAAATGAACATATACAATATTCCTTTTCCAATCCCTATGTTGTTGCTCAGGTTATTCCTCTTCCCCTCCTTCTAGCTAATTAAAAGTCCCAGTTCTAATGCCATGTGCTAAAAATAGGCCTTTCCTGATTCACTCATGTATTAGTTCCCCTATTACTTATTTTTTCTATTTTCTTATCTGTGTGAGCCTAACAGTGACTAGCATGTAGAAGGAGCTTACTAAAAGCATGTTGAATTCAACTGAACTGCCTTAAAAGCCACGTAAGAAATTCTGAAGACCTACCTATAACCTTAGAACAATGCATGGGCCCCTTTCAAAGAAGTAAATGAGTTGTAACTTCCTTTGAATTCCAGTCCTAGCTTTATTACTATCTCAGAAAAAACTTTGGGGTCTAGGAATTCATTTATTTCTTCCAGATTTCAGTTTTCTTTTTAAAACAAATGGGTAGTTACTTTAGTCTCTAAGGTCTCTTCAGAGCTGATACAGACCTCACAGATCATGTAGACAAATTGTATTTGTATAAGAATTTTATCTATGGCATCCCTAAAAAAAAGCAGCCATCTGCACTCTGCTTAAAGCTTTCTAATAATGGGGACTCAATATTACCTAAGGCAATCTATTCCATTTTTAGACTGTTCTAATCGTTTAGAAGCTATGTCTCTATGGACTATTGTAAGGCATTGTAGTCTATGAAATAGAAATTTGGAAGATATTCAACTTTCTACAAGTGACAAGTATTTCTCCACATCATAAGCTGTCAGATGCATTTAAAGAATGCTTCTCCTGTTCCGGAACTACGGGGGAATGACTTAGGGAACTTCCTTCCAGTGACATCCCAACTGAAATACGTTCTTTCTGGAAGAATGGCCTATATTAAAGGGTTTCCCCAGTCAGCAAATTTGCTGGCAGCCTGTTTCCTTTCTGCTTCACCCATTGAGATCTTTTTTAGGAGCTTAGCCCAGCTGACTTCTCATTTCCCATAAGTCTGTCATCACACAAATGTTCTTTGACAATTATAGGGTCTGACCAAAGTAGAGTTACAGCACTGGCTTCTGATTGCCTGGCCAAGCTCAATTGCCAGAGGAAAAGCAAATCATCTTGTCTTGGTTGGAACACTGATGGATTTGTTAGACTTGATAAAGCAACATAGGATGCCTATTTTCATTTGAACTTTTTCTAAGGTGCATTTTTTCTGAGGCTTACTCCACAGACTTCCATGGAAATAATGATGTGGTGTCAAAAGTACTAAACTTGGAATGAGTGAAACAAGTTTCTTTTGCTAACTGTTTAATTTTCAACAAGTGGACTTACCCTGACTGGCCTCAGTTTCTTCCTTTGCAAAATGAAGGGTTTGTGCTAGGTCAACTCAAAGTTCCCTTTAATACCATCATGTTCAATTTATAAGATCACTTCCTTCTGTAGCATTTTCAATTTTCTATATTCTGACATTCTCTACTCTAAAATCCTTTCCATGTTTAGCATTCCATATACTATAACTTTAAAAAAAATCTATTCTAATATAAGTTCTTTATATTCTATGATTTCTCCTAGTGATAACCTTCTGTGTGCTAAAAAGTCCTGCATAGATCTGATTCTAAAACTACAGATAACCCAATTATCCCACAGTGATAACAGCTGCCATCAGAAAAATCTGGTTGCATAATAGGAACTCTACCATGAGGCAATAAATATATAGCCAGGAAAAAAAACCTACAAAGATGTCATAGGATAATAGCTCAGAGCAAAAAGGACCTTAGAGACAATTTAGTGCAACCTACTCATTTGACTCAAAAAATGTAATTCTTGATTTGATACTCTACTCCTCATGGGCCAGTGGTCAAGTCAGAAAACTTTGCTAAGTATCAGATTTCTCACCTATAATATAGGAAAATGAGATTTGCACTACTAAAGGTTATTTTAAAGATCAAATGAGATAATGTAAAAAAAAAAGTATCCTGTAACTAAAAGTAGAATATAAAAGTGGGCTAAAAATTGGTAGTGGTGATAGTGGTAATGATAGCAATGGTGATGACAGTACAACTTGATCTCTGTTCAAGAAGAGCAGAGGTTCCAACTGGCCTGTGAAGTTCTATATCATTTGCCTCATTTGCATAACTTGACAACGATGCAGGAAAATCCACTGAAACCTGGACCACATTAATCTTGCCTTCATGGTCAGAAACGGTTAGGTGAATTGACCCTTAGCTGTAAGCTAGAGTCCACTTTTGCTGTTATTTAAGGACTTTTTCACTCTCCAGTAACATTAGCTAATCTTTTCTTTTTTAAAAAAAAACATCCTCAACAGTAAGTATTTCAAGTAGGAGACCATATTGCCTAAAGATGCCAGAGAGAACAAGAGAAAGCTCCATTTCTCACTACTATCTACATTTTCTTCTCTAGGGTTAAGAAACTATAGAAATCTAGACTTGATTAAGGAAGATCTACTACCACACTCCATCTGCCATGTCACCCTAGAAGTTTTCATTCATTCAATAATTTATTTATGTATTTATACATATACATGCGCACACATACATGCATATATTGTAGTGAATTATTTTTACTTGTTGTCTTGTTTATGTTTCTCTAATCACCCTATTTCTAAGCTGTCTATCCTTAACAAAGCTGGAAAATTTCTAGTGAACACACTGCCCCACTCCTCCACAGCTTCTACCAACAGTGAATTCCTATTGATCTGAATGAGATTTTCATGTGTATGTGTATGTGTGTGTGTGTGTGTGTGTGTGTGTGTGTGTGTATGAGTGTAGCAAGAGTCACATCAAAGACTTCCACAGCAATCCCACCTGGGCAACCAAAGGTTGGATTTGTCTCCCTTGGAAGGCAGGGCCTCCTATTGTGTGGTAGTGTAATGTAGACTCCCTTCAGCAGGAAAGGAACTCCACATGAAGCTCTGGTGTGCTCCCAAAAGGATCATATTATGGTTGTGTCATTTCAGTCATATTGACTCTTTGTGACCCCATTGGGGGTTTTCTTGGCAAAGATACTGGAGTGGTTTGCCATTTCCTTTTCCAATACATTTTGAGAAAACCAAGGCAAACAATGTTAAGTGACTTGCCTAGGGTTATACCTGGGTTAATAAGTATGTGAGGTTGGATCTGAACTCGAATCTTCCTTTCTCAAGGCCCAACGCTCTACTGTGTCACCTAGCTGCCCTTTGTTTTGTGCCATACTGGAGACAAAGAGTGTTTTTAATCATGTAAAATTTAACCACTTGAATTATTGTTTCATTTTTTGTGGTTAGGTTCTGATCTTTTGGATTGAGCTTTGCAACATATGACAGAACAGAATGACTCTCCAGGTGGTTTTACAATATGGAAGTGTTCAGATCACTAAGAGTTGGAATCAAATGCTTGTTAGCTGCATGGAGAATCATAGAAAGTCATGGATGGTGTGGTGGAAAGAGCTTTGGACTTGGAGACAGAGGATCTGGATTCAATTCCAAACTCTCCTATTCATGAGCTGTGCCTTTAGGATAGTCAAAAGTCCCTCTGGGCTTGAGAATCTGTACCCATGAGATGAAAATATTAAACTAGATGACTTCTAAAGCCCTTTCTAGCTCTGAATCCTAGTGTCTTGTCATTTAAACTGAACGGACTTTAGAAATCTTGTCTTATCCTCAGGGAAAAGGCCATCTGCCATGGTTGATAACATCTATCTCATGTATTTTCAGGAGAACACCCCATTCTTCACTTGCTTCTGTGCCTGATTCTTTTTTTTTCTTTCTTTTTTAGTTCAGGTAAAATCTTCAAGGCCTTTAAAAATACTGATAAATTCCAAATATTCTGGGAGAGGTGGAACTATTAACAGCTACTTAATGAATTGGATTTAATATTCCATATTCCTCTGAAAATTGTGCTAAATTCTGGACCCCACCCATCCACCCCTGTTTGTAAGAGAATTTCACAAGCTCAAGTTGGTGAGTAAGATGAGGAAAAAATACATATGGTCATAAACTACTTAACAAAGAATGGACTGATCTGAAGCCAGATCTGATTGATTCTAAGTTTGGTGTTCTTACCACTCCAATACACTGCTTTTCCTCTACCTCACTCCTAGTTTCCCACTTTTTTACTTCCAATAGACTATAAACTCCCTGAGGGCATTGTTGTCTTTGTACTTATATTACCTGGCAATCATTTTTCATAAAGTATGTTTTAACAAGCATGTTGGAATTTTTTTAAGTTGATTTGAACTAATTAGACATAGATTTAGTAAAGTGAGTTGAATTCCACTATTTTTCTCCTAAACGCATAACTACATTCTGCCCTTGACTATCCTTGGTTTTGCACTGGAGCAATTCAATTTCTGTGAGAGTCCCTATCACACACATTTCTTTTTTTCGGGAAGTTTATTTTCCTGTGTCCCTAGTGTGGGAGTAGATAGGGGGTAGAAGGAAGAAAAAAGAAGAAAGTTACAAGACAACTTCATATATTTAAAAAAGAATAGTAAGTTGTACATAATAGATTGTCAATTCCATGTGCAATTGTCTTTTTCTTACTATAGTATGGAAATACTTGTTTTATTTCATAAATTAAAAATAAAGACCCATTTGGCGTGCTTTGCAATCCTTCAGAAATCACCTCTAAGCTAAGGAGCTAGCAACTAGCTGAAAGACAACTCATGCATGTGGGTTATCCATTTAACAATGTAGGAGTACAACCTATTTATACCTGATCATTCATATCCACCCATCAGTCTACCACAAGGGATCCACTCAACATTCTACAATTCTTCTAGTTCTTTTACCATTTTGAAGGTAATGATGGAAAACTTGGATCACCCCTCATTTTAATAGCCTGTTTTCCTGGTTATGAATTTCATTGACAGCATTCTTTACCCTGTTTCTCCTTTGCAAATCAATCATTTTTAAGGTATTGCAGACAAATTACACTCACCAGGTGGCTCTCCATTGACCTTTGTATGATTATTAACTTTTCTTTGGAGAATATAGTATTCCATGATTCAGAGAAATTCACCTGGGATACAAAAATGAAAAACAACCTAGAAATTTCCCATGGGGTACATACAAAATAATGGGGAGTGTGAAAATATAAAAGCTTCACACAAGTATGATCCAAAGCATAATGTGATATTGGCAGAGTGTTATGCACATAATTGCAGAACACTAAGAAAGGATTGATTACTTTTAACAAGAAGTGTCAGAGAGTTTTCATGAATCAGAAAATCAGTGTGATGGAGTGGAAAGAGAACTGGGTTTGTTGGTACAAAAATGAATAAATGAAAAAACAAATGAATGAAAAATAATTTATTAGATTCAATATGGAAAACATTGTGCTAAGTTCTAAGAATACAGAAAAAAGTGAGAAAGTCCCTGATTACAAAGAACTTATATTTTAATGGTGGAGGGGGAAGCAGCAAGGAAAAGCAATATATATGGAAGAATATAGCTACAGACAGAAAGATCCATTGGTCCTTAGGTTATAGTAAGAGGACAGATAGCAATGCCTAGTACTGAGGAGGGCACAGCAAGATGGAAAAAAGTAGGTTCAGTAGTGTTTAAGTAAAGGGCAGATCAGGGTTGATGGATGAAGGGCTACAATGAGGATGAGAGTAGAGATATAATAGTGGAGAGGAGGGGATGTACATAAGAGAAATCAAAGAGGTAGAAGTTATTACTAGGTAGAAAAGGTCAGGGCCAATACTGATTTTGAAGTAGAACTCAATTATTAAATTTTGTGCAGGTCACAAGAATAGGAAATTGTGCCCTCTCTAGTCTAATGGTATAAAATTCTTTAAATAGTAGGTAAACACTTAATTTTTTTTCTATAACCTTCTGCTTTGCACACCTGAGGCAGGAACCTCAGTTGTTTTGTCCTTTCTATGTGTCTCCTCCGACGTTTCAAGCCTGGGAGACTGGGAAAATGGTGGCATCATTAACAGGACCTTGTTGAATGATTACTGCTCCCAGGAATCCCAAGTCAGACCTTTCTAGAAAACTTCATGAGGATGCTATAAAATAGCAATGACAGGCTTGGACTAAAATGCAGAAGTAGATACTTAGTAGCTAGTCACCCTGAGCAATTTTACTCTGTTTTCCTCAGTTTCCTCACCTATAAAATAAGCTAGAAGAATGAAAATGGTAAGTTACTCCAGTATCTCTGCCAAGGAGACCCCAAAAAGGATCGTGAAGAATCAGACATGACTGAAAAACAACAACAGAAGTGGAAAGGGGCAGTTTATTTTTGGTAGATAAATGCCAGTGGGTGAAATGGGTGCCCTTTACCTCAAAGTTCCTACCGTAGAGGACAGAAGTACATATTCTGTGTCATTGTGTTTCTCAAACCACATGGAGAAACAAAGCTAGCACAGACCTGGGAAGCAAATAATGTGGTTGATGAAAAACAACAATAGCAACAAAACAACCTTGGTCAGAGAAAGATCAGAACCATGGACAGCAACTTTGAAAAATGAGCATAAGAGTGATAGATCTAACTGGGACTTAGGGGTTGGAAATAAGGAAGATTGAGTAGGGTAGAAATCATAGGACTTAAAAAGAAAAGATAATGATGCTACTACACTGGCAGTCCTTGACTCTTCTGGGGCATGATCTGGACTGTCTAAGGAAAGCTAAGACCTCTAAATTAATAGATGATTCAGACATAAAATTAGAAGACCAAGTAATTATATTTTGAATCTATGGATATAGAAAGAATCATGCTTAAAATGGATAAAAGGCTTTCAGAAAATGAAATGGACAATTTTTATTGTATAATATTTAAAAAGTTTTGCATAACCAAAACCAATGCAACTAAAATTAGAAGGTAACTAGCTAACTGGGGAAAATATTTGCAGCATATTTGTCTGATGAAGTTCTCTTTTCCAAAGATTCCAGGCTTTAATTTTTTATTTAAATTTTATTTAATTAAATTTAAATAAAAATACAACAAATACAATAAAAATTAAATTTTATTTAAATTTAAAGGAATAAAGTTCCTTCCCTAATTGATAAATGTTTGAACAATTTAGAAGGGTATTTCTCAAAGGAAAAAAATCTAAGCAATCAAATGCTGCATCTTTTAAAATGTTTCAAACACTAATAATTAAACAAATGCAAATCTAATTAATTCTAAGATTGTTTCACCTTCATCAAATGGGCAACAATGACAAAAAAGGAAAATGACAAATATTTGGGGGGTCAGTGGGAAAATAGGTACAGTAATACACTATCGGCAGAGCTATGGAGTGTTACAATTCTTCTTGAAAGCAATTTGTAAATATGCCCCCAAAGTCACTAGTAACTAGGCATAACTTTGATCTAGTGATACCACTTCTGGTTCCATAGCTGAAAAAGAAGGGTTTACGAGGTGTTCAGGAGGACTGACATCTCTTGTGTGAGGGCTTGCTGAACCTTTTGCATGGCTGCTCATCCACCTTTGGTGTCTACCTGATTCAACCAATTCTCACTTGTGGCTCCAAGAAGCTGCGGTATGTCCAGTGGCCACACCCCAGTAAACCATTTCAGTAGAAGGGCTAAACCAGATTGAGGGTAACTGAAAGGCCTCAAACCCATCAGTGCATTAGGGGAATGTCTAGCTTAAGCATGTGAAAACTTTCTAAGGTAGAATGGGCAGATGAGAAAAATTTGTTCCAACATTCATAAAGACAGCTGGAGCAGGTACTGTAGAGCACTTAGAACTTGGTCAGACATCAAAGATGTCAAAGTCATCCACTGCATCCTGGTCTGTAGCCAATTGTCTTGACTTTTGTCTTAACACTGAACTTTGATGACTCAGGAAGAGTGAGGCTGATGACTTTGTGCAACTCTGCCTCGCTTAGCTCCACTCATAATGTAATTGGTCCTCTTCAAAAATGAAGGACAAACAACAATAGACAAAAAAGATCAAAGTGGAAAATATATTTATAGCATAGGTAATTATAGAAGCTTTTTGTAGCAGCAAAGAATGGGATTATGAATTATGAATACGTTATACTACTGCACCATAAGAAATAATGAAAGGCATGGTCTCCGAGAAAACTAGCAAGGCTTGTATTGACTGATGCAAATGAAATGAACAAAATGAAACAGGAGAATGGTTACAATAATAACATTGCACAGAGAAACAATTTCAAGAGACTTAAAAATTCTGATCAATGCAATGACAGATAAGAAGTCCAGGGGACTAGTAATGTAGAATGCTTCCCACCTCATGACAGAGAATCAAGGACACAAGATGCAGAATAACACATTCATATTTGGAATACAGAACAATGCAGGAATTTGTTTTACTTGTCTGTGAATACTTGTTACAGACGTGTTTTTTAATTGCAGTCTGGAGGTAGGAAGTAGCAGATATTAATAACTTATTTAAAAAGGAAGAAAGATAAGTAGGTAGATCAATTGATTGATACATTGATAGATAGATATTTTAAAGAGACCTAAGACTGAGTCATTATATCTAGGATGAAGGTTTGTTGGTTGTTTTTTTTACATGAGTGAGCAGTGTCTGACTTTTTGATTTATTGCTATGGGAAATTCACAGTGAGGAAACTCCCTTTACCAGTGCAGAACTGCAACTATTTTGCAACTTACAGTATTATAGGGTTTCCTGGAGTTTATGAGTTTAACTGACTTTCACAGGGCACACAGACAATGTATGTCAAACATACAACTTGAACACAAGTCTTTCTGGCCTCAAGACTTGTTCTTCATACACTATACTTTGTCACAGATGATACAGTTGACTGAAAATATAACAAAAGGGCTAAAAGGAATAAGTCTCCTTTTGAGTAAACATAACCAGACAATCTCTCCAAATTCCTTTGGGGAAGGAGATGAGAATGTTCTTCTCTAATGATAGCTTAAAAGCATGAGGAAACCATATTAAGTAGGGAAATGTCAGATTAAATTATTTGTTTGGGGGGATTTTTAATGAATGAAATAGTTCCTGAGGGGGATTGTTTTTAGCACCATAAATGCATATACCTCACTGACTGACACTAAATGGAGACTAAAAAGACTTAGAGACTGCAGTAATACAGCAGAGACCCCTGGGTTCAAATCTGGTCTCTGGCATTACGTTTTACAACTCTTCACAAGTTACTGCAAATGTAAGGCAAACACTCATTTGCAAAATGTCTTTGTTTAGGCTCATAAACAGTTTTTTAGGAAAGACTAATGGAGTAAAATATTTAATATTACATATCAATTGTCTAAACCTTTAGTTAATATGAAGTAAAATGAGGATGAAATTAAAAATAAAACCTTTGGTTTTTACTACAAAATGGAAATGCTAATACTTGTTTAGTTTTTTCAGTCATGTCTGACTCTTTGTAACCCATTTGGGATTTTCTTAGCAAAGAAATTGAAGCAGTTTGCCTTTTTCTTGTCCAGCTCATTTACAGATGAGAAAACTTCGGCAAAAAGAGTTAAATGACTTGTCAAGGGTCATACAGGCAGTAAGTGTCAGGGCCATATTTGAACTTAGGAAGATAAGTCTTCCTGAATCCAGGCCCAGAACTTTATTCACTGTGCCACCCGGCTGCCTCAATATTTTCAGAACCTAGTGTATAAAATTGTTGCAATGAAAGTGGTTTTTTTAAGATCTAAATAGATGTCATCTATTAATGTAAGCTGAGAAGAGAAGGGAAGGAGCAAGAGTTTAAGTGGAAGTGAGACATATGAAAGTAAACAAATGGTATAATGAGTTAAAGTCCTCTGCCACCTGGCAATAGACAAATATTTTCAGTAGAGCATATCTAAGATTGTCTTCTCATTAGTTCATTTACTCATTGATTCCGATCCATTCTCACTGGGGAGATGAGACCAAAGATTAATGGAGAATCATGAGGAAAAATATTTTATAATTCATAAAGTGAATGTTTACCAACATTGCAGAAGGCAACATGAGTCTGACCAGTTCACACATCCCCTCTCTACTATCATCTCTAAAATAAAAATATAAACTTACCTGTATGTTATACAAAGGTCTTCATAACCTGACTTCAACTTACCATTACTGCCCCTTTCATACTCTGTGATCCATCCAAACTGGCCTTCTTGTTCCACATACATGACATTCCATTTCCCTTCCTTTTTGTACTGGCTGTTCCCTCATGCCTACAACGTTTGCCTTTATCATTTCTGTCAATTAGAATCCCAAGTTTCCTTCAAGACACAGCTCAAATGCCACCTTCTACATGAAACCTTTCATGAGTCATCCCACTTGCTGCTGGCCTCCCTCTCAAGACTATTTAGTATGTAATTTGTATGCCCTCTGCATAGGGTTAATATATATGTATGTATGTATGTATATACAAACATGCATATACACGTGTATGTATGCATAGATATGTAGAGAAAAAGGGAGAGATACATACATACACATATGTGTGCACGCATAGATATGTATAGAAAGAGAGAAAGAGGGAGAGATATCACTATAGATCTTTCTATCAATATCAATATTTACATACATTGTCTCCTCTATTAGAGTTTAAGCTGCTGGTATCAGGGGCTATTTATACTTTTGTCTTTGTATTCCTAGGACTTAACACAATATCTGGAACATAGTAAAAATTTATTAAATGATTGTTGATTGAATCTTTTAGGGAGGTGGGGGTGGGCATTGGGGCAAGCTCAAACTTGTGATTTCCTTGGTGTGAAGAATTCCCAGGGTGAGAAATTCCTCCACTGATGCAGATCAGCAACTCTTCTGTATCTTATCTTCTTAAAGATTCCTGGGGGTACTGAAAGGTTAAATATTAGTACAGGGTCACAGAGCTAGTATATGTTAGGGAGGACTTGAACCTAGAATCTCAAGTCTGGGTCTTTAGCCATCATGCCATTCAGCTTTTGAGAAAAATCTAATGATTCCCTTTAATGGGGAAAATGTAAAGTCTTACACTTTTTTTCTTTAAATACAATCTCACAAGTTCCATATAAGGGAGATTTGACTAAACAGTATGTAACCTAAAACAGATTAAGGCTTTCAGGGCCTTTCAAGTTTAACATGAGTCAACAGTATGATATACCAGACAAGAGAGTGAAGGTGATCTTAGAAGGCCTTAAATGAAGAAAAGCTGCCAGGAATAAGGTGATTTTTTTTTTCCTCCTCATATCAAATCTTCATCTGTCTCTGCTATATTCTACCACAGTCAGGACACACCTGAAGGAAGAACACTGATAAATAGATCATTCAGAAGCCCAATCAGGAGAGGACTAGACACTATGCCTGTTTTAAGAATAATCAGTTGAATGAACTAGATATACTTAGCATGGAAAAAACTTGGAGGGGGGTGAAGGATATATAGATATTTGAAAGAGTATTTGAAATATATTTGAAAGAGGGACCATTTAATTTAGTCCTTGCATAGTACCTCACATATAAAAGATGTTTTTAAAAGTTTGTTGAATTAAACTGAATTGACTTGCTTTGAATTGAATGAACTTAAGGACCTTTGTCATCCTCAGTACTTTCTTCTACTTATCAATGTCTTTCCTAAAATATTGCCACCAGAAGTGAATAGAACATTCCAGGTTTAGTCTGACTATGGAAAAACAAAGCAAAAATATTATTTTATCTTATTCCTGGAAGCGATGCCTCTTTAAAAACACACTGAAATTTAATTAGTTTTATTCAAATAAGCTTTTATGGCTCTTGAAGTTCATGGAAATAACTAGATCTTTTTCAAACAGCTGACCTCTCCTCACTTGTACTTATAAAGTTGATTTTCTTAACCCAGGTGTAAATCTTTCCATTTATCACTGTTTAATGTCCTCTTATTCCATTTGGCACAATAGTCTAATTAAAAATTTAAATTTAAATAAAAAAATTTTTAAATGTTAAAAAAGATTACAAAATCTTTTTGAATCTCTATAATTTGGCTATTCTCCATAGCTTGGTGACATCTGTAAATTTGGTAAATGTGTCATCCCTGGATATTTCACTGGAGGTCACATTTCAACTTGTCTTTGAATCATTCATGGGTACTCTTTAGGTTCAACAATTCAAGCAGGTTCAAATCTTCCTAATTATATTATTTTCTAGCCCACATATCTTCATGTTTAATGTACTTACGTATTCACACACAGAGACATATACACATAACATGAGAGAGTTTGTCACAGTCTTTGTTAAAATTTAAGTAAGCTATATCCATGGCATTCTCCTAATTTATCAATATAATATGCCAATCTAAAATGGAAAACACAACTAGTCTGTCACATATAACATGGTCCTAATGAATCTGTGATGGCTTTCCTCTAAGGACCATTCCAACTCTATAAATCTCTAAGTTCAGATTTTCTTTCTCCCTTTTGTGCTTTGTTTAAAGAATCATAACATTTCTTCCTGGAAAGACAGCATAGCTGCAATCCATAGAAAACACACAATGAGATATGAGTCTGTCTTTACATAACAATAAAGAATGGTCTAGGACAGCAGTTCTCAACCTGTGGGTTGCGACCCCTTTGGGGGTCAAACGGGGTTGCCTAAGACCACTGGAAAACACATATTTCCGATGGTCTTAAGAACTGAGACACCACTCCTCTATCTGTCTCCAGGCGAGTGCACCCACATGCAGATACACCCACATACAAGTATTAAAGGGTCGCAGCATTAGGAAGGTTGAGAACCACTGATCTAGGACATTAGACACTACCTCTTATAAATAATGTTATTCTGATTTAAAAGAAGGAACAAATAAGAAATACTACCTTCTTCACAATCTCTTTGGAAGCTAGTCCAAATGCCAAAACAGTTTTCCTGTGAAATTTTTGAGACATATCAGAATCAAATACTAACTTCTTGGAGGACCTAACATCCACCTCTACAGCCTTGTAGGTGTTTTTTAAAATAACAATAATAATAATTTTAAAGAACATGTATTAAAACAAGGGTAGTTGATCTTCTGTGCTTAAGATGAAAAAAATATGTATTTCTCTTTTTTAACATCAAGTGAAATAAGGGTAATAATGTTGACCTGTAAACGTCTTTCTTAAGCTTAAGCAACTTTAGACAGGTGCCCTTTGGATGGTGAAGTGTTACTTCAAAGATTTTATCTCAGAACAGGGGAAAAAGAGGAAGTTGCTGACATGTGGCCTTTCATAAGCCTGGTGGCCTATGGACCAGCTCCACCAGAGGCCTGTGACAATTACAGGAGTTGTCAGCTGTTCTGCCAACCAGGAACTCAAAGAAACCTCAATTGCTGAGTATGTTTCAGCATTCAAACCAGATCCATTGTTTATAGGAGGTATTCATGCCCTTTTCCCTGTGCAGAGAGGACAAGAGTGAAAGAGAAAAAAATGGAGAGACAGGCAAAAAGGGCATGGGGAGGGACAAATAGAGAAAAAGGAGGGAGTTTAAAGAAGATATGAAGAAGAGGAAAGCAGGTGAAAAGGAAAGGGAGAAAAAAATGAGGAAAAGAAAGGGGAAAGACAGTAGGAGAAAGCTCAGATAATAAGCATATTTAACCATAAACTTACTTATATCAAAACATCCATATCTAATAGCATCTGTTGGGAGGATTATGAGGACACGGCCTTTCCTAGTACCCTCTAGTTCCTAGTAAAGTGCTAGGCACAGAATTAGCACTTCATAAAGTTTGTTGACTCTATCTATCTATCTATCTATCTATCTATAGATAGACAGATCTGCATACTGTAAAGGTCTCTGACCTCATTAATGAAGACAACTCCCAGTGTAAGAACTATTTCCAAGGTATTTTACAAGGTATATTACAACCTAGCCCTGCTTTAAGAGATAAGTCCTAGGAGAGCCCTTCCTGAAACACAATATTTATAATAATATCAATACCTATTTCTTCCTATAAACTTTATTGACAATGAGACACAAGGCAGAAGAGAGGGTCATTCCTGGCAAAGCCCTCTTCATATACTTTCAAAAGAATATAAAGGAGAGGCATTGTGGAGGAGTGGGTGAAGAGCTCATCTCTAAGTTATGGAGATCTGAATTTGAACTCTGCTTATGACACACATTGACTGTGTGTCACAGTGGACAGATCACTGATCATAAGTTTCAGTGAAAGTAATGGTCTATATTGTTAATATATGTTAGGAGCAGGGGGCGGAGCCAAGATGGCGGCGTAGCAGCAGCAATATATCGCAGCTCTCACATAGCCACCCCAAAATACCCATGGAATAGGACTCTGGAGAAATCCTAGAACTTCAAAACGCACACAAAGATACTTCCAACTAAAGTCAGCTCGGCTACGAGGAACCATATCAGCACTGCAAACTGAAACCAGCCTGGCCTGAAGCCGTGGCTGTGCCCCGGGGCGGCCGGGCAGGAGGTGCAGAGAAAGCTCTCAGGTGAGCGCGGATTAGCACCAGCTGCGTGAGGAGGGATTGTGAAAGAGAGAGATAAGCGTCCGGCTGAAAGGTCTCCAGAGCGGAGAAGCGAAAGGCAGAGGTTTTGCACCCGCCTCTGCATTGTAGCTTCCTGCCCTCGGCCTGCAAAAAGCTTGGGGACTGAGCGATTGTTTTCAGACCAGTGCTCTCACGTTGAGCGGCCTGGATCCGGATCGTCGTCTTGGGCCTCGGTCTTGGATTCTTCATTATCCAGTCAGCCGGAAGTCTACAGCAGCCAGGAGGACCCCAGCGATTTGGGACAGAGCTTTCCCTTCTGGAAGCAGAGCCCCACAGAGATTGTAAAAAAATTCATGGTCTGAAGAACCATGAGTAA
>CM053587.1:272201417-272222024 GCA_028646515.1 Pseudochirops corinnae
TCTCTCTCTCTCTTTCTCTCTCTCTCTCTTTCTCTCTCTCTCTCTCTCTCTCTCTCTCTCTCTCTCTCTCTCTCTCTTTCTCTCTCTCTCTCTCTCTCTCTGCCTCTCCCTCTCCTTCTCTCTCTCCCTCTCCCTCTCCGTCTCTCTCTCCCTCTCACTCTTCCTTTTCCTCTCCTCCAATTCCAGTACTCTTTCCATTAAATCTAGCTTTATTTTGTCAAATGTGAGCAAAGCCAGACCTCATGAAGCAACTCCAAAAACTCAAGGCCAATTCCAGCAGAAACATTTGCTAGAAACAAAACAATCCAAAAATCAGTGCAGCTTATATAACCTTGGTTGCACTCTGCCCGTAGCAGGTCATGACAACTTTTATCTCCCCATCAGAACCCCCTTGAGCTTTCCCCTCTCTTTTACAGACAGCATTTCCCTTTTCTGCTTGATCTGAGCACTAGCTATGATGGAGGCCTGACTTTTTATTCATGTTCCATTTTAAGGAGACTGGTCAACCTGACCTGGCCTGCATAGTTTAATGAATTTGATTTAAAGGTGGCCAATTTCTTTTTTTCTTTATTTTTTCTGAAAAAACAAGATTCATTCATGTGGGGACTTTCCATGGACATGATTACTCCTCAGGCCATGACACTAAGACTAGGCATGGCTTGCCAATACAATATCCTGCAAAGTAACTCCAAGGTTAGTCAGAGAAAATAACATCACAATAACAACCATGAGAATAGCTGCCTTGTTTATTTATATAGGAAAAAGTCAATACTTCATTAGAGTAGGAAACTCCTTGTGTGGGGATTCCCTCCCCCTCCCAGCCACCATAAACAGATTAGACGATTGTTTATCACTTCGGGTCATTTAGAACTGGAAAAGATTTAAAAAATCATCTACTACAATCACCTCATTATACAGAAATGAAATATCTACCTAACTGTGCTTTTACTGTTGACAAATGTAAGACCCAAGGAAGTCGAATGATTTGCCTGAGGTCGCATTGGCAGTATATAATAGATTTAGGATTTGTACTCAAATGTCCTGACTGCAATGTCAGGTCTTTATTTATTGCGTCAGTTTGCAGCTAGGTGGTAGAATGGATAGAGCATTGGTAGTCCTGGAGTCAAGAGGACCTGAGTTCAAATCTGATCACAGATACTTCCTACCTGTGTGACCCTTGTCAAATCACTTAACTCTATTCACCTCAAGTTTCTTCAACTGTAAAATAAGTTGAAAAAGGAAATGGCAAACTACTCCAGTATATTTGCCAAGAAAACCATAAATGGAGTCACAGAGAGTCAGACACTGAAAAAACTCAATAACAACCAAAAAAAATGGATAAACCTTGTTTTCTTCTGGTATCCTTGTGTGGTCAGAACAACAAAAAACAACACAACAGTTTGCATAGAGCCCTGAGAAGTTAAGTGATTTGTTCATAGTCACACAGCTATTCTACTAAGTAAAGCAGTATTCAAATTCAGGGTTTTCTGACTCCTTAACAAGTCGTTTAACATTTTACTAAATTCCCTTTATTTTTTTACCCTTTATTATTTATTTTAAGTTTAACTTAATTTTTTTTCAATGAACATTTTTTTTATCCCCTCAGCCTTCTCCCATACTGGAAGGTGGAGAGTGAGGGAGAGAAAACAAAACAAATTCCCATGTTGGCCATGACCAAAAATACGTCCCATTCTGTGTAATCCATTACCTCTCTATTAGGACTTAGCATTCTTCATCCTCAGTCCTCTGAAATCGTGATTGGTTATTACATTGAACAAGAGTTCTTCAGTCTTTGCAAGTTGTTTATTTTGACAATGTTGTATTTGGAGTATAAATCATTCTCTGGGTTCTTGACTCACTTTGCCTCAGTTAATTAAAGTCTTCCCAGATTTCTCTGAAACGGTCCCATTGGTTACTTCTTATATCACAGTGATCATTTCTAGCATTTCAATAGTACCTTACAGTTTCCAAAGCACTGTCATGTGTATCACCACTTGATTCTCAGAGCAACCCAATGAGGTAGGAAGGTAAGTAGCAAGAATCCTTCCTGCACTTCACCTATCACCCTGAGGTGCAATAGAGGAAAGCAGTCAGAATTGCCTAGCAATTTTTGAAGAAACCTAAGCTCAGGAAAGCCATTACTCACTCAAATAGGCATAACTAGCTAATAGATGCAGTCAGACCCAGAAGTCTTCCTACTGTACAATGACAACTTTTTTTCCTGTATGTCATTTGCCTAGACCCCTGTGAATTTTTATATAAGGTAAAGATATATACTTTTATAAGTAACAGCTATGTTTTCTTTTTTATAAAAGCTAGAGAAGTCATTATCATGTAGTAAAGTGGTCTCTAAAGTGGGAGTTGCCCATTTCTAGTGAGTTGGGGTAACCAATCAAAGAGGGGAAGAAGATGGTTTGAATCTCAATCTTTCCATGATGATCAATCACTAACCTTATCCAGACACAAAGACACCATACTCCCTCCCCATTATCCTACAGCAATCCTCACCAGAGCTCTATAAAAATCCCAGTCCTACTGCAGCTACACCTAAGCCCATATAGAGGATTAAAACCAAGGTATAACCAGCAATTGTGTAACTACATTTGGGAAATTTGGGGCTGCCCTGCTCCCAGCATACCCACACCTTACAGTTCAGATCACCTAATGACTATACCAGGGAACCCAGAGCAACAGCTAGAGAGTAAAGGACTTGTCAGTCCTGCCCTCAACCCTTGTTTGTGCTGAGTCAAGTAGGCTTCCTGCCTTCTGGCTCTGAGCCCATCAGGAGCTGAATCTTTGTTATATAGTCTGGGAGGCTGTAATGGCAAGAAGTACTTAGCACCTTGTTTCAACTGTTTAATTATTTAGCACTTTGTTTCAGTTCAAGTTTCTTTTGAGCCTTGCCCATGATTATATCAAGTCTTTGTTAAGAAACAGAACTTGTGAAACCCACAGTGGGAGGGACTTGCCAAAGACAAGAACAGGAAGGACTGACTTAAGAGGTAGGTGGAAAAGGGAAGAGCTAATAACCAGATAAAAAGCTGAGCACAAGCTGGGAGAGAGCAGAACTGAGAAGTGAACACTTGTAGTGGCAGAGTTGAGAAGAAGAAAACTTGTGGTATCCTGGCACTCTGTCTGTTCTGTGCTGATTTGTGTTTGTAATACATTGTACAGGAGCCCTGGGACCTTACTGGAAGCCCTGAAAGAGGATTTTCTTGTTGTCTGTTTACAGAAGTTCTAGAAGAAGGTTTCAGAGATCCTGAGACTTTACTGATGATTTGTGTTGATGACCTTGCTTGTTAATTTCTATGCTTATGATTTGTGCTGACCTCCTGGACCTTGTTTGTGGGTCTCTGTTGATTTCACAGGCAAATAGTGAATTGATGATGGGGCAGGCAATGTTTATGAATGTTTTTTGGCTCTGTTAAGCTTTGTCTTCCCAGAAATAGAAACTGCAAAGGACTTGAGGTGGACTGGACACTGTCAGTTTCAATATGGAACTGGATGAGAAGCTGGACAAGGACCTGGGAGCTGCTTGCCTGTGAATCCAGGTGACAATTGGGTAGATTCAGGCAGGAACTGGACCCAAGGAAGAGGAACCATGGAATTTTGGAGCCAGCCTGGAGTCAAGATGAAAAGACATCTCCTTGGGTACTTACTGCTGACTGAGAAGATCATGATTTACTGTGGCCTAAGGGTGGGAGAACTTTGTACCCTTAAGGATGATTGAGTTAAGGATGATTGGAAACCAATCTCCAGTCAAGAAGAAAGAAAACATTTTGACTGAGAGACTAAGACAATGTGACGAAGGGGTGGAAAACTTTGGCCTTTGTACTTTGTGTCCCTTAAGGAAGTTTGCTCCTTAAGGATGACTGAGTTAAAGACTTACTGAATGATATCTTTTGTTTAGAACTATGTGGCCACTTTGGTGAAAACTATGTAGCCACTTTAGTGATAAGTTGTTATGTTATAGCATTATGAAAGCTGTACTTTGGTTTCTGTGAACGTTTTCCTTTAGTTTACTGCCGAATAAATAGAGAATTCACTGTACTATGTGATCAGAATTTTAAAGCTGTTCACAGCATCAGCCCTCTGGAAAGCTGCTCATGCTTGGCTTTATAGATGCTGGCATTTTATTTTGGGGATTTGTTCATGAAAAGGATCTTTTCATTTTCTGGTTGAGACTCTAAGTAGCTATATGCTCAGAAGCCCAAAGCTGCTTAAATGTCTGTGTTCCCTTGATGCAGCAATGTATGTAAAGTGTATAGCAATATTGTTTCACTCAGCTAGTTGGAGCCCAGTCTGCTGGTCTTTGTGCTAATTTCTATGCTTGTATTTTCTGTTTGTATTTTATCCAAGTTCAATGTGCTGACCTTTCCCCTAAACTAGTGAAGATTGTTAACCTCTTTTTGAGCAGTCTTTCCTTTAAAAGCAGATCAAAGAACCTGTGCTAGCAGGCCATTCTGGGTGTGCTAGGGTGCTTGCTATTACATAAGGCCATTCAGGTGTCTACTGTAGAACTCTCTGCCCAAACCAGAGCAGCTGATAATTTTGTGACTTGTTTTTAGGATAATATCATCATCTTTGAAAAGTTGAAGGAAGTGACCTGAAGAAATTCAAAACATTATTACCTGATTCTGGTTAGCAAGATATAGCAGTTGTTGGAGTAGAAACAAAAGGAATTTTAGGGTCAAATGGCCACTCTGCCATTGAATTAGTGATAGAGAAGGAAACAACAACCAATCATAGTCTGACATACATACTAGATTTTGGCAAAATCCATTTCAGGATGTTTGCAAAAGAACTATCAGGGCCAACGGCCCTCTATTTGTCCCCGGAAGTTAAAGCAAGAGGCTGGGAAGCTCTCCAGAGTGAAATTCTGAAGACATAAGAAGTGAAAGGCAGTGAAAGCAGCATGTATTTGAAGTCAGAAGACCTGGGTTTACATCATTATTTAGTCACTTACTACGAACTTGTATAAATCAGATTCTCTGGGTCTCATATTTTTGTCACCACTAAAATAAGTGATGATTGAATTAGTCATCACTATCAAAATGAAAAGACTAGGAAAACTCAAGAGGCCCAGAATAGCATTGCCCATTAGACTATTAGTTCTACTTGTAGGATGGCTCCTGAAGCCATCATCCCAGGAAGCAAACTTTGTGGATATTTAACCTGGTATCTGTCCCTTTAGGTTCTATGTCACCCATATTTCAGAAGCCACAGCTATTAAAAACTCAGGGAAATTACCATTATCAAATGGTTCAACATCATAAATGGATATGTTTTTAATCAGTGGAAATTCCATTAAAGAATGTGCATTGCCATCTTCTTTGCCACTCTACTCTAAGGACCACTTGGTGTTTTCATTTGATGAAAGTTCACACTTCCTATATTTATTATCTCTGCCAATTAATGTAAGGTCCTTGAGGGCAGGAACTAGCTCACTTTTTTATTTGTTTCCTCAATACAATATAATGCTTTGCATATAGCAACTACTTAATAAATGCTTTTTCTTTCATTTATTCATTCATGCTATGTGCCAGGTGTTCTGCTTTTTTCTGGGAAAACAAATTCAAAAACAGATGAACTAATCCTTACTCTCAAGTAATTTATATTCTACCATGAGACAATAATGCATACAGAGGCATATTCAGAGTGGTGTCTGTGTGTATACATACACACACACACATACACACACACACACACACACTATTCTGAATATGCCTCTGCATGCAATGTGCTTAAACATAAAGGAGAAAGGGCACTAATAATTGAAGGAATCTAGAAAGGTTACATAATAAAGGTAGTGTTGGAGTTGAGTTGTGAAGGAAATGAAGAATCCCAGGGGGGAAGAGCTGAGTGGAAAGTGCATTCCAGACACTGTAATTGGTTACTCCAAAGGTGGTGGGATACTATGGGTAAGGAACAGAGAAAGATCAGTTTGAAGACTGAACTGAAAGTAAGGAGGAAAGTATATTATGAAGCTGGAAAGAAGGATAGAGCCAGGAAGTGAAGGGTTTTAAAAGCCAAATAATGAAATTTCTACTTTATCCTAGAAGTAAGTGGGAATCAATGGATTATTAATGAGTAGGACAATGGCATGGTTAGATCCACCATTGTGGCCAATCATTTGAGCAGTCATGTCTGGTACATAGTAGGCACTTAATAAATTTTTGTTGACTGTGTGAATGATGGATTGGTACAAAACATCTTATTTAATGATACTGTCCCAGAAATATTTTAAATCTTAACATTTTAGAACACCATACTCTGAAGTGTCAATATTTTGCATTATCTAAAGAACAATGGAGAGATGTTCATTTCAGATCATGAGCTATATATAATAAGTAGTATAAGGAATACAATTAAAGAAATTACAGAACAGAGGATAAAGCATATCTTTGATCTCTCCATCCTTCAAGGTTATCTTTTGTAATTGCTCTATTTTCTTCCCTTCCATATAATGAGCCTATAATTAATCAGCTCATCCATATCCTTTCTTCCATGTTCAAATCCTTTGTCTTTGTGCCCTATCTCCATTCATGCCCTGGCAAATCCCAGCCATGAACAATCCACACCACTCACCTTTGCCTCTTTTGTTCAAGTGATTCAGAACAGCATTGAGGGAAATCAACTAATGTTCTCAATTTGATCCTCATTGACTCAGATCAATTCTTTTACTCATACCTAGTTGACTCCATCCAACTCACCTTACAGCTATTCCAAACTTTCTTTTTCCCCATACCTGCCATAAAACCTCTACTCTTTCTCTCAGCAAAGGATTTCACCCCACACTTTACTGAGAAAATAGAAGCCATTTACTCTCAGCTCCTTCTTCTCCTAATTGTGAAATCTCAAAGCCCCTCACCATCATCTCCTATTGTTACAATCTCTGATAAATATGGGACTTTAATCCTCCTCAAAAAAAAATTAACTTCACTTTTTGTGCCCTTGGTCTAATTGAATCCAGTTGCATCCAGTAACTTATCCCTACAATTACCACATCTCTTTCTCCAATTTTCCATCTTCCCCTATGGACTCATTCTTTCCATACAAACATTCCCCAGTTTCTCCTAGTCTTTAAAAGATTTTATGTGGCCCTACTATTACCACAAAGTTATTTTTTAAATCTCTTCTCTGGATCTCAATCATATTCCTAGGTGGAAAAAACCTCTCACACTCCTTACCTCTACTCTTGCTGCCTCTAATTCACTTCATCTTCCCTTTTAATCTGACTTCAAATTCCATTACTTAAATGAAGCATTCTTCTTTGATTAGTACTCGTTTCTTAATTGCCAAATCCAATTATCTTTTTTCCAGTCCTTATCTTTATTGAACTCTCTAAAGCATTTGACACTGTTAAACATCATCTTCTGGAAGGGTTTTCATATAACTGATCTCTCCTGGTTCTCCTCTTGCCTCTCTGCCCACTTTTCTTTGTCTCTCTCTTCTCAATTCTCATTCCTGACCTCTCTTTAGACTTTGACACTGTTGATCGCCTCTTTTGATATTTTCTGCTCTCTAGTTTTGTCTTTTGGTCTAGTAGTAAGACCACTTTCTCCTTGTGCTCCTCCTAATTATCAAACTGTTCCTTCTTAGTCTTCTTTGCTGGATTCCCATCCAGGTCATTCTGTCTAACGGTAGGTGTCCCACAAGGTTCTGTCCAAGCCCCTCTTCTCTTCCTCCTCTGTACTATTTGACTCGGTGATTTTATCAGCTCCCAAGGATTTAATTACTATCTCTATGAAGATGGTGAAGATGATTCTTAAATCTACTTATCTTTTTCTAAGCTCTCTGCTGACCACCGAGTTTACTCTTCAGCTGCCTTTCAAATACCTCCAACAAGATATTTAGTAGACATCTTAAACTCAATATGTCCAAAACTTAACTCATTTTCTATCTTCCTGAACTCAACCCTCTTTTTAACTTTCCTATTACTGTCAAGGGCAACATCATCTTCAGAAACTCTCAGGCTCACAGCTTAGGAATCAGCCTTGACTCCTTACTTCTCTCAACCGCCATATTGAATGTGTTTCCAGAGCCTGTCAACCTTTGCCGCATCTTGAATGCATCCTTTTATCCCCTCGTACTGCCACCGCCCTGCTGCAATATTTCATCACCTCGAACTTGGACCACTGAAATGGCCTGTTCAGGGGTTTAACTCCCTTGTCATTCCCATCTATTCTCCATTCCTCTGCCAAAATTATTTTTCTTAACTTCAGGTCCAATCAGTTCACTTTCCCACTCGATAAACTTTGGTAGTTCCCTATTACCTTCAGGATCCTATGCAAAATCCTCTCTTTGATTTTCAAGGCCAAAGTCATAACCATACCCTCCTTCCCCTAACTTTCCCATCTTCCTACTCCTTACTATGTCGTCTTTTAGCCAGTGACACTGGTTTCCTTGCTGTTCCTCGAACAAGACATTCCTCCCTACTCCAGCAATTTTTCTGGCTGTCCTTCATGCCTGAAATGTTCTCCCTCATCGACAGCCTATAAGCTTCTCTGGTTTCATTCAGACCCCAGTTAAAATCACATCTACTGTAGGAAGCCTTTCCCAATTTCTCTTAATTCTAGTGCCTTCCTTTTAATTATTTCCTATCTTTGTGGCATATAGTTGTTTGTGTATATTTGTTTCTTTGTTTTTCTCCCCATGAGATTATGAACTCCTTGAAGACAGAGACTGTCTTTACCTTTTTTGTATCCCCATTCCTTGGTACAGTGCCTGACATATATGCACTTAATAAATGTTTATCCACTAACTATCTCTGGCATCGTGAATATCTTATCAACTAACTACTGATGCATTCCAAGGCTCTATCGCAGGACCTCTTTTCTCCTATCTCTATATTAGTTATTTGCAAACTCTTTAGCTCCCATGGACTGATCTCTCCATGGAAATAATTTCTAAATCTTTATATCTATCTCTCGTCTCTCTCATCTCTGGTCACATATATCAACCCTCTACTGAATGTTTTCAAGTGGATGACCCATGGGAGTCTCAAATTCACCATATCCAAAATGGAACTTGTTATCTTTCTTCAACATTTCAATTTCCATCCTCCCTTGCTTGCCTTTTACAGGTGAACATACTATCTTCCTTCCAGTCCCCCAAATCTGCACCTTAGAGTTATGTTCAAATTTTCTCTCTCTACCACTCCTAAACTTAAGTCAGTTGTCCAATCTTTTCAGTTATACTTCTTTTATATCTCTCACCTCTTTCCTATACTTTCATGGTTGCCACCCTAATTCAGGATGACCCTCAATGCTTCTTACATGGACGAGGAGCTGGATGAGTAGCTGAGAGCTATTTGTCTGTGAATCCATGTGACAGTTGGGTAGATTCAGGCAAGAGCTGGACTCATGGAAGAGGACCCATGGAATTTGGGAGCCAGCCTCAAGCCAAGATGAAAAGACCTCTCCTTGGGTACTTAGTGCTGACTGAGAAGGCCATGTCATCATCAGATCTGTGGTTTGTCAATATAAATTTGTTAGCTATGTGAAGTCCAGTTCCTTGTCTAACTCCTTATCCAGTTGCCTTTCCATACTGAAGCTCACAGTTTCCATCCAGTCCACCTCAAGTCTTTTGTAGTTTCTGTTTCTGGGAAGACAAAGCTTAACAGAGCGAAAACAACATTCATGCACATTTCCAGCACCATTGTCAATTCACTCTCTGCCTGTGAAATCAACACAGACCCACAAACAAGGTCTGAGAACTCAACACAGACACACAAACAAGGTCTGAGAACTCAACAGAAATTGTCAGTATAGTCACAGGACCTCTGAAACCCTCCCCAAGGTTTAAACAGACAATAAGAAAATCCTCTTTCAGGGCTTCTAGTAAGGTCCCAGGGCTTCTGTACAAAGTATTACAAGCACAAATCAACACAGACAGAACAGACAAACAGAGTGATGGCCACCACAAGTATTCTCTTCTCAGTTCTGCTCTCTCCCAGCTTGTGCTTCTGCTTTTATATAGTCATTAGCTCCTCCATGTTCTGCCCACCTCTTATGTCCATCCTTCATGTTCTTGTCTTTGGCAAGTCCCTCCCACTGAGGGTTTCACAAGTTCTGTTTCTTAACAAAGACTTGATATAATCATGGGCAAGGCTAAACTGAAACAAAGTGCTAAGTATTTGTTTGCTTGCCATTACACCTGATCAGGTCATATTGGAAAATTATGCTCAATTCTGGCAACATATTTTTTAAAAGGTACAAGTAAGCTAGAATTTATCATAAAGAAGATCAACAGAATGGGAAGGGAATTGAAGACAGTATTGTAAGGGGATTGTTTAAAGGAACTGGGAGGCTTTAGACTGAGAAAAAGAAGTCATAGATAGTACATGGTATATAGTCATCTTCTAGTATTGCAAGAGCTATCATAGATCAGAAGGATTCAATTTGTTCTTCTTGTCCCCAGAGAGGGGAATGAGGAAAAAGTTGAAAATTTCAGAGAAGTGACTTGAACCTCAATGTAAGAATTTCCTAATAATTAGGTTTACTCAAAAGTGGAAAGGGTTATCTATGGAGGTAATGAGATCCCCTTCACAAGACTGTATCAACCAAAGCCTGGATGACTACTGGTTACAAATTTGTAGAGTAGATTCTTAAGGTATGTGTTGGACCTGCTTGTTTCTGATATCCCTTTTAAATCTGAAATTCTATGATTACAAATCTATTTTTCAATTATACTTTATGAAGTTTCAATTTCTTTCTATCCTTTTCTTATCAGAAACATAAAAGATAAACTTTTATCACTTTAGATGATTAAATGTAGTCATTTAAAAGGCATATTTATGAAATGAAAGAGGAAGGAACAGTCTTTGACTTGGTGGAAATTGGTTTATGGTCCAATTTATACATATTATAATTATAATGATTATAATATTATCACACTTTTTAATTTATAGAGCACTTTGCTCAGACAACTACATAGAACAATTAGCATTCCAGAAAGGTTGTTACTCGTCCATGTTCACCTAGTCTCAGTCCTTTTTGAAATGCTACCTAAATATGTCATGTCTTTGTCCCTCCTCCCACAGACACCCTAAACTATAAACTATACAGCTGTAGCTCTAGCACAGAGACCAATCAGTGAGTGAGTGTAAACATTGAGGGGTGAAAAGTAGCTGTTCATTAAACAGTGCTGAATCAGTAGAACTGGCCATGATGTCTTTTACCTTCTAACCTGATCTCCTTACTCATGATAAGTTTACTTTCAATATTAGGATTTTAAAATTTGGGGGACATAGCTTATGGCATCCTCTACCCTTAAACTAACTCAGAAGAGAAAACAGAGGAGGGAGCGGGAAATGGTAATTAACCTGCTGAAAAACACCTGGCTATGCTAGAAATTGCTGGACATTTTCTTAGACTGTATTTTCCTTTGCAGAAGTGAAATTAATCCATGTTTAATTGCAAGGAAAGGGAGTATCAAACAAATTCAGAGTCTGTTTGGAAGATTATTTTGGTAAAAGAAGCCTAGCACTTTCAACAAAATTTCTATTTTTTAAATGATAGGGGAAAAAAAGAAGTCATTGATTCCAAGTTCTCATTTCACCTCTTTGCAACCAGAAGAAACACAGGCCTCAGAAAGAAGCTTCACATTCATCCTCTACATTTTCATTTGCTATCTTTGTAAGCATTTTTTTTTCGGTTAAGACATAATAAGAGGTCCAATCTACAATTAAAGGGCATAATTAGGAAGTAAAATCTTCTTATGAAATTAAAAATACTCAGAAAATATATATCTTTTAAAGTATATCTTTATTAGAATTACATTATCCAAACTCTCACAGACTGGCATTTAGGGCCCTATTCATATTAAAACCATATTAATATTAAATTAGTTAATAAAAGTCTTTCTACACAATCCCTAATTTTATGTTTGATATTCCCCTTCCTATTAATGGAATATGAATTTGGTCTGTTTCTTAAGACTATAGAGGAAAAAAACATAAAAGACCATTCCAGCCCTCTTTCCATACTCACTGTTTCTCTATCCACATTAATCCCTCTGCCAAACTGAACCACTGTACTCAGCAAATTTGGCAGTTAACTACCTCTGAACCAAGCCAACTTTCTGAGACTGTAAACTAAAGGTTTACATGCTAAACTGAATTACTAGAGGGAATTTCTTCATTAGAAGTTTTCTCTCCCAATGAAAGCAGAGGTCTAGAGCACATAAATAGAAAAACAGCTTTCATGAACAGCTTCATACAATTGATTTGTCCTCAATTTAGAGTTGGGGGACTTGGATTGGAATCCCTACTCTGCCTCTTTCTACCTGTGTGACCTTGGACAGGCCTCTCTAGGCCTCAGCTTCCTCACCTAGAAAATAAGCAATTGTTCCTAGAAGACCTTTACACTTCCTTCCCTTCTAAAATCTATGATCCAGTGATCATCACCTATGCAGGTACTATACATTTTTAATCTCCATGGAAGTATTTTTAGTAACATTAACATTGATTAAAGTATCTCATGATTCACCACTTTTCCACCAAAGAGAGTGTTAGTTGGATCAAAAATCTGGCTACAAGCCAGAGGGAAATTTGAGGATACCCTTTCCAAACATCTTTAAAACAATGATAAAGAGCCATGTTTCATGGACAACTTTGTCCTTAAAGGCAGTGGTCTAGAAATCATACCTTCCTTTAAGGCCTGACCATGTGAACTGGACCACTGCTTTTTTTTTTTTTTATTGTACCAATAATAAAACCATCTCTCTTCTCTCTGATCAAAGAACTTGATTTGAGTATTTCAAGGATTAGAGCCTTGATGTGCTATCCCTCCTGGGAGAATTTGCATTTTAAAATAGAATCCAACTCCCAAAGCAGGAAGTGATCCCTCTGTATTTCCCAGAGCAGAGTGTCATGTACATAAAAGGAGCTCCAAAAATAACTGTCCAATAAATGACTACAGAAAATAATGTTAAAGCCAAAGGAATGATTGAGCTTCCTATTCAAATCACTCCTTATAGACAACTACCTACTTGGCCTACATAGAATTCCAGAGCTGCTTCTAGAATAGTATGAAGACATGACCTAGAGATACAAGTTAACAAAGAGAAAGCCACATGCCATCTGTTAACAAGGATTTAGGCAAATGCATGTGAATGCATAAAAGGTTGCCTCTATTCCTTCTTTCCTTGTATTTCAACTAGAAAATCCTATTAGAAAGCTTCAGGTTGAAAGCCTGAATTCACAGTTAAAGGAGCTGAGTTTAAAAGACAAGCATAGGAGTGTCCAAATGAGGCTCGGTTTCTTACTGAGAGGACATTAAGATATTTAGTACAGTCTTCAAAGTGCTCAAGGCCTAAATTATACTCTTATTATCAGAGAGCCCAACTTCAAGTGATTTTGCTCATTTTAATTGAAAGACAGCATAACCTTTTGTAAAATCCCCCTAAACCCAAAGTTTTAAAGGTTCAAGGAATATTCCATTCTAAAACGACCGCAGACATTCTCAGATTCTTCCCAGCATGATCTATTTATTCAGCTATTAATATATTTTATTATTTTTCCACCATGTCAAGAGCCTGGCTCTTCTTCTTATGGATATTTTCTCACCGAACAAATGACTGAGGTACCCCCAAAGCATTTTGTTTGCTCTGTTGTTGAGGGTTTTTCCCCCTCAGCTAAAGAGGTTTGCTAAGCTTTTTTTATATGCATTACTCCTTTTTAGCTTCTCAATTATTATTCACAATATTATTATTTCCATCCCCATTCTACGAATGAGGAAACAAAAATTTAGAGGTAAAAATAACTTGCCCAAGGTCATAGTAAGTGTTTGGGGCAAGCTTTTAACTCAAGTATTCCTATGTCTAAGGTCATGACTCTATCCCTTATGGAACCCTTCCTCTTTCTGAAGATTTCCCCTGATAGAGCCACACTATATCTTAGAGACACCCATTGCATTTGGGGACAGTTTTAGTTGTCATGACATTCCTAGAATCTTAGATTTTGAGTAGAGACTGAACCTTATAAATCATCTAATCCAACCTTCCATTTTATAGATCAGGAAATTGAAGTCTAGAGAACTTTAATGATCTACTCAAGGTCACAAGGGAGCAAGTGGCAGAGCCAGGGTTCAAACCCAGTGTCTCTGGCCCTGAATTCAATACCCTTTCCACTATCTCCAGCCATGCTGTCTCTTTCCCTACCTGTATCTCTTCTGTAAATTTTAAGATTTTAAATTCAAAGTAACTTTGAGTTACTCCAAATTCCATCTTCTGTGTATAAGTAGAATAGATCTAATCCCTCCTTTATGTGACAAATCTTCAATAGTTTTCATTTCCCCTTAAAGAGTATTCTTATTCAGACTTTATCTTTAGGTCTTCCAATCAATCCTATTTAGAAGCAGAAAGATGTAACAGATGGACCAGGAATTTGGGAAGACATAAATTCAAATTTGGTCTCCTACACTTACATATTGTGTGACCCTGGACAAGTCACTTAACCTCTCCTGTCTCAATTTCTTCATCCATATATAGTACCTACCTCACAAGGCTGTTGTGAGGCTCAAATGGGATAGTATGTTTAAAGTGTTTTGAAAAATGTAAAGCACTATATGAATGCTGGCTATTTTGCATGGGATAATTTTTAATTTTCTTACTTTCTGTTCCTGGAATGATTGTAAAGTCCAATACTTGGGTCCAAAAAATTAACTGTACAAGTACAGAATGGGGAAATTGTGGATAGAAATCACTTAATATGGAAAAAATACCCATAAACTTAAACAAATTAATTTAAAGGATGTGATTTAACAGGGTGGTTTAAAAGCTAATAAACTAAAGTGATCTTAAGTTTCACAAACAGAAGTTTATTGATCAGAGACAAGGTGATGGGTCGACTGTTCTCTGCCATAGAGCAAATCTGGGATATTGTGCTCTAACCCTGAGTTCCCCATTTAAATAAGGACATTGAAAAGCTGGAGCATATATCTAGAGGAGGACAACTGGATAGGGGAGCCACTCAAAACTAGGATGGGTTAAAAAGGTCTAGGGATTTAGCCTGAAGAAGAGAAGACAAAGAGTAGACATTAACATTGGCAAAAAAAAAAAAAATATATATATATATATATATATCCAAAATGTTTCCATGTGGAAGGAGTAGACACTTACTCTCAGACAAGAGAAAAAAAATAAAATATAATAAAGTGGGTGCAAGACACAAAGACAGATGCTTATTCAATATGAGAAAGAACCCCAAACAACTGGAACAGTTTAGAAATGTAACAGGATGTCTTGATAGACAAAGAGATAAGTCTCCCCCTCAACTCCCCCACAGACATTGGAGATATTTCACTGAGGGCTGAATAATCAGTGATGATGCAAAAATAATTCCTCTTTCAATATGAGATTGGACTTAAACTCTGAGAAGTCAGCAAATTCTAAGATTTTGGGATTCATTCACATGGCTACAAGGAGGTGAGATAGACTGTTAAGGAGCTCTGGGTCTGCAGCAAGTAGATCTGGGTTCAAATTCTTTTTTTCCTGTTTTTTTTGGAGGGGGGAGGGCAGGGCAGTTGGGGTTAAGTGACTTGTCCAAAGTCACACAGCTAGTAAGTGTTAAGTGTCTGAGGCCAAGTTTGAACTCAGATCCTCCTGACTCCACAGCCCGTGCTCTATTCACTGCACCACCTAGCCACCCCTGGGTTCAAATTCTTGTTCTGATATTTCCTTCTTGTTTGACTTTGGGAAAGTGTTTACCTCTCTGGGTCTTAGTTCTTCATCTACAAAATGATTGCAACTAAGTGACTCAGACTAAATGACCAGTATGGAAATGTTTTACATGATTGCACATACATTACCTATATCAGATAGTTTACCATCTCAAGGACAGGAGAGGGGAGGAACGGAAAATGGAATTTGGAACTTAAAACTTTTTAAAAAATGTTAAAAATTGATTTTACATGTAATTGGAGTAAGGGGGAATTAAATATTTCTTTAAAATCTTTACCAGTTTCACAATGTTGCTTAAGTTCTCAGTTACTTTCACAACCTGTAATGTCAACCAACCAATCAGTCCAAAATTAAATTCATTATTTCCATCATTAAAACTGTCCCTTCTCTAATGTTCTCTATTTCTGTGAAGGCCAGTATTTTCTTATTTGAATTTCTTGAGTTCACAGATCTGGAGTCATGTTCTGTTCTGTTCTTCTCAGACACCGCCTCTCCCTTCCCTTCTTTTTCTCACTCCTTCCCTATCATATCCAAATACTTGTCTAGTTCAATCTAATCTACTTCCCCAATTTCTCTCACATACATCTCCTCATCATTCACACAGCCATCATCATAGTTCAGACCCTCTTCCTCTCTCACCCTGTCTATTGTAATAACCTCCAAACTGGACTCCCTGTCTCCTAACTTTCCAATCTACTCTTCATAAAACTGCCTAAGTAGTCTTCCTAAGGCAAAGGCTCACTCATGTTGCTTTCTTGTAATTAATCTATTGATTATTAATCTAATTTCTTCTAGGGCAAGATCATCTCTCTCTAACTTTTCCAGTCTTGTTTCCAAAACATTTACTAGGAATTTTAGCACTAGGAGCATATTTCACAAAACTTATTAAGGGAATGGGAGAGCCATCATTAAATTTACCACCATTTTAACTTTTTATGCCACATTCAGTTGATAGGGATTGGATTGGAAAGAAAATTAAGGACACAAGATCCTATGGGATAGAAGAGAGGAGAGGATAATGAATGATGACTTCCAGGGGACGTATTAACCCTAAGCACCCTTGTTGACATATGGTAACTTCCTACTTCAATCATTTATTCTTGCTAACTAGGTTCTAAATTCAATTGTTTTTAATCAGATGAAATAAGTGTAAATACTCGCTATATTTTGGTGTCTTAGAGGAAAAATCTTAATTACCCTAATTACATCTCTGTTTATTTCATTTTGTTCTCTTTCATGCTTTCTGTGTTTCAGTCAAAGTGTGATTTTCACTGTTCTCTGAGCTTAACATTCCATCTATGAATTCAATATATTTCCACAAGCTACCCATCCCATGCCTAGAAAGAGCTCCTCTCTTATCACTGCTTCTAAGAATCCTGATATTCCTTCAAGGCTCAATTCAGGTGACAGCTCCTTCTTGAAGTCTTCCCTGCTCACAATGCTTGGCGTTCTCTCCTTCCTCAGTTTTTCCCCAGCCACTTTGTCTAACTTCTATTTTGCCCCATTCTTATGATACCTTGTATTTTTATATACATATACATATATATATATACATATATATATATTGGATTTCCCCAATAAAATATAAATTCTCTGATGACAAAGCATTTGACTCTTTCTTTCCTCTCTTTGCATCAGTAAGTATTTATTGAGTGAGGAATACTTACAAAATACCCTATTGTTATCACCGTAAGTGATAAAACAAAATATTAAGTCATTATTCTCTCCTCAAGAAGCTTATAATTTAATTGGGAAGACAACCCATACTGACATAAAAGTAGCATGTAATAAGTGCCAAGTGAATGGTTAAGACAGAGAAATGCTATAGGAGTTCATAAAAAGCTCAGATCTAGATGGAACATCCATAAGGGGCAGCTAAGTAGCACAGTGAATAGAGCACAGACCCTAGAGTCAGGAGAACCTGAGTTCAAATCCTACCTCAGACACTTAACACTTACTAGCTATGTGACCTTGGGCAAGTCATTTAACCCCAATAGCCCTGCCTTCCCCCCTCTAAAAAATATACAAAAAAAATTAAAAATTTAAAAATTAAAAATAGATGGAGCATTCATAGAGAGAGCAGTCCATGGAGCAGATAGGATCAGAATTGAACCTTGAAAGACCATAAACACACCATTTTTGGAATATACTATGTAGTCTCCAAACTAAAGCAGTACCATGAAGCAAATTCACCAGGTAAGCAACAAAGTCTTGTTAGACTTTTCTTCACTTACTGCAGACCATGACCAAAAAGGTTTTATATTTGACTCTCAAATAGCAATGTATTATTGTTTTAAACCATTTATATAGCCATTCTTATTAGGGCCTGGATGGAGCAAAAAGGAAATGGCATTATGAACATTAAAAGTCACATGAGTGACTCAAATCTCAGAGTTTATATTCAGTTTGTTAGTGCTCACAGACATGACAAGGTTCTCCTGAGATCTACTGAAGGATTGCCAATTCTGACACATGTTATTATGTGACTTCTTTACTCAAAGTCTCATAATGATTTCGTATTTGCCATTGCTAAACTTAGCAATAGAATGGTCCAACTTCTAAAGCCTCCATAACCTTGCCTCATCCTATTTATCTAACCTCATCTCCCAATACAATCTAACCCCTATCCTATTACTATCCAACTCCCCCACTAACATCAGCACTGTCCAAGCCAGTTTCCTGTTCTACATGCCATGACTATTCTAATCCCTGAGCTTTCATGAAAATACTAGCTCAGTAATCTAGAGTACATTCCCTTCTCATCTCTTTCTATCCAAATCCAAATAGTTCATATCATTTAGCCCCTTTAAGTCTCAATTTCCTTCTCAGTGTAATGATAGATTACCTAGCTATTACCTCTAAGTTCCTTAAGAACATTCTATAACTCTAAGTATTGCCTCCATTATGCATATCAGTTAATATTTTCAGAAGACCTAATAAAAGTACCTCATAAAGACTTCCTCATGCTCGTTCCCATCCTCACTGACTTTTCTCCTAACTTCTGCAGTATTTGCAGACTACTAAAGATCACATATTAAGTCTAGAAGGATTACCTAGCCTTCCATTTTACACAGAAAAAACTGGATTTCAAAGTTTCAGATACAGGTTCAAGATTGTAGTGAATTAATATTTGAATGATGCTTAAAACCCAGATTCCTGAGTGCAGAGCTCATATCACTAGTTTCTACAAATGTGCCATAATGTTGAACACATCATTATATGTTTTGCCTTTTGATGTTAGCTTCAGTAGCAGTAGTACGGTGTGTGTATATAGGAGTGGGGGGGGGGGGTGCGCACACACACATTCAAAGTTTACATCTGGCACATACTGGCTTTGTTCAGTCATTTTCCAGCCATATCTGACTCTTCATGACCCCATTTGGGGTTTTCTTGGCAAAGATCCTAAAGTGGTTTGTTATTTCTTTCTCTAGCTCATTTTACACATGAGGAAATTGAGGCAAACAGAGTTAAGTGCCTTGCCCATAGTCACACACCTAGTGATTTGGGCTCAGGTCTTCCTGACTCCAGGCCCAATGTTCTATTCACTGTGCCACCTACCTTCCCCTTTTGTAACCATGGGCAAGTCAAATAATCTCTTGGTACGAACTCTCTAAGAAGACTCTCTAACCCTCCAAGACTATAGTGCCCGATCTACTTTGATGGAAAGAGCTTCCTCAGTGGGTGTCCCTCTTACAAAGGAAATCTCAGGTCTGGACAAATATGCATTTGTAGATGTGTGGGTATTTTTATGTAGGTGTGTATATATGCTTACATGAGGCTTTAGGGAGGGACAGGGACAGGAAGACCTTCCACAGAGTTGGGTGTGCATGCTAGGGCTCTCTAGAAACTAAAATCCTTTTACAATGGTTTCTGGTTAATTTCTTGATCTCCATTATATGGAGGTGGAAGTTTTAGGGAGGTCTCTCAAACTGAACTGACAGTTGAGTCAGGAAAAGTCACCTACTCAATAAGTTATAAAAAGAATTAGGAAAAACAAATCAAGGTTTCCTTGGATTGTGCCTTGTTTGTATAATAGTTCTCCACCAGATGTCCAGAGAGATGAATGCTGTGTATCTCTCAATCCTTATTCCCTCCCCAGAAGTAGCTCCAGTGGTGAATGGAGGTGAATGCATGGCTCAATATCTCAAACCTCTGGCTGTCTCTTCTGCTTTGTATCTCTTTCCCTGAGCACAGGTAACTAAACAGCATTCCTGAAATGAATGTTTCTAGCCTTTTGGCTGCCTCATTAGCTTGAGAGGTCAGGAGTTACCTGGTGTTGACAGGTAACAAGAAATATTTGCTCCAACTATATTCTTCTCAAAAAATACGTGAACTGCCAAGAGGATGAACCATATATTCCTGATTAGCCAGGGCACAAATATCTGGAAGTGCTGCTCAGATAATAAATGTGAAATATACATTCAGCAATTGCAAAGTCTCTTGTTAAGTCTTGAACCCCATGAAGAATATAATGGGTGATGAGTTACTTTTTTTTTATTTTTAAGTATTTCTTAAGGCTCACTTGTGAATCCTTTGTGACTTACACAATTCTTTTGCAATGGAGGAAATAAATAGCTGTCCTATAAGTGATCTGCTTTGTGTATCAAGTACTTTTCTAAAAGGGATATATTGATGATTTTTGAGGAGAGTCTAGACATGTGCCTTAAACTTGTACCTAAGCAATATGTTTAAGAGATACTTCTTGGAATTCTACTCCAGGGAGAGGGCAAAATGAGTGTTATGGGAATCTGAAGATCTTCCCTGCCCCTAGGCCCTTTATTAAAGTGGCTACGTGACTCTGAGGACCTTCTGATATTTGAAAGTGTACTCTGTTCCCTAATAGGCTGAATGTGGTCACGTGGAGCCTGTGGCGCCAGGCTTGTTCTTCAGGAATGCCCGCACCTTGTAGCTTTGTGATTGGGC
>CM053587.1:272222524-272262181 GCA_028646515.1 Pseudochirops corinnae
GAGGGAGAGAGAGAGAGAGAGACAGACAGAGAGAGAGAGAGACAGACAGAGAGACAGACAGAGACAGACAGAGAGACAGAGACAGACAGAGACAGAGACAGAGACAGAGAGAGAGAGAAAGAGAGACAGAGAGAGAGAGAGAGAGAGAGAGAGAGAGGGAGAGGGAGAATGACAAAACACAAGAATGGCACTTTCTAAAGTGTGCTTTCTTTCTAAAAGTACTTCCTCATCAGTAGCCTTGCCCATCTTGAGACACCTTCACCCTTTGGCACCTATTACTTTTATTGTTGAGTCTCTGGCCTGAATCACTATTTCATAAGATGCTCCAAGCATGTTTATTTCTTTATTTCACTCCCAGGTCAACTCACTCTCCAAACTGCTCTGCCCCCTCCCCAGCCCTGGAACTCTCCCCACTCTCCAATAACCTTTTATATTTTATCATCCCTATTAGAATGTTAACTCCTTGAGAGTAGGACAAATTGTGTTTTCTTGTATTCATATTCCCAGTGTTTGGTACCATGTCTAACACATAATAAATGCTTTATCTATAATGTCACCTTTATAAAGGTGAGGGGGGGGAGGGTTTTAGGGAATAAGAGAAACAAGGATCCAAAAAAGGAGCTTAAGAAAAGTTTAAAGAATTAGAAGAAGCAAAGGTAGAATTTTTAAAATTTATTCACCATGGACACAAAATCCCCTTACTCTCTGAATATGAAAGTGTCCATGATGACAAAGCTTAGGGGAATACACTAGCATCTAAGTTGCTGTACAGTTACTTGACTTAGGTTCAAATGCCACCTCTGATGATTGCTACCTCCAGATTCCCATCAACAATTGCCTATTGGACATCTCCAATGAAATGTCCTGTAGGCATCTTAAACTCAACATGTCCAAAACTGAATTTATTCTTCCCCCTAAACCCTCCCCTCTTCCAAACTTCCTTATTACCATTGAGAGCACCACCATGCTCCTCATCACACTGTCTGGCAACCTGGGTGTCATGGCCATCTCCTTAATCTCTCTCACTTCCCATACACAATTTGATGCCAAGTCCTATCACTTTTACCTTCATAGTATCCCTTGAATACCCTCCCTTCTTTCCTCTGACACTGCCAATGTCCTGGCACAGAACCTAATCACCTCAGCTCTGGACTATTGTTGAACAGAATTCTGGTTGATCCCCTGCCTCAAGTCTTTTTCCTACTCCACAAAACAGGAGTGATCTTCCCAAAGGTCATGTCTGACCATTTCACTCCCCTATTCAATATGCTCCACTGGCTTCCTATTAGTTTTAGGATCAAATAAAAAAGTCTGTTTAATATTCAAAGCCTTTCAGCCTTTATAGTATTATTTTATTCCCCACCCTATACAGTACTCCTTGATCCAATGACACTGTTCTTCTTGGCATTCCTAATATACAGCGCTCCATCTCTAGGATAATACATGCATTGCTACTGGCTGTTCCTCATGTCTGGATTTCTCTCACTTCTCATCTCTGCTTTCTATCTTCCCTTGGTTTTTTCAAGTTCCAGTTAAACTGTCATATTCTACAAGAAGCCTTCGGAAAGTTCCCTAAGGTTTCTTGCCCTCAGTTTACTCATCTGTAAAGTGAGGAGTTTGGATAACATGACTTCTAAGGGTCTGTCTAGATCTATTATTCCTGAATTTGTCTACAGCAACTTGTGAAAAAATCTACTAAGGTATGAAAGCATGATATGATCTGCCATAGTGAAAGTGTTATTCACATTGATGAAATCATAAATGCTCCCATAAATTCAGTAACTATTTTTTTTAATAATCATTTTTTTTTAATGGAACCCAAGTACCTACTAACTTTGTCTATAACATTTCCCCTCTTGAAGCTTGAACTTTATTCCTACTGCCTAGGCAGGGCCCAGAGGTTCTCAGACCCCACCAGCAAAACTGTGGTTGATTAACCTGGAGGTTTCTCAAGCTCCAACTCCGTTTCATCTGGTCAGAGGGCTCTGACCACTCTCTTGGCCAACTGTCATTCTGTCTCTCCTCTTTGCTTTGTCTCCTGTTTGATAATAAGCCACAAATCAATAGTTAGCAAGCAAGACTGGCTCCTGGAAATTCTAAGTTTATATTCAGTTGACAAGAACATCTTTACTCTGTTGATTACTCCATTGGTATTTCCATTGCCTTTTGCCCTTTCTTTTTTTTCTTTTCTCTGATGTGAGGGATCTTGGCCTTCCCAGAGTAAACTCAGCACTCCTCTGATGTGAAATGCAATACCTGAGGAAACCAATATGGCAACTAATTAACATGCTTGTTGACTTTGGCTCTGCTCAGAGCATTGAAACATTCAGCTCTTTGGGAAACCAATGTTTACTTGTTGATTAAGTGTTGGACAATTAACAGAGGAAGGGCAACAACCCATTGCAGAAACCTGTCATCTTTGGGGATCTTAATGGGTCAATGAGCAGGTGCCCCTTCCCTCTACAAGAAAGCCAAACCAGTGGGAAAGAGATAGGAATGTGAAGTCAGACAGCTGTCAGGCCAAAGAACACTACCCAAAGAGAAACAAATATTTGTTGGTAGAAGTGCTTGGCTCTTATGGAGGTTAAAGTCAATGGCCACATTGTAAGCTAGACAAGGTGTAGGGGTGGATGACATAGGATTGTAGTTTTTAAGAGTAGTAAGAGAGTTCACAGATCATTCAAAGGTTCTTAACCTGAGGTTTGTGCCCTTTGAAAATATTTTGACATATTTTATATTTTTGACAAAATGTGCGTCAACAATATGAATTCCCTTTGTAATCTTGTGTATTTGGGGCATTTTAAAACACTATTCTGAGAAAGGATATGTAGGTTTCACCAAACTGTCCAAAGGATTGATGACACAAAATGACTAAGAATCCCATTTTAGTTATTTTCTTTTAAAAACAATTTTATTGCTGTCTTCTCTTTTTATATCACCTATGTTCCCTTTGTCTTTATCACAGGCAACCCACACTTAGAATAAAGAATTTCAAGTCCTCAATTTTGTTTTATTTTTATTTGATAATCACTTAGGGTACAAAACTGAATTTATATCAAGGTGTTTCTATTTCTTGAAATCCAAGGTTGCGAGAGATTCCAGAAATAGTTTAATGCCTGCTTCATTCCATATTATTTTATTGATAGTCATTTAGACATATTCAATCCAGAAGTAAATTTATGCCTAAACATTTTTATTTATTCAAATATCTTTTTAATAAAAATATTTATGAATTTTTGTATTTCTATCAAAGGCATTCTCATTACAGGTATTCCCCCACCCACTGAGCCTTCCTTTGTAGTAAAGAGAAGCCAGTAGATTAATTTTCTCTTCTTTTCTTGGGGTCAAGTTTGACCTTCACAATCCCTTAGTGTTTAGCTTAATTTTAATAATATTACATTGATATTATGAGAGTCATGCGTATTTTTCTTATCATTTCATTTTACAGAAGAAAGAACTGAGCCCCAAAGAAAGGGACATCAGCTTACTCAGCATCATTTAATTGGTTGATGGCAAAATCATAAAACACCAAAATGGAACAATTCTTGCCCTCAAGAAGCCTCCTCTTTAGCTCCTCAGGTATCATTATGAGCTTTTTTTATGCCATACACTCAAGTCTTTTATCTTTGATGAGGAATTTGTTTCCATCTCCAGGGATGATCAATCACAGATTCAGTAAGTAATGACCTTGTATATTGTGTTTAATTTCTTTTTAGCCAAAAATTTTTTTTCTCTATCCGTGAGTTGAAAGGTCACTATCCATATACCTTTTGGTGTCTTCTGGGTTCAAAGCATGACTTAAGGACAAAATGGGAAAAAAAAGAAGATCCTTCCATACTCTGGACAGTGGAAGAGGAATGGATTCTGACCATGGCCCTATTTTCTGACAATGATAACAAGTATGAAAAATGAGAGAGGCTGAATTGAAATCCTAAGGATGGTAACAGAGGCAGAGCTATGGTACCTGGTAGAAATACTTTCTGTAATATGTGGACACTATTCTAAGGGCAGGGTTTTATTTGCTAACCCATTTTAAAGCATATCCCGAAATCCCACCTTTTAATAAATGTGATGAAAGAATAAAACCAAAAACAAAACAATTAGGGATGTCTTGATAGACCCTAATCTACTCTCACTATTTCTACCTGTTTGTGATTATTAAGTTCATCCCCCTACTCTTTGTTCCCAGTCCTGCAAACATTGGCCCTCATACCAAGGTTGAACTTCTAACCACTGTCCCTTGTGGCTTCAGCCTCCAGCCATGCAGCATTGGCAAGATAGTTTCCCACAGGCAAAGTCATATCAAGTCATGGCAAACAAGAGACATTCTAAGCACTGGGAATGAGAAGACCTGAGTTCTAGTTTAGGACCTCACTCAGATTAGCTGTGTGTATCTGGTCTAATTATTTGATGTTCCTCACCCTCAGTTTCTTCATCTGTAAAATGGGTATAATAATAGCATCTAACTGCTAGGATTGCTGGGGAGATCAAATGAGATTTGTAAAGCATTTTGAAGACCTTAAAGCACTATATAAATGTTAGCTGTAATTTCTTATCATTCTTATTATTATTATTATTAATTATTGTAGATGATGTCTCAGATCCCTTGCTGCTCTGGCCAGAATAAAGGAAATAATTCTATGAATTACAGGGTGTCACTGGAGTAATGGTTCCCCCCACTCCTCACTCTCCCATCCTCCATCCCCCAGGATATTTCTAAAGCCTTTATATGTTTTACACAGAGCCTGCCCTCTACAGTTTTATCTGATTGGTTATTGCTGATGATTTGATGGTATCATATTAGCAGTAAATTAGAAGATGACACCCTTTCCATTTTCTTAAATGTCAAAAGGGCTTATAAAAGAAATGTAAAATGTACCCTGAAGACAGGCTACCCAGGGAGGCAATTTTCTTTTTTATCTTGGGGCTCCTTAGGCTCTGCTAAGTTCCATTTATGGAAAGAGAAGAATTCTATCTTTCGGAGCAAGCCAAAGCCCCTGTCTATTCTCTTTGTAAGGATGAAACATTGATTTATATGATCTTAGAGTGAGAAGGGACTGCAGAGTCCAGAGAATGAAAAGAAGGAAGAGCATCAGTGTCAGAAGTCTATGGTTCATATCCCTCCTCTGATACTAACTACCTGCGCAACCTTGGGCAATTCACTTCAACTCTATGGACTTCAGTTTCCCCATCAATAAAATGAAGCTGTCAAATGAGATGGCCTCTGATGCCCCGTACATCTCTAGTTTTATGGTCTAGCTCATATGTGGGGAACTTTCAGCCTTAAGGCCATATGCCGCCTTATGATTCGTTCTGTAAAATTTAGATTTAATTGAAAGGCCACACTTAAGGACTTACAAGGCCACATGTGGCCTTAAGGTCACAGATTCACCAGCCCTGGAATAGCCAACCCCATGCCTGAATAGGAATCTCCACTTAATAACCTTCTACATAGCAGCAAGTTGTAACCACATAATCTGGGCTCAAAGACTTCCAGTGACAGGGAGAGCCAAATCTTATGAAGAAGCCTGTCCAATGTCTGGACAACATTTCAGATGGACATTGGCAAGCTATAGCATATCCAAAGTAGAGTGACTGAGAGGGTTAGTGATTTGAATAGAGGTGGAAGAAATGTAGGATATTTAATCTGAAGAAAATTTAAGAAGGACATAAACATAATTTTACACTATTTTATTGACTCTTATATAGAATGGAAGTCAGACTTTTTTGCTTGGTCCCATGTATACCGCAGATCAGAACAGGATTTGCAGAAAAGCAGAGTTGGACTTAATGCAATGAAAAAAAGCTTCCTAATAATTAGAGCTATCCAAAAGTGGAATGGGAAGAATTAAGTTGTAACTTCCAAGAGGATTATGGAAACCTTTGGTTCAAAAATGTTGCAAAAAGAATTGCACCAGATGACCTCCAAAATCCCTTCTGATTCTGAAGTTGTATGAAACCTCTCACTAGAGACATATTTTTAAGTGTTAATTATTTCTCCCTCCCACTGCCTCTTCCCTTATTGAACAATTTTTTGAAAGAAAAAAATAATATTTCATAATATGTATCATCCAGTAAAACAAAACCTTGCATTGACAATGTCCAAAAATTTATGTCTCATTCTACATTTTAAATCCTTCACCTCTCTGGCAGGAAGTAGATTGTGTGTTTCATCTTCAATCCCTTGGATTTGTAGTTTATCAATTGCATTGATCAAAGTTCTAAAGTCCTTGAAAGTTGTTTTTTCTTCACTGTTTTATTAACTTTTCACCTAGTTTTCCTTACTTCATTCTGCATCAGTTCACAGAGGTCTTCCCACTTTCCTCTGAAACTATCCATTTCATCATTTACCATAGTTCAATAATAGTCCATTAAATTCATACGCCATAAATTTTTAGCCATTCCTCAGTCAGAGAACAGCCCAATAATTTCCAGTTCTTAACTACTATGAAAAGATGTACAATACATATTTTTGTATATGTGGGTCCTCTTCCTATTTCTTTGACCTCTTTTAGGTAGAAACCTAGCAGTGGTACATCTGAGTGAAAGGGTTTATAGTTTTGTGACTTTGGGGGCATAATTCAATATTTCTAACACCAACATTCATCATTTATTCAGACAAGCCATAGATCTTCACCCATAGATTTTCTCTTCTTAGGCCTAGGGGGATAAGATGAGTTAGTCAAGGTCACATAATGAACAAATGGAAGAGCTGAGAATAAGAAACTGATCTAAATTCCAACTCACTGTACTTCCGTCCATATCTTTTCTGCTTTTGCTTTACCTAGTGCCATACATTCATTACAATCATAGCATTAAAGAGCATTATGAGTTGTAGTGCACCCATCTCCCAGGAATGTTGTAAGGATACAATGAGATGATATTTGTAAATTACTTTACAAACTTTAAAACTAGCTAAATGCTGGCTATCATCATCATCATCTTAGCAATTATCTGGTCAAAACCTCTAATTTTATATATTTCTTTCTAAGTTTAGTAATCAGTAACCAAAACAAACAAGCAAAATGATATTTTCTAAGACAATAAACAGCAAATTGTTTATAATTAGCTTTTAAAAGTATTGACTTGAACAAACAGCAATAAGGCCCCTGTTTTGTTTTCCATACCCCCTCCTGGTCCTTTGTATTTTTTTAATCTAGAAAGTGTGCGCTGTTGTTTTCTTTACATCATGGTAATCAATCTGTATTTCGTTCTGATTCTGCTTTCTTCACTCTGTACTTTGCCATATTTCTTTATATTCTTTGTATATTTCATTTTCTGGTAAAATAATACTCCACGCAGAACCAGAACATTGTACACAGCAATAGTAACACTGTGTGATGACCAGCTTTGACAGACTTAACTCTTCTCAGCAATGCAAGGATCTAAGACATTTCCAAAACACTCATGATAGAAAATACTATCCACATCCAGAGAATGCAGATCGAAGCATTTTGTTTCCGTTTTTTTCTTTCTCTTGTTTTTTTTTCCCCCTTCGGTTCTAATTCTTCTTTACAATGTGACTAATGTGGAAATATGTTTAATATGATTGTACATGTATGGCCTACATCAGATTGCATACCATCTTGGGGTGGAAGGGAAGGAAGGAGAGAAAATTTAAAACTCAAAATCTTATAAGAGTGAATGTTGAAAATTGAAAATAAATAAATATCTTAAAAATTAAAAAATAAAATAATGCTCCATTATCCTATGTCCAAAACAGAGACATCCCTCTCATTTTACAGAATGCGGGACATTGAGGGACATTGAGGGACAAAGAGAGGAAGTGTCTTTCACATCTCATATTTAGTTTTTGGCAGAACCCAAAATAGGACCCACGTCTCCTGACTTTTAGTCTGTGTTTCTTCCCAATCCACCAATACCCTGTGGGATGTGTTTTGAAGAATGAGAGTCGGCACTGATTTCATTGATACTTTACATTGTGATACTCAGTCTTTTTTTCCTTAATCTCTTGTCTCCTCATTGTTGTGCTGCCCTAATCAAACTCATCAGATTTGTATTACTGTTCCAATTCTCACTCTTTCCTTCATGTGGAATTTGCCTTGTCTTTTCCACCTGTACAGAAGCAATATCTTCTGTTGGCCTTGCTTAATTCTGAACTTAAAGCAAACGATAGACTTCTTGGTTTTTACCCATCTTTGCCTATCTTAGCATTTTGTCCATTGTGTGACCAATAAGGAAATATAATGCTCACCCATCCCTTTCTCTGATTTGCAAAGCACTGTGCCAGAAAGAAACTTGAACCATAATGTGCTTGCAAATTAACTGTGAACACTTTCACTTTCCTTTCATAAAAATGGAATATCAATCAGCAGCAAGTTCTTTTGGGAATACCTACACTGTGGAAGACACTGTACCAGCAGAGCTATACCTAGGGCAGGGAGTTCAGGACCCTGTCTCAAGGCACTATAATCTATAGCTCACTGACAGTATTTGTACTCCTTCAGCAACATAGAAGCAATTTATTTTAGCAATTAGTGTGAAAGAATCACTAGGTAAAATAGTATGTTAACACATGGACTTCCTAACTCCAGCCCCAACTTTGCCCTTATATATTATTTTGCAAGTGAGTTTTCCCCTAGCTAGTTTTTCCATGCCATACCTTGTTCAGCTGAATTTGTCTTTAAAAAAAAAAAAGGTGATTTGAGAGAGCTTGACGTGGGCACACGAGCACATTTTGTCCTTTTTTTTCCCCAAATGGCAATTCTATTGGTTAGACACATGAAGAAATACAAAAAGAGCAAGACATTTCCTGACCACAAGTAGCTAATAGACTAACGAAGAAATTGCTGCATTCTGGAAAAGTTTGGAATATGGTCCTGGTGTTTTCTGTTTTCTAATGATCAGCCCCAGGTGAAATAGAGAGAGGTTCATTACTAGGTGGCACCCCTAAGTGCTGAAGTCTTTAGCCAAGTAAAACTATGAAACAAAGAAAAATACAAAGTAACCCTCGGTTCACAGGTCTGACTGTGTCACCCTCTCCCTATTCAATAGACTCCAGGGTTTCCTTACCACCTCCAAGATCAAATATAAAGCCTTGCCCTGTGCCCACCTCTCCAGTCTTCTTACACTTCATACCACCATCCCAGCACCCTGTGATTCAGGGACAGCAGCTCTTGGCTGTTATTTACACAAAATACTCCAACTCTTAACTCTCAGTACTTCCACTGGCTGTCCTCCATGTCTGGAGTTCTGTCCGTCCTCATCTCTGCTTCCTGTTCCTTGACTTCCTTCCATCTCACTGCTAAAATTCCACCTTTTGCAACAAGCCTTTCTTGATTCTCCTTAATTCTAGCACCTTCCCTCTGTTGATCTTCTCCAATTTATCCTGCTTATAGTTTGTTTGTACATAATTGTGAGGATGATGCTTCCCCCATTAGTTCCTTGAGAGCAGGGACTGGCTTTTGCCTTTCTTTACATCCTTGGTTCTTAGCACTATCCCAGGTACTTGGGCCCTTACTAAATGTTTATTGACTGACTAACTGTGCAACATCCCTTGCCTTCTGCAGTGTTCATGGAAGAGTAGGGGAAACTGAGAGCAAAAAGAAGCAAGAATTATACAACTCTTTTACTCTCTCTAGACATATACTTAACTACTGGATGGTGTGAAAATGTCTGAATACTTGGATCCTGAGAGGTTCCAGCAGTACTGCAATTTCTCTATGTTATGTCCCCATCTGGTCTCTGCTCAGGCCTCACAGTGAATACTGTGTAGCCTAAGTTGACTCCTTCTCTCTAGGGGTCTCCATGATAATTACTGGGAAAAGCTCCACCTGCAGCCTCAAGGCCACATGTGGCCCTCTAGGTCCTCAAGTGGGGTCCTTTGATTGAATTCAAACTTCACAGAACAAATCTCTTTAATAAAGGATTTGTTCTGTAAAGTTTGGATTCAGTCAAAAGACCACACCCAAGGACCTAGAAGGTCCCATGTGGCCTTGTGGCTGCAGGTTCCTCACCCCTGTCCTATACTACAGTTGAGTGTCTGACACCATTATTCCACCAACCTGCAGTATAGCCTTAAAATAAGTCATTTAACTCCCCTATGCTTTAGCTCTTTTAGCAAAATGTTACTCATCTCACCTGTGTTGTTATGCAAGTCATATCTCTTCCTTCATCCAGTAAGAGGTGTAAGATGTGAAGGAGTCGTATAGCAACCAATAGAGAAGAATGTGGGGCTTGGAGACCAGCCCAAATAGACATTAAATGGGAAGAGAAGAAAAAAGGGATAAGGAGAGCTTAGTGGATGATGAACTACACAGATAAATGAAACAGAGCCCCATAAACCTGTGGGACTCTGAAGTATAAAGAATTCCAAGCCATACTTCCTTAGTTCCAGCCAAGGATATAGTAAGTGTTCTTTCCATATGCCACTGACTCATTGTATAATTGAGATGATCTCAACTCAGCAAACTCTTGTTAAGTAATTACTATGTGCCAGGCTGTTTGCTACATGCTAAGGATACAGAGACAAAGATGAAACAATCCTCACCCTCTGTATTTAATCAGAGAACACAGCAGGTACAAATATGTTTATATGAAATATGTAAAGAAAAGAATAAAGGATCGCGGGGAAGGGGCTCTCAGTAGCCACTATGGGGCTCAGGAAAGAAGGCTGTACTTGACCTAAATTTTAAAGGAAACCAAATATTCTTAAGAGACAAAGGTGAGAGGAGAGGATATGTTGCAGTCATGGGAGCCAAACTGTGTAGAAATGATGTGAAAGTATGATGTGTATGAGGAACAGCAAAAAAGCTCAGTCTTCTTGAATTACAGAATGTCCAGGAAAGGGTAATGGGCAGGAAGGTTGCAAAGATAGTTTTAGCCCGAACTGTGAATAGAGGAGAGGGGTTTATATTTGGTCTCAAAGGTAATGGGGAGTCACACCAACTTACAGTTGCAGGGAGAATGGATTGGAGAAAGGATAGATGAAGCAGGCAGAATACTCAGGAGGCTAAAAAATAGCTAATGTTTATATGGTACTTACTGTGCTAAGCACTTTACAATTACTATCTCATTTGATCTTCACAACAAGCCTGGGAGGTAGGTACGATCATTATCCCCATTTTAAAGGTGAGAAAACTGAGGCAAACAGAGGTTAAATGACTTGTCCAGGGTCCCCTAGCTAGTAGATGTCTGAATCAGAATTTGAACTCAGATCTTCCTGACTGTAGACTGGGAGCCACTGGACCAATCGATCAATTAACATTTATTAAGTGATAAGTGCTATCTCACTGGAGATAGAAAAAGAGACAAAAGACAGTCCCTGTAAGGCGGCTAGGCAGCACAGTGAATAGAGCATTGGCCCTGAAGTCAGGAGGACCTGAGTTCAAATCCAGCCTCAGACTCTTAACACTTGCTAGCCGTGTTTGACCTTGGGCAAATCACTTAACCCCAATTGCCCAGCCTTCCCCCCTCCAAAAAAAGCAAAAAAAGCAAAAAAAAAAAAAAAAAAAAAAAAACCACAGTCCCTGTCCTAAGGAATTCACAAGCTAGGGTGTGAGTTAGAGTATAACGAGTCCAGTGGAAGATCCCAAGTTAGGTCAGATTGTGCCAAATGGGGAAGGCTTTCCCCCAGTGTAATGAGAGGTGAAGATCACTGGACATGGTAGTCAAGAGAGGCCTGGGTTCACTGTATGATCAGAGATATGTGACTTCCCCTCTCTGAAGTCTTCTCTGTACAATGAGGAAAACAACAGTTGTCCCCACCTCATAGGGTGGTTCTTAGAAGCAAATTTTGTGGGGGAGGAGGAAATCTACGCAGAGTGTTTTACCAACATAAAGCATCACATGAATGTCAATTAGTGGCATCATGAGACAGATCTAAGCAATGTCCAAGAAGATTTAGCACCAGAAAATCTGCGACCAGGTGAGGAGAATTTAATGGCTTCGATATTTTCAGCCATAAAAACAAAAAAGTTGAGGTCTGGTCAGCAGAGAAATCTTACCCACTCCCACTCCACACCACCCACCACCACCACCACACATACACACGCATACATGCTATTGATGAAATCACAGATATTTCAAAGTGATTTCAAGTCTGCATAAAGATAATATTTCATTATTAGCCCTGCGCTTCAGATGGGGTTGTTAAAGAAGAGAGATTACAGGAAGGAAGTGGTGAGTTTTGAAGGGGGAAGGAAGGAAGGAAAAATGAAAAGGAAGCAGTTACTGCTGGAGTTCTGTCTTCTACCTTCATTACAACAGGGGACAAATCAGCAGTTAGAGATAATAAAAGAAATTACTCATTAGCACACTCTTGCCTAATAATGAGAGTTGCTGTTGGATCTGAAGATCTTAGCACCCACCTCCCAGGGTTGTTGTGAGGATCAAATGAGATAACATTTGTAAAGCACTTAGGACAATTCCTGGCACATACTTGGTGCTAAATAAATGTCTGTTTCTTACCTTCTATTAAGAGGCCTCTCTTAGCTCTGGACACAGATATACCATCTGGACTGGATTTAGTAATAAGGAAGTATCGTCTTTTTAGATGTAATGGGAGGGGTGAAGCTGCTTTATTTCATACTCTCTGGTGCTTAACGTCCCCAAATGAGGGGGAAAAATGCTTAAGGCTTATTAGGATTTGGTATAAACTAAAAAAGTATGAGACCACCCAGGGTTTTCCAGATCAGACCAAAGTCCTTTCACAGAGTATTATATACACATTAGGTTGAAAGCAAGAAGATCAGTTCTGAGCATATCTTTTTCAGCCTCTGTTATAATTGTAATCAGTGGCAGAGGCAGAGAAATATCTGGGTGATACATTGATCAATGCATAATATAAATTAGGTATGGGACAGCTATCTATTTCCTACATATACAAAAAAGAAACACAAAAGGCTCACAGTGCCTATTGATGGAAAGACTTAAAATGGAATGCAATGACTTTGCTTATAATTTATAATTATGCTTTCCTGAGAGGTTGATATTTAAGCCTCATTAGAATATAAAACAATTTGAGGGTCTTTGAATAAGCATTGTTATATTTCACCTCAATTCTTCACCATCCAAACTACTTCTTGTCTGTGTACTCTGTCTGTGGTCATTTTCTTTAATGAAGACGTTACCCTTGGTGCCAATGAGCTCCACACAATAGATTCCCATCTCTCAAATTCACAAGGTCACTTTCAATCCTGTTTGGAAAGGAAAGGAAACAGAAAACAGAAAAGGCAGCCAGAGACCTAGGCATTACCTCACCACCAACAGTTAGGTTCATATTACTTTTGGGAATGAGGAGGGGTAGAAGAAAAGATGCTCGTTGATTGACTGACTGACTGACCCATCCCCTCATGCCCTTATTGGAATTGTAGTGATAGACAGTACTGATTGCTACATGGAAGAGCTAAAGGAAGTGTGTAAACCAGCTTTCTCTTCTTTTTGACTGATGACACTTAGCACAGGGGCTGGCACATGGTAGGAACCAACTAAATGCTTATTGGTTGGTTGACCAGTGAAGCACCTCGCCTTCCTGTTGCTGTCACAGAGCAAAAGAAGCACCAAAGGACCATCAGAGTTGTCTATTTCATACCAAATCTTTTCTTTGCTAAGTCACTGTAGCGCCAGCCCAATATTCACAGTGCCTATGGCGGCTATGAATACACCAGGGTAATTCTGAATCACAAAATATAACAGACTCTCCACATGGAAGACAGAATCAAAACATTTATTCAAATACCAGAAAGCCAAATCCATCATAGCAACAAATTTATACACAATAGCAATAGAGAGGGCACCACCTTCCCCAAGCCTTCCCCCTGCTAGGGTCTTCCCACTCACAGCTTGCCACCTGCTTCCTCTCTCTCTCCCTTAGCTCTGACTGCTCTAACCAACTTTCTCTGGACTCTGCTCCTCGCACCACACACTTCATGGGACTCAAATTCATGTGACTCAGGCTTCCATGTGACTTAAGCAGGTCACATGGGCCTTTTAACGGATGGGAAAGATCTTCTCATTTAGCAAAAATAGATTCACGATACAGTCACACACACATGCCATAGGCTGGAAGGAACTAAAGGTCAGCATTGTGCATGCCCAATTCACAGTAATTGTCAGCAAAGATAAAGGAACATGATGAATGTCATGCACTGGAAATGGGCCACTGAAGCCTCATGGAGCCCTAGGCTGCAGAAGAGAAGGGGAATGTTTAAGCAAGGCTATCACCAGAAAAAGCATTAATGTGTTTTGTTTTGTTTTTTACCAAATCGGCCCATCGTTTTTAGTCCACAGAGGAGTATATGGGAAAGAACAGGAGCTAAAAGTAATCCTTGGAGAAGCTGGCAATGACTTGATGCAGGGCTCTGGTGCTCTTTCCCACTTTCCTCTTCTGTTTGTTTTGCAGAGCCCTAATTATTAAAGCTCTGCTCTGGGGAAGGCAAATCAGATTATGTTGTATACGTGTGTTCTCATGGCTTGCTCCATGTCAGAGCCAAGACACAGAATATTGGATTGAACTGAATTACATAGGAGACCTGAAAAAAATGATAACTTGCCTAACAAATTCATCCTAAGAACTCCAGATCTGATACTTTGTGAGTAAAATCAGAGCCCCATCACTGGGAAAGAATTACCAGTAGTACACATCATACCTGACTCCCATGCTGTGTAAGGAGAAAGACTGGGAGAAGTTCCCTTCAAAGGAAGTTATTTTATTCTGATTCAGTAGACATAAGAAGAGCCCATTAGCAGGGGGCCATGAAGATGGAAATCATTTTCACCAAATCAGCTGAAACTGAACCTGAGACATTTTGTGATAATTAAAATTCTTGGGCCCAAGAAATCTGATGTGTTTGATTGGAAAAAAAATGGTTTTATGGTAGAAAGTGTTAGGATCATAAAGTCACAGCATCTTTGCACTGGAGAAAGATCTTGATGATTGTCCAATCTAACCCTCCTACTTTATAGAAGAGAGAAACAAGACTCCGTGTGGTGGGGGAGGTACAATAGAGACTTGTCCAAAATTATACCAGGGGCTACACTGGTATCATCTCAAGAAAACAAGGCCCAGGCCTACAGGGAAAGAAAGCCCTTTGCTGATTGTACTGACCATGGCAAAACTAAACAAATGCCTTTATTTTCAGAAATGAAGTAAGTAGGTGATGTGCTCAACATTAGAGGAGCCAGGTGGCATGATGGAGAGAGCATGGAGTCCAGAGTCAGGAACCTGTTCACCAAGCGCTGTGCTAAGTGATGAAAGGATAAAAACAGAAACATACATATACATAGATATAGCCATATACTGTACATGTGCACTATACATATATTATATATATACACACAGACATATATATACATATGCATATGCATACTATCTACCTATAGATAGATAGATAGATAGATACCAAAATGCATGTAGATATATATACTACATATATCATATATATGTAGATATATATACATATACATATGCATACTATCAATAGATAGATAGACAGACAGACAGACAGACAGATAGATAGATAGATAGATAGATAGATAGATAGATAGATAGACACCAAAATGCATGTAGATATATATACAGAGAGCAGAGAAGGAAGGAGGAAGAGGGAAAGGGAGAGGAGAAGAAGGGGTAGAGAGAGATTTATGGATTATGTGCACATGTGAGCAGCATAGTATAGTAGATGGAGAATTGACCTTGAAGCCAGGAAGTGCTGTGTTCAGATCCAACCTCTGACACATACTAGGCAAGTCACTTAAATTCTCCATGCTCTAGTGTAAACAATTTCTAAGATTGTAACTTGGCAGAGAAGTTGGCTGACCTTCATTGGGGTAGAGGGATTTTCCTTACCTGAGAGTTCTCTATACTAATGAAATCACAAGCCTAGTCCCAATTCCTATACACAACCATATTTAATCCACAGACAGATACGTGTGTGCACACTTATATGTGTGTATATATATATACATATATATATAAACAAATATAATTTATATGTGTAATGTATCTATAATACACAAACATATATACACATGTATATTTATGCCTGTACATGTATGTGTGTATAGGGATAGATATCTATGTATATATATATATATATATATATATCTACATAAATATATTAGGTTTTAAGAGCTAGAAATAATATTAGAGATCATATATTCCAGCCCCCAAATTTTACAAATGGAGATATATTAGATAGCATCTGCAAAATCACAGGACCAGTTAGTTACAAAACTGGGCCCTGTAGAGAATTCTTGACTCCTGTTCTGTGCTCTTCACCTAAGTGACTTGTATGCCACATAGCTCAACGACATAGCCTCATTTGTTTCACTCCATATGAAACAATTATTATTTTATCAGTAACACTTTGAAATGTGATTTTATTCTATTTTTATGGCACTTAAAAAATACGAACTGAAATACAAATATCTCCTGCCAAGAAAAGTTGACGTTGAACCAAGTATACGCAGTCAGGAGACTTGCACAAGTCACAGTTTGGAGAATGAGTGTAAAAATGAAAAAAGGATTTTAAGGCTTTTCCCTGTCACCATAAATGAAGATAGAAGGATACCCATAAGCCCTGAGTAGAGGGTGGAGTATTGGACTTAAAACTACAAAGACCTGGATTTGGGTTAAAGTTCTGCTACTCATATGACTTAGGCTAAGTCATTCCATTTCTATTAGTCTCCGTGTTCTTATTTGCTAAGTAGGGATAATAACACTGGAACTATCTATCTAAAAGATATTTCAGGAACCTAGATTTCACAGTGGTTAGAGCACTAGGTCTGAATTCAGGAAGATCTAAATTCAGATCCAGCCTCAGACACTTATCTCTTGTGTGACCTTGGGTAAGTCACTTAAATTTTCCATACTCTAGTATAAACCTGCCTCAGTTTCCAAAATTAGAAAATGGAGATAATTATAGCATCAACCTTCCAGGATCGTTGTGAGGATCAAATGAAATAATATTTGTACAGAGCTTAGCACAGTGTCTGGCATATAGTAGGCACTTAATAAATGCTTGTTCCCCTCCCCCAATAGAGTTTTTGTGCAGGAATTCACACTATGCTAAAGGAAAATATTGAAAAGTGTCTTATACCATGCAAAGGGCAGACAATCCTTAAGATCTGGAAGTGAATTTAGAGGTCACTGAATATAACTTCATTAACTGAGGTTCAGCAAAATGAAGTAAACTGCCCCAGATTGCCCAGGCAGTGAGTGAGAGGCAGAGCTGTGGTGAGAACCCAGGTCCTCTGACTCCATGTTCTTCCCACAGCATCACAAGGCTTTCCTATAAGACCTTGCTACTGCCTGCTTCAGTTCCAGGTCAAGGTCAAACCCAGGGTCCATGCAGACTTCATATCATAATGTTTCCTGAGCTTTGTTCAGTTCCCTGTCCCTCACATCTGTTCCACATATCTCAAAATCTTTAATCTAGGGAAGCAAAGAAAATGATGGCCTGTGGGCACATGGGGAATCCTCAGTGGAGATGGGAAGTACCAGTTTTCAGGTAGCATTCTCAGAGCTATTAAAAATAGAAGTGCCAAGTAGTAACAACCCAAGAAAATATGATGAAGTAGCATTTTACAAAGGTTTTCAGACACCTCGGGGGCTCATCACTAGTAAATAAATTTGTAATTAGAGAATAGGTGCAGTAGATTAGGCTCTATCCCATTTCGAATTAAGTAGAGGGATCTCCTGGTGCATATTGAAGTTTGGGAATCTGGCACATGCATTCCATCTGCTAGAGTAAAGGGGAGGAGGGACATCCATTTACTAATTTACATACCTGGATTCAATGCATTTTGGCTTTGGTTTTGTTACTATGTTTCCTCTTTTACCTCATACTTAGCCATTGTTTTGGAGTTGAGAAGAAGTGACAACCTTCGGAATATTAGTTTCTGGAGACTGTTCATCCATAATTAGTATCTGTGTGATAGATCCATAAGAACACAGCATTATTTCTCCAAGGGACCTTAGGAAAAATCAGGATCACCCTCCACTCCTCATTCTACAGGAGACTGAGCACCAGAGGGGTTAAGTTATTTGCCCAAGGTCACCGAACTAAAAAGTATTTGAAATGTAGGATAGAAACTCTAGATCAGTGGTTCTCAACCTTCTTAAAGCTGCGACCCTTTAATACAGTTCCTCATGTTGTGGTGACCCTCAACCATAAAATTATTTTCATTGCTACGTCATAACTGTAATTTTGCTATTGTTATGAATAGTAATGTAAATAACTGATATGCAGGATATATTTTCATTGTTACAAATTGAACATAACCTACAGGTTGAGAACTGCTGCTCTAGATAAATATGGAGTGGGAGGACCATCCCACCTCAGCATCTATGATAAAGGAAGGAAAAATCCAGCATTATATTCCCTGTAGCTTAAATTTGGGGAGGGGGCATTCCAAAACTCTTTATGAGAATTTATTATTATTATCTACCACATTTATTATTTTTAGCCTTCAGCTTTTGATTTTCTTTCTGGGCCTCAGTTTCTTCATCGGTAATATGAACAGTAAAGCTAAACTATTTCTAAAATCTCATCCATCTCTGACATTCTGTGCTCCATTTGTTCAATAAATAAAAACTCACTAAGTGCCTGTTATGTACTAGACACTAGGATGTTCTAACACTCTCTATTCTAGGCTTCCTTTAACGACTAACTTACATGAATTCATCCAGTGATGATACATATTTATTGATCAGAACACTAAATCTTAGCACAGTACTTAGGCACCTAATAGTTTCTTAATAAATGTTTATTTACTGGTTGGCTGATCATGACAAAGTAGGAAAATAAGAGAAAATATTGTTCAATCCATATCTGAACAGAATTCCCTCTCTAACATCGCTATATCTCTGATTAATGTTTATTAAAGTGTTTCATTAATACCATCTGAGATGAGGACTTCTTGAATTCCTGGACCAGCCTATTCCATTTTTGGACCATTTTAATTGTTGTGAAGTTTTAAATACTGAGAAATATTTGACTCTTCAGCTTTCACCTAATGTTACTAATTCTCCCCTCTGTGGCAAAACAAAATAAGTTGAATAATTTTTCTATTTGACAGTCATTACATAAATCTTCTTTGAAATCTTCTTTTCCCTAGGTTAAATACATCAAGGTTTTTCAAATTATATTTTAAGACATGAATCTGTTTGGTGTATTTCTAATCTTTTAATCATGCTGATCATCTTCCACAAGACAGAATCCAAACTATCAAACTAGCCCCTGTTACTTCATGTATGATGATGTCATCTAGCCTCTCTGGATCTCAGCGTTCTCATCTCTAAAATGACAATGTTGTTCTTGGTAAGGTCGTTCATTGGAGGATTTGGAAAAAAGATAATGAATTCTGTTCTGGACATGTTGAATTAAACACAATGTTTAGCTCAAGATTCTGTGAAGTACAAGAGCCAGTTCTTGAACATGTTCCTTGACTTCAAATATAGCAGGAAAGTAGTAGGACATAAGCAACTGAAAGTTAGATTGGAGCTAGATTTAGAGACTCCTGGAATGTTGGGCTAAGGATTTGGATAGGTGAATTGAGAGTTATTGAAAGTGTTTTGATTAAAATGGAAATTAAGGGGATGCCCATCAATTGGAGAATGGCTAAACAAGTTGTGGTATATGAATATAATGGAATACTATTGTGCTATAAGAAATGGGGATGAGATGGACTTCATATTTACCTGGAGAGGCTTATACAAACTGATGATAAGTAAGAAGAGCAGAACCAGGAAAAATCTGTCAACAATGACAGACACATCATATGTGTGATGACCAACCTTGATAAAATGGACTCTTCTCAGCAAGGCACAGTTATAAGACAACTCTACAAGTCTCAGGATGGAAGATATCTACATTCAGAGAAAGATCTAGAAAGACCAGAGTTTAAATGGAGACTGAAGCAATCTACATGCTATTGCTCTTTTCCATGTTTGGATTTGTTTCGTTTTTCCCATTGTTCCCTCCATTGGTTACAACCCTTCTATACAACCAGACTAATGTCCAACATGAAAGTATTTGCAGATTCTATACTTGACTGCATGCTGCCATGGGTGGGGTGGGAGGGAGAGAGAGGGGAGAAAATTTGGAATTCAAGGGATTCTGGAACTGAATCTTATAAACTAAAAGTAAATAAACAAATCAATTTTTTAAAAAATTTTAAAAAGAAAGCGTTTTGATTAATGGACAATGGTGACGAGACTGATGCATTAGGAAGTTTAATCTTTTCTGTGTGAACAATTAAGTGACAGGGATTGAAAATGGAGGTGGGAAGACCAATTATGGGGCATTGCAATAATTCAAGTAGGAACTAATGAAATACTTGGATGGTGAAAACTAGAATGGAAAAGAAGGCCCAAATGAGTGAGACATTATATAAATGGAACCAACAGAAATGGGTGACTAGAGAGAGAAGGAAGAGCAAAAGATGAGTTTGACCATGAATACATTAGAATGGTTTAGTTTCTTAGATTAGCTGTGATTCTATATCAAACAAGACCCAGGAAATAAGATGTCTGGGGTGGGGACTGGGGGTCAGGGCATGGTTCAGAGAAGGCAGGCCTGAATAAGAGAGCTCTCCTATAGGAGTGCATTTAGACAATGGGCATCAGAAGGGGAACCAGATAAAGAAGTGAAGTATCTATGGTGAAAATAGATGAAATGCTGTTCAGGAATGTTTATCTATATTGATGAATAACTCACCTTAGTGCAGCACTTGACATGCATCTTTGGTCTTCACAAATTCCCTTTAAAAATCACAGGATGATAGGAGTTAGTGTTTAAAAGAGTGATGATTTATTCACATCTATAGCTATGTGTATAAATATATATATATATATATATACATACAGGAGACAGATAGATGGATAGATAGATAGATGATAGATAGACAATAGATAGATGATAGATATAGATAGATAGATAGATGATAAATAGATAATAAAAGGCCAAAAATGTAGTAATAAATAATCCAGCTGAGACTAATATCCGAGATAATGATTACAAAGCCAGGGCTCTTTCCACCACATTATGAAATCTGACACCCCTCCCTTTATTGTCCTTTTTGCATATTATTTTTCTTTCACAAACTATTCATTCCAGTTCAACTAGACCACTAGTTATTGTAGGAATGTTATATTCTACCTCCTTCCTGTGACTCTACATTGCTCCATGCTTGGAATATAGTGTCCTTCCTTAGCTCTGATTTTCTTTTTTGTTTTTATTTTAATTTATTGATTTTTAATTTTCAACATTTACTTTCATAAGTTTTAATTTTTTTCCCTTCCCTCTCCAAGACAGCCCGCAATCTGGTATAGGCCTTACATATGCATTTCTATTAAACATATTTTCACATTAGTCATGTTGTATTGAAGAATTATAATGAATGGGCCATGAGAAAGAAAAAACGAAACAATAAGAAAAACAGTCTGCTTTACTCTGCATTCAGACTCCATAGTTCTTCCTCTGGATGCACGTGGCATTTTCCATCACGAGTCCTTTGGAATTGTTTTAGATCCTTGCATGGCTGAGAAGTGCTAAGTCTATCAAAATCAGTCATCACAGACTGTGGCTGTTACTGTGTGCAATGTTCTCCTGGTTCTGCTCACTTCACTCAGCAACAGTTCACATAAATCTTTCCAGGTTTTTCTGAAGTTCACCTGTTCATCATTTCTTATAGCACAATATTATTCCATTACATTCATATACCACAACTTGTTCATTCATTCCCAATTGATGCACATCCCTTCAATTTCCAGTTTAGCTCTGACTTTCAAAATCTTTATTTTCTTTTAAGCTCAGGTGTCATATCCTCCATGAAGTCTTTCCTGATTCCATAAGTTGTCACCGTTCCTTCCTTTCTCAACTTCCCTAGAGCACGATTCTCTGTCTTACCCCTTTAGTCCCCTTGTTGTATATTGTCATATACTTTTTTTTCCCTACCATATAAGTTCCCTGAGAGCAGAAGCTACTTTTTTTCCTTTCTACTTCCTGAAATTAATATTAATTCTAATACTGGCTTGGTCACCCACCATATGATGCTGGACAAAGCACTTCATGATTCTAGGCCTGAATTTCTTGCTCTCTAAAGTAGAAGAGGTGGATAGGGCGAGCTTACTTAGAAAATCTCTATGGTCTCTATCAGTTTTAAATTCTACTATTCTATTACAAATTTCACTTAGACTCCAAATGAAAATATTAAAAGAACAAACAGTAAATCCACATCTTAAAATACTTGGAAATAAAAAGAAATTACAGAGTCAAAAGTTTTTTTGTTGTTTAAATTCTCCCATCCAATTACCAAGCTGACATTACTCTGTTTCAGTTCCTAGATCAGAAGAGATCAGAGATGTTCAAGGCGGTATAGCTACAGAGTTTCTTTTGTAAATTCCAAATTCATTTTTCACTAAAAACAGAGGCTTCGTCCTCAGGCTACCAAATTGAATTGAACAATTTATTTTGTCCAATTGAGACTTCTGGGCTTCCAAAGTGATTGGAAAAAAGATTTTAAATAAATGATCATTGTATATAAGCCTTTGTAAAGGAATTATGCATTCACACATTCATAAAATGATGGACAAGCTGGATGCATTGCCAAGAAGGTGAAAAGGACATAAGACTCAAAAATCTGATGCCATTCTCCCTTTCCATATTTTTTCATATTATTTTCCTTTAAAAGCTCTTCATTCCAATTGAGATATTGAAATATTGAGGATACTGAGAGGAAAGAAGTCCACTGAACAACAGCGTTAACTGGGAGGAGTGACTTTCTTCACAAAACTCAAATCTCACATTCCCCATCCAGCTTTTCCACAGTGCCCTCTCAAATGCCTTATTCCATAGGCAATAAACTTTCCTCCATATTAAATCTCTTCCTCTCTTATAACTTCCATCTACTAGATCTTATTGAAATCTGGTTTCCATTGATGAAATAGCCTCCCTGACCACATTCTTCTCCATATCTTGACTCCTTGGTGAACGAATTCAACTTTATACCATCTTCCAGTCTTGAATCCCTAGCCCCCTTTTCATATAACTGATTATGCTCAGCCAAGCCTTAGCCTTTGATCATTCTAACTACTCCTCTTTGTGCCTACACATGTGCTGCTGAAAAAAGTGGTCAAAATCATGCAGCTGCTCTGACTGGGTCCACTACAGATTTATGTTACATAGTCTCAACCGGGCTCTCACTGCTACTAGGCAATTCTACTATACCTCTTATCAACTCACTGTGCCACTCTCCACAGTGACTCTTCTAAAACATTTCACCCCTCCTCAAATTCTGCATGGCTCTCCCTCCCCCAACTTTCTCAGCTGAGAACCTTAGTTCATATTTTACAGAAAAAAGTTGAGGCCAGTTGCCATGGACTCCTTCTTCTTCCCTCTTCCTCATCTCCTATCACTCAAATACTTTCTTTCACTTTTTCCTCCTTCACTTCTTTTTCACATGAAGTAGCCTTACGCCTTAACAAAAATAACCTCTCTACTTGCTTAAAGGATCCCACTCCATCCCATCTTCCATCTCTGCTAACACCCTACATCTCTTCTGCCCCTTGTAGCTAAACTCCTCAAAAAAAAAAAAAAAAGATCTGCAAAGATCTTTTTCTTTACTTTGTCTCTTCACATTCTCTTCTTACTTCCTTACCCTCTGGCTCCAGACATCATCAATCCATAAAAAAATTCTATCTCCAAGATTACTAATGATTGCTTAGTTGCCAAATCCAATGACCAATTCTCAATATTCATTCTCCTAGACCCTCCTGAACCTTTGATACTTGATCACTCCTTCTTCCTTGATATTCCCTTCTCTCTTATTGATAATACTCTCTCCTGGTTTTCCTCCTAATTATCTGACCACTCCTCTGTTTCCTTTGCTGGATTGTCCTAACAATCATACCCTTTAACTGTGGATGTCCATCAGGGTTCTATCCTGAGCCCTCTTCTCTTCTTCCTCTATACGACTTCATTTGTTGGTCATATCAGCTCCCATGGATTTAATTACCACCTTTAGCCTAATGATTCTCAAATATACCTTTCCTGACCCAATATCTCACTGACATCTAATCTTAAATATCCAATGGCTTTTCAGACATCTTGAACTGGATTTCTAGTACACATTTAAACTCATATGTCCAAAACAAAACTCATTATCTTCCCCCTAACTTCTACCCCATTATATCATCCCTATTACTGTAGAAAGCAACACCATCCTCACAGTCTCTCAGGTTCTCAACCTAGGAGCCATCCTGGATTCCTCACTATCTCTCATCCCCATATCCAAGTTGTTGCCAAAACCAGTAACTATTACCTCTGCAAAATCTCTTTAATATACCCCCTTCTCCTCCTCTGACACTACCAACACTCTAGTTCAGGCCCTCATCACCTCATGTCTGGATTATTGCAATAGCTGACTTGTGGGTCTACCTACCTCAAGTCTCTCCCCACTCCAACCCATCCTCTCTATTCAGCCACTAAAGTGATTTTCCCAAAGTGCAGGTCTGATGAAGTCACTCAGTCCTCAATAAACTACAGTAGCTTCTTATTACCTCCAAGATGCAATACAAAATGCTCTCTTTAGCATTCAATACCCTTTAAAACCCAGTGTTCTACCTTTCCAGTGTTTTTACAGCTTACTTCTAAACGTATATTCTTTTCAGTGACACTGACCTCCTTGGCTATTGGATGAACAAGACACTCCACTCCATTCTTGGCTCTGAGCATTTTCTCTGGATGACCTCCATGCCTGGAATACTCTCCCTCCTCCCCCCTGACTACTGACCTTCCTGGATTCCATTAAGTCCAAACTACAATCCCAGGAAGCCATCCCTAACTCCTCTTAATTCCAGTACCTTTCAACTGTTAATCATATCCTTTTTGTCTTACACATAGCTTGCTTTGTGTATATTTGTTGAAATATTATATCCTCCATTAGATTGTGAATTCTTTGGGGCAGGAACTATCTTTTGTTTCTTTTTGTGTCGCAGTGCTTAGCACAATGTCTCACATAGTAGGTGCTTAATAAATATTAATTGATTCTATAGGAGATCTTTCCTAATACTTCACCCCTCTCTAGAGTTAGTACCTCCTTAATTTCCTTCCATTGAGTATATGTAGTATAGTATATTTTATACACTATGGGTGTCTCTGTGTGTGATGGTATAGCATAGACGATACGCTGCTATTGTATACATTGTTATTTGTCCTTCATTTTCAAAGAGGACCAACAACGGCATTTAACCCAGGAGTGGATTGAATTTGGATGAGGCAGAGTTGTACAAAGTCACCAACCTCACTCTCTCTTCCACAGTTATTAAAATCCAATGGCAAGACAAAATTCAAGATGACTGGTGATAGTCTGAGATTCAGTGGATGACCTTGGCACCTTTGATGTCTGAGCAAGCTCTAAGCACTCTACAATGTCTACGTCAGCTGCTTTCAAGGCCATTGGGACAAATTATTCTCATCTGCCCATTCTGCCAGGGGAAGTCCTGACGTTCTTTCTTGTGTGTGTATATCTTTGGGGGGGAAGTGGAGTGAGTGGGTGTGTAAGTGGATGGGTGGGTGTGGTGTGGGTATGGGGGGGTGTATGTGTGTGTATAATATATATCTTGAATGTACATAATTATTTACATGTTATTTTCCTTTCTCTGAGGTCAGAGACTATGTTTTTTGACTTTTTTGTATCTCTAGAACTAAACACAGTGCCAGGCATATAGCGAGTGATTAATAATAGTGTGTTGATTGACTAATTGACTTAGCTTGGAGGAAAGAAGACTTGTCAAGAACCTTATTTGGACCTGAGATTTTGCCAGTGTAGGGTTCCATTCCCGTGTACTAATGCCTTTTACCTATGCAGATTTGTGAAAATACTGAAACATTACCATGTACTAACACCTTTTACCTAGGCAGATTTGTGAAAATACTGAAACTTACAGTTTTATAGAGTTACCTGAAGTTCAGTGACTTGTCTAAGATCACCCAGTCAGTATGTGTCTGAGATAGAATTTGAACCAAGATCTTCCTGATTCTGAGGCTAGCATTCTAAACCCTACTCTGTTACCTCTTCCAGAGTCTATAGATACACATAATATGAAATGAGGTGTTAGCATTGTGATTCTATGGAGATAAAAAGAACAATAATAGTTACCATTTGTATAGCACTAAAGGTAACATAGCACTTTACAAAAATTTCATTTGTTCCTCACAACAATTCTGGGAAGTAGGTGCTATTATGATCTCCATTTTATAAATGAGGAAACTGAGGCAGAAAGTAGTCAAATGACTTACCCAGGGTCATACAGCTAGTGTTCAAGCACAAATTTGAATCTGGTTCTTTCTGACTTCAAGTGCACTGGGCTACCTAACTACCTCAACAAGATTTGACAGCTGATTATATGTTGGGAGAAGAGGGCATGAGGCAGTGGGAATTGGTGGCACCTTCCACAGAAAGGGAAATTTTTGAGGAAGGAGAAGACTATAATGACAGGCTGAAGTGCTGGCCATCAGTACCAGCTGACTTCGTGAGGAAATTGAATATGCAAGATTGAAGAATAGACCATAAATAAAGTAGGAACATAGAGATTCTGTAGTCATCCGTGCAGTGGTTCAGAGATGTACTCATGGGAGTAGAAAATACCACCAAAAGTATTAGAAAAGGAGATGAGAAGAGTTTCCAAAAGAGAGGCAGGGTCTTAGAGAATACTTGGTTTCAGAAAGAAGCAGGATTGCAAAGATGAAGATGAATGACCAACCAGAAAAGGAAACTGGGAATGGTTGAAGAGATAGGAGGACAAGCAGAAGAGAGTAGTGCTGTAGAAGCCAAGGGAGGATACAATCCCCAGTTCCCCTCTTGTTCAAAGATCCTTTTCAATGGTAACCTTATATTTCTTAAGATATGATCATAAGATCAATTTAGATCCTAAAGAGATCTTAGAGATCACAAAGAACTATCCCCTCATTTTACAGATGTGTCCAACTCTTTGTGATCAAATCTGGGGTTTTCTTGGCAAAGATATTGGAGTGGTTTAGCCATTTCCTTCTCTACCTCATTTACAGATCAGGAAACTGAGGCAAACAAGGTTAAGTGACTTGCCCAGGATCATACAGCTAGTAAGTTTCTAAGGACAAATTTGAATCCCAGAAGATGAGTCGTCCTGACTTTAAGCCTGTCACTCTAGCACGCTACCTAGCTGCCCCCAAAAATAGTCCTGCCCTCAAGGAACTTTGTTGTTATTATTGCTCTTGTTGCTGCTGTTAAGTTGTTTCAGTTGTGTCCATCTCCTCATGACTCCAACTGGGGTTTTCTTGGCAAAGATCCTGGAGTGGTTTGCCATTTCCTTCTCTAACTCATTTTACAATTGGGGAAACTGAGGTCAACAGAGTTAAGTGATTTGCCCACAGTCACACAGCTAATAAGTATCTGAGGACAGATTCGAACTCTGGAGGAGATCTTTCTGATTTCAAGGCCAGTGCTCTAGTTACTATATCAACTTTCTATAATTGTAACAGATAAAGCAACCAGTTGGATAAATCATTTGTCCAGGGTCACACAGTAAATACGTTTCTGAGACATATTTTAAATTCCAGACTTTTTAACTTCAAGGTCAGCCCTCTATCTGCTGCATCTCAAAGTAAGGAGCCTTCCAGATCTAACAGTATATTCTAACATCATTTATTCTACAGATCTCCCCCCTGAGATTAACACTCAGTATTATCTTTTAACAATGTTCTAACATACCTCCCAGCCCTAAGAGGCTATGTTTCTATCTAGTTTATATACTGTCTTACATTATCTATCCTTAATTCCTAGACTGTATCACTTCATACTCCAAGGAGACATTGATTGTAGAATTATTAGCTCAACTGCCCTTGAAGCTTCATAATGAAGGAAAATCGGTGGGAGAACAAGCAGAGATTTTTCCCCCTAGTCTGTCAGTCAACAAGCATTTATTAAGTGCTTACTTAGTGCTGGGCATTATGCCAAGTGCCAGGGATCCAAAGAAATGAAAAAAATAAAAAAATAAAATCCTTGTGTCAAGGACTTCATATGTAATGAGGTGAGGAGACGGGTACCATGGGATATTTAGATACACAGAAGATATATTTAGAGCGGACAGAAAGTTATCTCAGAGGGAAAAGCACGAGAATCATAGAGGAATAGGAAAAAACTGCAGAAGGTAGAATTTGAGCTGAGTCTTAAAGGAAAGCAGAAGGCAAAGGCAAGAGGGCAAAGCATTACAGTTGTAGGAGCAGCCACTTCAAAGGCATGGAGAAAGGGGGAGTATTAAAGAAAATGCAGGTAGGCCAACGTAGCTGGATTATATAATATGTAGAAAGGAGAAAAGTGGACAGATAGGAAGGAGATAGGTTATGAATAGTTTTACGTGACAAACAGAAGAGTTTATATTTGACCCTGAAGGAAAAAGGCAGGCACTGGAGCTCAATGGGGAGAGAAGAGTGATGTAGTCAAAACTACACTTTAGAAAAATCACCTTAGGAGCTGAGTGAAGAAAGGATTGGGGGGAAAAAAGGAAAGATTTAAGGCAGGGAAATCAATTAAAAAGCTACTTCACTAGCCTAGGAATGAGGTGATGAGGGCCTGAACAAAGGTGGTGGCTGTGTTAGTGGAGAATAGAGGACTTTTATGAGACGGGTTGTGAAGGTGGAAAGACAACATATAGCACCAGAGTGGACATATGGTGTGAATGAAAACAAGGAATCAAAAATGACAAGAAACTTGCAAGCCTGGGAGGCTAATGGTGCCTTGACCAGCAAAGCCAAATAATAAGGAAGATCAGAAAGTGTGAGAGAAAGATGGTGACTACTCTTTTAGACATAAAGAATTTGAGATGGCCTAGCCAACTGGCTACTGGCATATCCTAGAAGAGACCTGAATCAATTCTTAGCTTAATTTCAGAGCCTGGGTAAATATTTCAAATATATGGCCATACTAATTAAGAAATGATGCAGAAATTTTGCTGCATGTGGCTGCTTTGAAAACAATGCTTGAATCTCCAGAGAAAGTATTAAAGCAGAGATATCTTTTTCATAAGTTTCTAAGGCTTGGCGTGTATATGAGGCATCAAGGGTGCCAATTTCATTTATTTTTGTTAAGCAGGGAGTTTTGGAGGTGCATCCACTGATTAGGAATCAATTATTGCCACCTCCTTCATGTGACACTGGGAAGGTCATATAGGCTTTATTGATAGTGGTGATTAATTAGATTTGGCCCCATCAGGTCTGGGTTGTCATCTGTCAGAGTTGTGCCCATGCAAATTAATCAAATTTGAGCAAATACCATTAAGTCTCAGTGACACAAAAAGAACCAGAATTAGAGAGAACTGTGAGTTCTTGTCCCACAGCTATGTGGTTAAGCAAAAGTTAGATGAGTGAGGCAGTAATAAAGATCAGATCAATTTTAAGCAGCAATACTGAGAAGGGCTGAAATTATATATGGCTTTGGAAAGAGAATAGTCCATCTTCTCAACCTTTCCACATCACTCATATCTTTCAAGATCCAGCTCTAATCCCTCCTGCTCCATGAAATTAAGCCGGCCATGCCTGGGAGGAGTTAAACTGCTTAGGGATGAACTTCCTGGGATCAGATGTCCTCACCTTCACACTCTCTTGCTTTGAGAACAGAAATCAACACACTATTTCCATTGCCTCTGAAAAAGGTGTATCAATAGACTATTCTACTCACTGTTCCACTCATCATCCCAAAATTTTTCAGATAAAAACATTTTCCCTGGCCATCACTCCCCTATATGTGTTCTCTCCCCCATCTGAATGTAAGACTTCTTCAGGGCAAGGACTACTTTACTTTTGTATTTGTATATCCAGACCAGGGTATTATGCTTGGCATATGGTAAATGATATTCACAAATTATAAGAACTAGAGGAAAACTTTGAGTTCACTGTATACTTTAATTACCTTTTTTTAAGAGAGCTTAGAAATTATTTTTTATTTTATGGGTTTTTTTAAATTTACTTTTTTGGAGAGGGGAAGACAGGGCAATTGGGGTTAAGTGACTTGTCCAAGGTCACATGGCTAGTAGGTGTTAAGTGTCTGAGGCCAGCTTCGAACTCAGGTCCCTCCTGACTCCAGGGCTGGTATTCTGTTCTCTGAGCCACCTAGCCACCCCCTTTAATCACATTTGTTCCCATTGGGTTTGAGTTGTCATCAGCAGGATATTAACTTCAAATATGAGAACAAACATATGCATTTCTACCCCCAAACAAACACTTTGGGGGCATAGTCTCCCCTTTACCACTTCAGCTTTCAGGGGAGAAGATTCAAAAGTTATAGTTTAGTTCCTACATAGCATTGGTTCCATCAAGTTCACTCCCAGATACAGAACGACTTCGGGAAGATCCTGCATCTCAGCTACCAATTGCCTGGGGTCTGAAAAGTCACTCCCAAAGGTTACTCCTTGCTCCTCAAGGCATCAATGCTATGCTGGCCAAATAAAACCCAGGCTCTAGAACACTGAGATACCAAGGGAGGTTCCATCCCCTTCATACTTTGGGGCATTGATGCTAGGTTAGCTGTAAATCCCAGACTACTTGGATGCTGAATGCCATTCTATACCCTTTGAACTCACAAGAGTATAAGCTTTCCTCATCCCTTCACTGGTTCCCAAGCTCCCCCAAGTACTGAGGTAATGAGACAGTACCTGAAGCTAACAGGCCTTTTTAGATGCTTTTACAGTCAATCAAAGATCCTCTTTTTCAATATATGGTTATAGAAACCAATGACAGATTGTTTACATGTGTTCCATAGTCTGTCTCTTTAAGGCTTTTTTTTTTTACATATCATTATCATTCTCCTAGAAGCAGGTTTCTCAGGTTCTCCATGTTGCAATGCCACCCACCCCCAAAAAACTCTCTTTACATGCAAGAGATCCCCATTACATTCTCCTCTACCCCATCTAAAGAATTTGTTGTTCCTTGAAAATGGCTGAGGGTGTATTGTGAACATAATGTCCATGTCCTCAATTCAGACTAGTCCTCTGGTGTCTCTGGGGAGATGTATACATTGTCATTTCACTTGTTTTCCCAGTGCCATACAAGAGTCTCAAAATGGTCAATGCTATGATATTGTACAATTCTACATGTACAGGAGGAAACTACAATCTCCAAAGTTTTCAGATTCAACAGAAAAATGATATTTCAAAAAGTTTTACCAAAGATTACTACTTATTTAGTACTCAACATATGCATGACCCCATGCTCTAATTGCCTTCCTCAATCTACAAACAACAACAAAAAGTTGATTTCCTATCTCAAAAGGAACTCTGGTCCCTATAGTACAAGACCCCCATTACACATATAGAAACCTCAGTCAAACTCAATACAAGTGTAGGCAGTATCTTTTGGAAAGGATGGATCACACTCTTGTCTACCTTATCAAGGAAGCATAAGGAAAGTTCATATATTAGTGCTAATTCTGAAGTCTAGAACTATAAACTTGAGTGTCTCAGTACATAAAAGTACATTGATTAATGTATCTTCCATGTTGAACTGCTAAACTTTGTTGATCCACGCATTTTCAGATTTCAGAAACAATAACTTTTTCTCTTAGGACTCTGAATAGACTTGTTATCAGCATCAAACTGCTCCAAAAAAAGGGCAGTGCTATGATGGAATACTACCATAAATCTCAATTGGTTCAGGTCTCCAAACTCTCTTTTCAGGTTTTTTTACTGTTACATCTCTTTCCTTGTTTTAGCTGAAAATCATTTATCAGATCAGTTAAGCCAAGGTAATGACAATACTCTCAGGTACTTGGACATAGGACAAACAAAGAGCAGTCTCATTTTCTGTATGTTTTCTACAGTTTGTATGCAAAAAGCCAATAGTTTGGCCTAACATTCAGTATGGCCCCAAGTTAGCGGTAAGGTCCCTGAAATTATGTACTTCATTATTGTTCATCTTTGTGTCCCTAGCTCCTACTATACTACATCTAACCCTGCAGATTCACAATGTGCCTATAACTTCTAGACTCAAAGAGTCACTTGGGGACTTATAAGTTAAGTGATTTCTCTAGTTCCACACAGCTATTCTACATTAGAGTCAGGACTATAATCTAGACTTTTCTGATCCCATGCCTAGCACTCTAACCAATGTACCAAACTTCCTTTCTCTTTCCTTGCAGAATTATGTTTTGGTTTGGTTTGGTTTGGTTTGGTTTTTTTTTTTTTTGAAGGAATGAAAAGAAGGGGAGGTAGAAATCAAAGTTTATGTTATCACTGATATAGCGGAACTCCTGTTAAGAAATTCCCTCCACCATTGCATCTGATCTGCAATTTATTGTCAATTCCATGAGTTGTTAAAAGGTTAAGTGACCTGTCCAGGGTCATGCTGTCTATATGTGTCAGAGGCTGGAATTAAACCCAAGGTTTTCTGACTTTTAGATCAGAGGATTTTTCATGTGACCTTGCATTCCATCCTCATAGGAGCAGATAGATAGATAGATAGATAGATAGACAGACAGACAGACAGACAGATAGATAGATAGATAATTATATTATTAGATAGTTAAAATAAATTCAATTGAATGAGTAAGCACTGTGTTGTAACTGGCATAGCATGGCTTCAAAAGCTAGAATTCCCCATTCACAATGAATTTTTTTTCAGTTTTTGAATTGTTCATATATTTAGTTTTTACCTCACCTTGATTTCTGAAAATTAGCCTCCACCATCCTCTACCTTTATAATCAAGAATAAGACAAGGGGAGGAGGAATTTTCCCCAAATTAACCAACACATCAAAATAGTTGGTGAAATGGATTTCACAGTGTCCAGAAGAAAGACAAGTGACCCCTAATGAACCTATCACCTACTTGTTGTTGTTATAGTTACACAATGTATATGGGGTTGAACTTGAGTCAGAAAGACCAGAGTTCAAATCCTACTTCAAACACTTCCTAGTTGTGTGACCCTGGGCAAGTTACTTAACCATTCTCAGCCTTAGTTTATTCACCTGGAAAACCCGGATAATAGCACCTATCTCCTAGGGTTGAGATCAAATGAGATAATATATGTAAGCATATATAAAGCACTACATAATTGCTAACTATCAGAAACATCATCATCATCATCATCATCACTATTACATGCAAAAAATTCCACACCCAACATTCAATAACAAGAGAAAGAAAAGCAATTTTCTAAAGTAATCAGTACTATAAATTTTTGTATAAGTGTAGAAGATCTTAGAGGTAGTAGGTAGCTTAGACCCTTCCTTTTTATCATCTAGCCCAACCCCCTCATTTTACAGATGACATCACTGAAACCTAGGGTGCTTAAATAACTTCCTCACACAGCTAGAAAGTTACAGAGCTGAGATTCATACCCTGGTCCTTTAAGTCCAAATTTAAAATAATTTCCACTACAGCACACTGACATCATTCCAAGAATATAAACAAGAGAGGATTGGTTGTGGGAGCTGAACATCCATCATAGTATGTTTGAACTAGAAGGAAAACTAAGATCATTTAAAACAGACCCAGTCTTGTAAGTTCAAACCTGTATATTCTAATAATACATTCCTGGTTGGACTAGGGATGGTGAGGTAGCACAGTTTGGTATTCCACTGTACTCCAATTGCTTCACACATATCCATAAAGTAATTAACTCCTCCATGACAGCAGTGAACATTTTTGGATATTCCATCCTCTTTTATGTGTCTGATATTAACGATCAAAAGTTCATAGAATACAATTATCCCTATTGCTACATCTATCAAGAAAGATTTAACATATGAATGGTAGACATCCCATTAAGGGAAAGCCTTTAAAATGTTATTCAGATCTACCAAAACAAATAATTGCATAGTCAACAAGTGATGAGCAAAGTGAGATATTGTATCCTCTAACTCATTCAGCCTTCTATGTCATAGTAAAGAAGTAGTATTCTGTAGGAGATAGCTTGAAAGAGCCTCCCTGGCCTCTTTGAGCATTCTCTTTAAATTGGCCTTTAACACATGTACAAGTTACTCTCATGAACATTTTAGATAGGAAAGTAATTATATGGGGTTATATTTATTGATGTCTTTTTCCATCTTCGTTTTTGTAATAATAAGATTTGAGAATTTTTTTCCATGTCTTTGATATCACCCTCTCTTTCATTTGAAAATTCAAGAATATGGTCCTCAATGTTCTGAGAATTGTGCCATCTCCGTGATGTCCCCTCTGTGTATACCTGATTTGCTTGAGTTTCTTTTCCCTTCTTTGTTTTCTTCAGTGTAATTTCCACTTCCACCATAAACACAATTGTAAAAGTGAATTTAAAGCCCAAATGCAGTGATTCCTTTCTCCTTGATGAGGAAAAATTACTATGAAAATATGTGCATATCTTTTCCGCCTTATATTTATATGGCATATTTTTCCTGTTTCATCCTTAGATAGCCTCAGGATGGATTTGTTTCCTTAGCTTTCTTGGTAAGCTTTCTTTAAAACTGATTGTTCCCTCCATTAGTTTATATTATTTTGTGAAACATATTTTTATAATCTATTATTCTTCTCCATAATATTTTATAGATGAGGCTATATTCTTACTTGGTGTCACTTTTGACTTCTAAATATCTCTGCTTTGCAAGTAAGTAAGATGCTTACAGACTAAGAAGTTTGAGAGATTCTTTTGGTTACCTTGTTATGTCAATTAATTTACATCAGCTGACCTTATGTGTGAAATTATTATAACTGTCTTTCTTCAATCCATTTCCTATTTTTTTTTTTTGCAACAATGACTTGATTAAATATATCAGCACTCAACTGCTTGCTTCTTCAGACAACCTATTACACTTTTGGATAGCTCTAATTGTTGGGAAGTTTTCCCCAGTATCAAGTCTAAATTCATTCATTCACTCACTCACTCAGTCATTTGTTTATCCATTCATTCATTCAGTCACTCATTTTTTGATTGCTTGGTTGATTGATTTTACAGCTTCCATCAACGTCTCCTAGTTCTGCCTTCTGGGGCAAAGCAAAACAAGTGCCACCAATATACATTCTACTAATTATTTTTTCTATTGATTTGTTCCAAGAGGCCAAAAAGTGGTAATGCCCCTTTAAAAATGTAATTTTCTCTCTTCATCAGATAACTGGGATATATGAGGAGATATGTAAAGGAATGACTTCAAATGATATATAACTATCTGATTGCTAGATAAGTATTTTGCAAATAATCTACATCCAGAATTAGATTTGCTCAATGTATGTTTAAATTAATATTTAATATAATTTAATGTAAATGATAATCTAATAAATATGAATCCAAATCAAACATTAACACTAATTTATGCGATTCTACTTGCTGTGAAGAAGCCATGACTTGAGTTCGCTCTGTAAACATGAAATATTTAAGCATCTTGTGTCAACAAGGGCATTGCAACACCGTATTCCTGTGTTACCTTTTTAGCTATAAATGAAATAAAATATAATGAAAAGAAAACTGGAGTGGTGTGACCTAGGGACATCATCTTACCTAATTGATCTTCAAGTTTCTCCTCTGCAAAGTGAGAATGATCCTGCATGTGCTATTTAACGCCTAAAATTGTGAGATAATATATGTGAATAAATGAATGAATGCAAGCACGAATGAATTCAAATATGAATGAATGTAAGAACAAATGAATGAAAAAGCATTTCTCAAGGGCCTAGCGTGTGGCAGACAACAAGGCACTGGGAATAGAAACACAAAAATGAGTCAGTCTCTGTCCTCAAGAGCATGCTAGGTTATCAAAAATCCATTCATTTATTCAAGTAAATTTCTTTCCCTGATTAGATACCATTCTAAGAACCTAGAACAGAGTAATCAGTTTGTGAAGTCTAAATGTAGAGTCATAGACTCTAAGAGGCAGGTGGGACCTCTGAGATTATCTAGTCCACTCCACCCATTTTATAGTTGAGGGAACTAAGTCCCACAGAGGGGAAGTAGTTTGCTTAGTGGTATTCAGGGCACTAGGAAGAGAGCTGGGATCAGAACCCACATATCTTGACACCCATTTTTCTTTATATTGTTCCTCCTCATTATTAACAATGATAATAATGTACACTTTCATTGCCTTTTAATGGTTTAACAAAAACACTCTATAAATGTGAGTTATCATTATTACAAAGAACTTTCCTAATAATAACCCTTACTAGGAAGAGGTAAAAATATCTTCCTTTAGTAGGTGAAAGAAACTGAGATTTGGAGCCCATACCTGTAAGATGTCAGAGTTAAGATTCTAATCCAAGTAATTTTTTTTTCAAGTCCAATATTTATTACATTAAAAAGTGCTTTATCTGTTAGCCCAATTCTAAGCTGGTAAGAGAGACAACCTGGCATAGTAGATAGTGCACTGGATCTGGGATCAGAAAGACCTGAATTCAAAACCTGCCTTTGATATCTATAGTTGTGTGATCTAGGTAAGTCACCTAGCCTCTTGAAACTCAGCAGTAGAATATACCATAGGAACTTTATAGATAAGGAAACCGAGGCCCATTAGAGCTTCTATGGCTTACCTGCATTAGCTAGTAACTGTTAGAAGTGGGATTCAAACCCAGGCTTTCCTGACTCCTCCTACTTCCAGCACTCCCTATTTACAATACTCTGCCTATTACACCATACTTTCTTATGGGTGGTGAGACAAAAGTAATGATCTGTGAAGGTTCAAATAGGACTCTGAAAATTAAAGAATACAGGGTAGTGATAGCATGCTAACTGCAAAAGAAAGTCAAATTCTTCATTTTCATTACTGAAACTACATATCATCTACAGTTTCACCCCAGTATAAGCCAATTCAATCCAAAAAACATTAAGTGCTGACTGAATGCAATGCATTAAGACATTTTGAAGAGAGAACAAACACTTTCAGCAGGGTGATCAGGGATGACTTCATGGTCCAGGAGGCACCTGAGCAGTTTTTAAAAAACTAAAGACCTGGGGATTGTTTTTATATGTCACTGTGGTATAGTGAGAAGGTCACTGTCTGGAACAGAATAATTTATATGTTCTGTTCTAACTCTGAGTCTATACCAGTGAAGAGAGGGACCATCTCTTGTGACTGGATGGAGTAATTGAATTTTTTTTTCTTTTAAAGAACAGTAGATATTTGGGGATTGGAATCTAAAATACCCACAATCCTCACAGACAATTTAGAGAGATGTGGGTTAGACAGTAGCACATTTAGGTGGGTTTGAAACAGATTGAATGGCCAGAAGAAATATGTAGTAATTATTGGCTCAGCAACCAGTTTGCAGCAAGGTCTCCAGTAGCATTCCTCCAAGGATTTGTCCATGGCCCTGTGGTGTTTAGCATTTTTATCAAGCACTTCGACAAACTCATGGATGGCATAATTATTAAATACAAATAATAACTTAAATATATATGATACAAAATACACAAAGTGAACGTGTGGGATAGCAGTTAAAATCCAAGAAAATATCTCTACATCCTACAACATAAGATGAAACGTCATAAAGTTTTACACTCAAATCCCAAAAAGACCAGCTGTACAAATATTAGATGGAATAGGCCCAGGTAGACAGTGGTTCATCTGCAAAAAGATCTGGGGATTCTTGCAGACTACAAATTCCAGATGAATCCATCATGAAATGCATCTACCATAGCTAATGGTATGGTTGGCCACACCAACAGAGGCTATGGGCCTTTGATAGTCCTGCTGTAATCTGCCCTGGTCAGATGACATCCAGAGTGATATGTTTAGTGTTGATCACCCCCTTTTCAGAAGTTACTTTGATAAAAGTTCAGAAGAGGGTAACCAAGACACTGAAGAGCCTCAATCCATGCCACAGAAAAAATAACTGAAGGATCAAGAGTTTTTAGCCAAAAGAGAAGACAAAATGAATGAGAGATTTGGGAGCTGTCTTCAATTATTTGAAGTGCTCACATGTGATAGAGGGTTCACATTTGTTCTACTGATCCAAGGGCAGAACTAAGAACAATGCATAGAGGCTGAAAAGATGTGAATTTACATTCAAAGTAAAGGGAGAAAAAATTCTTTCCAATAATTAGAATTATCCAGAAGTGGAATGAACAGCTTAGGGAAAGTAGTAGATTTCCCCTCCTTGAAGATAGCCAAGAAAAGACTGGATGACAATTTGCTACCACAAGAGATTCTTGATCAGGTACAATTTGGCTATCATGGCCTCTGTTTTCCCTTCCAATTCAGAGATTCTTCAGTTGCTAATTATGTATAATTGGTCTTTATCAAAGTGACATCACCACCCAGACATGCATTTAGTAAGCATGTACTCTGTACTCTATTTCTTCCATAATTCCCATATTTCCACTTACGGCTTCACCATCTTCTTGTTATCTCAGGTATCTCAAAGATAATCTTGATTTTTCATTCTTCCTAACCCCAGATTCTAATCAGTTGGCCATCTCTTCCAGTTTCACCATCACAATATTTCTCACATCTACTTCCCTGTTCTGTTTCCACTCCCTGTAAAAATACCTTGGTTCAGTCCTTATTAGCACTCACTATTATAATTACTTCTCATTCATATTAGCTGTGATATGGGACAACTCACTTAACATACCTATACCTCAGTGTTCTGAATTATAAAATGGTATTAATAATGCTTATTTCTTGGGGATGTGCCAGTTGAAATAGACAGCTGATTGTTGAGCTAGAGAGCATATGCATTTATAGCTCAGAAATCAACATACATATCAGGGGTTGATTTATTGTTTGGATGTTTTATTGTTTTGTTGCTTGTCTAGAATTAAGAAAATGCTAAACAAAATGCTAACAGTGCAGATTATACTTAAAAGTGTTTCGTGGATACATTTTTCGGGAGAGAGCCTGTTGTTAAACATTTACCAGCCTACCACTACTTAAGTCCTACCTACTTCCTGGAGCTATCATGAGGATCACATGAAATAAAGCATAGGAAGTCTTTTGTAACCATAATATGTTATAAAAATGTAAGCGATCATTATTATTCTTGGAGATCAGTTTCTGGGAAAGAATGAGGGGACACATCAGGCAGTCCCTTCAGAAGGCAACATCCGAAACATTCCCTGTGGGCTGTGAATTTCACAAAACTGTCATTGATGGGAACAAAGGGAAGCATTCATGTGGATGCCCCATTGAAAAGGAAAACATCACCCTGCAAAGCAGACCATTTCATCCCCAGGCATATTCGCTGTTCAACTTCCTCACGTCATCGAAAGTCTGACATTGAGTGGCTACAGTTCAGCACCATTTCCTGATACTACCAGATCGCAAATCATTCCTTTCAGGCAGTCCTTCCTTAAAAGCACCTTCAAATCAAATAAAGTCTATTCAAATCCCATGTCTGTGAATTATTCCCACTGTGAGCTTGGACAAGTCACAACCTCCTTGGGCTCCAGTTTCCTCATCCATTTAAGCTAAGGGGGTGGAATTAGATGATGTCTCAGGTTCCTTCCAGTTTTACTAATCTGTGGTCCTAGGATTCCTCCTTCCTTTACCTGCCTTGCTGCAAAGGTCCTCCCCCAACTGCTTTGAGAGGTCTGAAAAAAACAGCCATAAGTGAAGCGCATAGGGCCCAGAAGAAAAAAGGAAGGAAGGAAGGAAGGAAGGAAGGAAGGAAGGAAAGAAGGAAGGAATGAAGGAAGGAAGGAAGGAAGGAAGGAAGGAAGGAAGGAAGGAAGGAAGGAAAGAAGGAAAGAAGGGAAGAAGG
>CM053587.1:272262281-272306841 GCA_028646515.1 Pseudochirops corinnae
GAAAGGAAAGGAAAGGAAAGGAAAGGAAAGGAAAGGAAAGGAAAGGAAAGGAAAGGAAAGGAAAGGAAAGGAAAGGAAAGGAAAGGAAAGGAAAGGAAAGGAAAGGAAAGGAAAGGAAAGGAAAGGAAAGGAAAGGAAAGGAAAGGAAAGGAAAGGAAAGGAAAGGAAAAGAAAAGGAAAAGGGAAAGGAAATTAGAAAATAAAGAGAAAATTCCTCAGGATAAAAAAGATATAGAAGACATGGGGGCCAAAGACCAGACTCATCTCTTTGGAAATGAAGCAATGTGGAAATGAAGATTGCTCCATTGGATAGCAGTGGGTGGGGCCAGTCATGGAGGTGCCTTGCAGCAAGCCCTCCAATTCTGTGACATTGAATGAAAAGATTTGCAGAAAACTATGATCTAGTCTGGGCTGCAGTCCTGCCTCAGGGCCCTGCCTCAAAATGAAAAGTGAGCTGCTTCTGCCATCTTGAGGCCTGTATGAGTTTAGCAGTCACCAAGACCTTTTAAAAAGACGCAGTCCCAGTCATCAACAGAGGCCATTCAGCAGAGACAAAGGTGGATTCCAAGTTGCCTAAATGAGAGGGATTTCTAAGAAAGGTCACCTGTGACACTGAAAAATGGAATTGTGGCAGGCAGCATGTTGTTTGGAAAGAGCAATCAAATGCTGAACAATCTTGGGGAAGTCTTTTAATGCTCTGAACCTCAGTTTCTTTATTTTTAAAATAAAAATGTTAATTCTTGCACACTGTCCCTCCCAAGAATATTTTGAGGAATGCACTAAGTATTCCCTACAATACTATCTGTGCATGTTATCATTACTGACACCTATAGTCTCCATCCAGTTTATGTCACTAATAAGCCTTTCCCTTGCGTAATTCCATAGGGCTATATTATATTTGGAGAAACAATGTCTGGGACAAGCAAAGTTACATAGTCTTGCTGTACTGTCCTTGACCAAACAACACCTGGAGTGTTGTATTTGTTCTGGATACAGCAGTTTTAGGAAAGGATGCTGGCAAAGCACGATGCAACCAAGATGGCCAAGTGATTGGAATGTAAGGCAGCTAAAGGAACCAGAGCTGTATATTCTGGAGAAAAGAAGACTTGGGCAGAAGTGACACAGGGTATGGTGGCTGTCTTCAAGTACACGAAGAGATACCACATGAATAATACTCCCTCTGCTTGAGCCTCAAAGGCAGAATGAGGAGCAAAATGTGGAATCTACAGACAGTCAGGCTTCAGCCCAGAATAAGGAGATTTACTTGTGGATTAAAGCTGTCTGAAGAGGGAATGAGCTACCTTCAGAGGCAGGTGGTGAATGCTTCTTCACTGGAACACCACATTGAGAATAGATGCCCATTATTTGAGGAATGTTTTATACAAAGAGAATCTATGTTCAGGTATTAATTGGCACAGTGTATAGAATTCTGGACCTAAAATCAGAAAGATCTGAGCTCAAATCCTGCCCCCAACTCTAACTAGATTATGTGAACTTGAGCAAGTAGTTACTCAACATCAGTCTGCCTAAGTCTGTTCATTCATAAAATGGGAATAATAATAGCTCCTAAGGGTTCTTGTAAGGCTCAAACAAGGTCGTATTTATAAAGTGTCTGCAACCCCTAAAGTGATATATAAATTTTTTATGAATATTCAAGTTTTTTCTACCTCTGAGGTCCTATGGTTCTATTCCTTTAGAGTTTTAATAGTTCATGCCAAGGGAATACTTTGTAATGGGTACACGCAACATTATTGATTCTTATTTATTAGTAAACCCAAGAACTTGTGAGGACTGGAAGATGGCTTATAACACAGTGTCAGAGCATGGAGTAAGGAATATTGCTACCAAAATTAGATCACAGAAACTCGGAAAAAAGACCACAGATTATCAGAGTGGGAACAGGCCTTAGAAAATGGAGTGTTAGAGCCAAAGGGATGTTAGAAACTAGGAACTTAGAACAAAAACATAATCTATTAGAACTGAACACTAGAATGTTAGAAAATAGTATGTCAAAGTTGGAAAGGATCATCCAGAACGAGCTTCATTTCATTGATGAGAAAAATGAAGAGGAGATGACTTAGCCATATCATAGGGCTAGTAAATCATGGAATATGAGCCAGAACCTAGGGCTCCTTACTACAGTCCAGTGCCTCTTTGCATCACCATTCAACCTCTCAAAGACTGTACCAGATTCTATAGAGAAGTGTTGTTGTCTGAATGCCATTTGTATTCATGGAAGCACGGAAGGAGAGGTTGTCCCAGTTAAGGTTGACTCCCTTCAGAGCTAAAAGGAGACCTTCTTATATAGGAGCAGAAATGAAAGTGGAGAAGGCAGGGAGAGGGAAGGCAAGGACATACAGTTCAACAATATTCAGGCCTTGAGATCCAAAATATGTATCTCCAATTGCATTTTAAAAAAAATATCCAATTATACGCCCTAAATCTCAGATCAATCATTAACAGCCACAATTACCTAGATCACTTTGTACAACTATTTATACCTTCCCCACCCCAAGTGTCATTGTCATCATAACTAACATTTGTTTTTTAGTATTTTAAGATAATATCTCATTTTGTTTTTTACAATTATAATGATATGTTCTTACTTTCCTCCATTCCACTGACAAGGAAAAGTGAAGTGACCTGTCATGCTTTACACAATTAGAAGCAGGATCTGAACCCTCGTTTCATTTTACTCCGTTTTTCCCCAAAAGATACCGCTACTGTTCTCATTATTGTAGTGTTTTTATGGTTAATAAATATCATTTTTCACAATGACTGAGAAGTGTGTAATGGAAGCATAATTCCTATCAATGAATGAAGATATTCATCAGCCTCAGAGAGATAAATGAACTTGCCCACAGCCCCAAAGTACTTGGGCAAGAAAACTAGGACTGAGGCCCAAGTCTCTTGACTCCAACTTTGACCATCTTTCAATCCCTCCACACGACCTGTCCATCAGCTGCCACTATAAAAAGTTGGACATAACTAACTCAGAGTCTAACACAGGGTCCCTCATTAAGTGTTTGTTGAATTAACTCTAATCAAAACAAGCTGAACTGAATTGAACTGGAAAGCTAAAGAAGAGAGTTGTAGTCTGTTGGAACAAGGTTGATTACAGTAAGTCGTGACCACTTCAGAGCCCTTGTCAAGCTGCCAACACTTAAGAGGATTGGTTTGTACCTGGTTTGTTCTAAGATAAACTCTTCCAAAATTAGACATTCAATTGAATTCAACAACTCAGTTCAACCAAAAAAATTTCCTTAACACTTGTTTTGTGAAAGGTCATGACTGAAGTAGATGGAAAGGCAAAGAGGGAAGAGCTTTGCAAACCTGACAGAATTCTTAAATCATGTCTCTGTTGTTGACCCAGCAGCTTATAGGGTATGTGAAAGAAAAGTTATAACTAGAATGTAACAGGAAGAGCTTTTGCCCAAACATGCTGTCATGGGGTTATAGGATCATATGAGGCTGAAAGGGGTCTTAGAGATCATGGCATCCAGTCTCTGCATTTTACAAATGATACAACTGAGTCCTACAAAGGTTTTGTCCATTTTTCCAGGCTTAAACAGTTAGTAAGGATCTGAGGCAAGATTCGAAGCCAAGTTTTCCTGATTCTAAGTCTGATGCTTTATCTCTACTCTACCCTACTGCCTCACAGGACAGGGAACAATGCTTTCTCCCCAGGGAGGTATACCTCCATGTTTCCCTTCAAAATGATGATTTTCATCCCCACCCTCTGCCCCATAGTCCTCTGTTAGCATTAGTCACAGTTACCCCTTTGGAACATTCTGGTAAGTTCACTCACAAGTATGAGAAGATTATCTTCCATAACATCATGCCCATCTTCCTAACTTATTCATAAAACTATCGTGGGAGAAAGAAGAAAAGATCTTACCAAAATCTAAATAAATTGTAACTATTTCATAGTCAATCTTTTTTGTCTGAACCTGGGATTTTATCAATCTAAAAAATTAACAATTAAGAAATTGTCTCCACCAATACAAATCAATAACTGTTCTGCAATTTAGGTGGCAAAGTAAATAGAAGGCTGGGCCTCAAGTCAAGAAGATTCATCTTTATGAGTTCAAATCTGATCTCAGACACTTATGAGCTGTGTGAACCTGGCCGAGTGATTTAACTCTGTTTGCCTCAGATTCTCATCTGTTAAATGAGCTGGAGAAGGAAATGGCTAACCACTCTAGTATTTTTGCCAAAAAAACTCAAAATGGGATGACAAAGAGTCAGACATGGCTGAAATGACTGAACAACAACAAAGTTGCCTAATGTACTGAGGGTTTACATGACTTGCCCATTGTCACAGATCTTCTTGACTCCACACCCATCTTTCTATCTACTACACACTGTACCTCTTTATCCTATCATTTGTGTGGAGGAAAAGAGAACTTTATTAATCTGGTCTAATACACTCTTTTCAAAAGCTCCCTGATTGGTCCCTGGCCCCTTGTCCCTCATGCACATAGGTACTGTATGCCACTATCTTCCCAGGTATCAGAGTCAAGCTGATCCCAATTAATAATATACAGGGGTGGTCTTTCTCCTTCATAAATAAACAGAATCTTTCTCTCCCTTCATCCTTGGAGACTTCTGTAGCTTCCATGACATCTTCAGAATAATGACTAGGGTCCCTCAAAAAATATTAAGGATGTCCTTGAGGACTGCAAATTCATACAACCTCGCTGTGCTGATTTGATATCTAAATAAATTCAGCATCTAGCACAGTGACTTGTACATTGTAGAATTCTGGTAAAAGGTAAGTTCCTTGAGGGCAGGGACTATTTCCCTTTTCTTGTGCCTAAAACTTTATTTTTCATACAGTACATACTTAGTTAAATATTTGTTGAATTAAAATGACTTGTAAGTACTCAGTCAATATTTCTTAAACAGAATATTTTTCTTAATTTCCAAACATTTTTCTCTGTGTTTTTGTGTGGGAAAATTCACAAAGTAAAATTGAATGCCAGGGTCTTTTCTGTCTGTGCCTGGAAGACAAAGCATCTCTTCCTGACTATGTGCTTTCATCACAAAACTATGGAGTGAGAATAACAACAAATACTAACATTTTGCATTCAGGTGACAAAGGACTTAACATCTGTTTTCTCTTTTGACCCTCACAACATCCCTCTAAGATAGACAAGGAAGGGATTTTTATTCCTCTTTTGCAGGTGACAAAAGTGGGGTTCAAAAAATCTAAGTAACTTTTCTGAGGTCTCACAGCTGTCAAGTGACAGAACTAGACCTCAATGCCATTTTTTCTGACTGTTAAGCCTTGTGCTTTTTCGATTCAAATCATCTTGTATTTATCAGGCATGTAACATGCAAATTAATTGAAAAAAGTAAAATAATGAGATTTATTGACTAATACAAATACTCTTACATGTCTTTACATTAAAAAAAGAAAACTCAATATGCAACATAGTTGTGGCCAAGATAATTGGCTAAACTGGAGGCAAACTAACCAGCTCCCACATATCTACTCTAGCAAAACCCTAAGGTCCCTGTCAGACTTAATAATGATGAAGAATTCCAAGGGAAAACTACAGTAAGTGACTTCTTCAACCCCAGAACTGAAAAATGAGGCCTTCACTAGCAAAACCAGTACCAAAGACAAGACAGAAATAGCCTTTAAGACTCTTTGTCCAGGGGCAGTGAGAGTGGAAGGCTCCCCTGAAAAAGTCCAAGGATGGTCAAAAAAACTTCATGATAGGAACCATTGGAAGCCCTAGGGAGTAACTGTGTGAAGTAGGCTTTGAACAGTAGCAAACTGTGACCAGCTACCATAGAGACGTTCCATTACTCAAACTTGGACAGCTCATGTCCCAAACACTCTAGCCTGAGACACCAGAGAGAACCCTGGAAATTCAACAAGTGTTCTAATTCTCAAAGATCCAGAAGGGACTAATCCCAGAAGGTAGAAGCCATTGCAGGAATCCAGGGGACCTAGGGCAAGATGTAAAATAGCTAACTATCCTATCCAAAAGGAGAGTAAGAAGTCACATCTAGCCCTGAATCAAAAATTCAAGAACTGAAGCTGGAAATAGGAGCAAATCAAAGAAAATATTGACCAATATCAAATATTATTGCAAATCTAGATATCTTCAAAAGGAGGAATGAGTAATTCCATAAGAACTTACCACAGTTGCCACCACATAGCAAACATTTAATAAATGCTTGTTTCCTCCCTTCCTCCACTTGCAAGTACACTCTAAGGAAATAAAATGGATTTCCCATAAAGACTATGAATATCTAGAGTAAATGAAGCAAGAGATAAGCAATAAAATAAAAGCTCTGGAGGAAAGAATTGGAAAGAGAATAAATTTCTTAGAAAAGAACAGAGCAAACCTTTTGAAGAAACTGACCCCCTGAAAACTTGAATAGAAATCAATTCCTCTATGAGAGAGCAAGAAATATTAGAATAAAATCAATTTTTAAAAAAAGAAAATATAAACTCTATGATAGCTTATAAAAACAGAATGAGGACAGAAAATTTTAAGAATCACTGGACTCCCTAACAACCACAGTTTTTTAAAAGCTTGAATGAAAACTCCCCAGATCTGTCAGAACCAGAGGACAAAATAAAGATAGAAAAGATCTACCTCCTGAAAGAAACCCTAACACCCTTGCTTCATCATTGCACCTATGCCATCCTCCCTTCCTAATCTTGAGTCTTAGTCATGTAACAAGTTCAATTCTATGCTATCTCTATTCTTGAATCTCTTGTTCCTTTGACCTATTGCTGTTCATACCTTGTGAAACTCAACTCTGGACTTCTCTAACCATTCCCCTCTTCTGCTCCTACTCTCAAGGTGCTAAACAGAGCTAACCATGACTGGTTCCACTGCAAATTGATGTTATCTAATCTCAAATGGACCTTCTCTGTGGTGAGGTAATCCTTCTGTTCTTCACAGTTATTGGTACCTACTCTTCAAGAGTTACCTTCCATCCCATCCATTCTGAACGTATCTTGTCTAGAGTTATACATAGATGTCTTTCCTCCCTAGTCAGAATATAAAGTCTTCGAAAGTGAAGATTATTTTTTTTCTGTCTGTGTCCCCAGGACCTAGAATAATTCCTCGCACATAGTAAGTGCTTAATAAATGTTCACTGATGGGTTGATCATTTGGGGACAGACTGTTTATATTTTCTGTAAGCTCCTTGACATAGAGAGGAAAGTGCTATATTTGGAATTCATGAATCTGGGTTCAAACTCTATTGCTAACATTGCTTGTGTGATTTTTGACAAGTCATCAACTTCTTTGGGGCTGAATTTCCTCTTTTGTAAAATGAAAGGACTGGACTTCATGATTTCTAAGGCTCTTACCAGTCCTAAGCGTAAAACGTATCATTTAGGGAATATTTTTGGTTTTGGTCTTTGTATTTCTCAGCAAATGGCACACTGCCTGCCAACCAGTAAGTCAACAAGCATTTATTAAGCACATGGCACTTTGCTGCATAATAGGCATTTAATAAATGCTTGTCGGATGAATGGAGTAATTAATTAATTCATGTATAAGCCAGGCTGTCCCTCTTTTAAGGATCTGACTTGGGCCCACCAAGTTGGTGGCATTTCTAACATGCTAAACATGTCACACTCCTGTGAACTACCCTTCAAAGCATTCTGGTGATGGCCTAGTCAGTTTATTGGAGATTTCTTTCTAAATAGGAGGACCCTAAATGAAGAACTCTATCTTTGCAGGCAAATTTTCAAAGCATATGGTGCTTAAAATATGAATGGTAAAATCTTGTTCAAGGATGGTTCTATTTGCATTCCTTGTCTGAGACTCATTATATTAAGACTAAATCTTAATAGATGAAAAGAGAGACACACTGTCCCTTTTTAAAGAGCTGAGGGCCAAGGCTTTGCCAAGTTTAATAATATCACAGCAGATAATATGGGTTCCCAATCCCAAACCAAAAGCAGGCTTTACAAATTTTGAGTTGTATTTAGACTTGGCCAACTTCAGCTCCCACAGTTCAAATAAGAACATTTAATAAATAAATAAATAAATCATGAAGGGCATAAAATGGGGTAGGGAAAGTTAAAGCAAGATTTTAGTGAGGGTCATCATTAGACTTACTGAGAAAGTGTCAAAAAGCCAAATTCAATTCTGTTGAGCCAAGTACATAGTCCCCATAGTAGGACCTGGTCCCTTAACATGTATCACAGGCTCATTCCCCATGAAGAAATGGCCTGATTATGTGAGTTCTGGATTTTGTCAACCCCCAAGTACTGCATTGTAGACTTTTGCTGATGCCAGCATTCCACTGGGTCTCTCCATTCCAACACTGTACCCATTTAAACACCATCTTCTCTTGGGAGAGGAGAACTTCAGACCTGGAATCTGACTCATTGCAAGCCAGGGCTTGGAGGAGTTTGCGGTGATTAGCTCTATTTGAGGTGTTATCTTCAATTAACTCCTGTGGATGAGGGAAATTCAGCATTCCTATCTTACCCAGAGATCTGGGCCCATGGGTAACTCCTATAGGAGGGACTCCTGACAAGAAGGCAGATAGTAGGCTAGGAAAAGCCTGTTTGCTGTCAGAAACAAGGAGGAAGACAATAATGGACATCCAAGGAATTAGGATTGGCACCAGCTGCAGTCACTAACTACTCCAATGAAGATGTGTATAAAGTGTGGTTAACTAGCTGTCTGGAGGGCAATGATCACTCCATGAAAAGTTTGGGAGAAGAATGAAGACTAATTGGAAAAGTGAATCCCAAGCAGATGACTAGTTGGAGAATAACAGGGCAGAATGTCTGGAAATCATCCCTATCTAGTGAACAAAAAAATGTGACAGAGGAAACAGGGTTAACTCCCACATCTGCCACATACTCCCTCTATGATCTTTAGTAAGTCATGACACCCAGGGATTGAGTCTGAATTTTATTGGATCATAGGATCACAGATTAGAAAGTGGAAAGGGACTTAGGGATCATTTGGTTCAACCCTCTGATTTTACAATAAGAACACTGCAGACACAAGAGGTCATATAGGTAATAAACAGCAGAGTCAAGATTTGAATCCAGTGTTCTTTTTACTACCACATATTCAATCCAATTCAACAAATATATTAAGTACCTATTGTCTGCATAATTGTGTGAGGCACCAAGAGAGGTACCAAGAGAGGTTTTTTATAACAAATGGTCATTCAGAGAAGATTCTGGGAAGATGGTGGAGTAGGTCAGAAAACTTTTGGCTCTCTAAATTTCCTCCACAAGTAAAAGAGAGTATCACCTCAGAGCAGCAGAAATAAACACAGGATAAAGCAGTTGTCCTCCTAAAACAATTTGAGAAGATCCCAGGAAGATTCCAGCCATGGAGGTTCCCAGAGAAAAGTGTGAACACCACCAGATCCACTCTTTAGAATCAATAAACAACAAGCCCTGGTGGCAGCCTGAGCCTTAGAAGCTTTCATCTAGTGGACAGACAGTGTGGGGGTCTGACAGCTGAGTAGGAAAAGATTGAAAGACCTTCCGCTGGTAAGGGATGTGAAGCACAACCATACTGACCAGACACCTCCAGGGCTGTGGCTGCAGGGAAATGGAGCTAGCACACACCTGGTGAATGCTGTAGAAAAGGGGTGGAGACGCTGTTGTCTGTGAGCACTTGCAGGAGAGAGTCCCTGGTTTCAGTTCCATGGCAAAGAAGAAAGTTGTAGTTTGCAGCCAAAGGAGGGACTGCAGAGAGCAAGATCTTTTGTGGGTGGGAGCCCTAGCCATGACTTTGGAGTGGAGAAAAGAGCCCAAGGTTGGGCCCCTGAGACAGACCTCAGAAAATAACAATAAGAAGGACCTGAGGCTTGGGGTATTATTCCCCATACCTCAGGATCACAATTACACTAATAGCTGCTAAAGACAAAATAAATAATTAAATGTAAATGAGTAAGCAAAGGAGAAAGAACCTAACCATAGATAGTTACTATGGTGATAGAGAAGATCTGGATTCATATTCAGAGGAAGATAATGGAGCTAAAAAAGCTACTCTTTTTCAGTGAGAAATGTCAAATTGTCCCAAACACAAAAAGAGTTCTTAGAAGAACTTTAAAAGGACTTTAAAACATCAATAAGAGAGATCAAAGGGAAATTAGAAAAAAATAAGAACAATCCAAAAACATTAAGAAAATTATGAAAAGAAAATTAACCAACTAGAAATAGAGAATCAAAAACTTAAGGAAGAAAATAATTCCTTGAAAACTAGAATCGGGCAAAGGGAAGCTAATGACATCTAAGACACCAAAAAATCATGAAACAAAATCAAAAGAATGAAAAAATAGAAGAGAAAGAGAAACATCTCATCAGAAAAGCAACTGATCTAGAGAACGGAAGAGAAATAGTAAAATGGTCAGACTACCTGAAAATTACAATAAAAATAATCTTGATACAGTATTACAAGAAATTATCAAGAAAAAATTGCCCTGAAGTTCTAGAACAAGAAGACAAAGGAGAAATAGAAAAACATCTACTGATCACCACTTGAAAGAGATCCCAGGAGGAAAACTTACAAGAATATCACAGCCAAGTTTCAAAGATCCCAGGTTAAGGAGAAAATATTGGAAGCAACAAGAAAAAAATAATAACTTAAATATCATGGAGTTAACAAGACCTGGCAGCTAATACATTGAAGAATTATAGGTCTTGGAATACTATATTCCCTAGAGCAAAAGAGCTGGGGTTACGACCAAGGGTAACTTACCCAGCAAAGTTGCCCAACATAACAAAACTAGAAAGAGTCTAAGACTGAATTTGAACTCAAATCTTCCTGACTTCTAGATCCAGCACTCTGGAGCAGCCTAGCTATCTATATTTTATGTTGAAATCTAAGCAATACTGGGACATAAGAGGCCTGGGTTCTTCCAGTCCTGTCTCTACCAGTAACTAGCCTTGTAAATTTATGCAACTTATTTAACCTCCCTAGTCTTGAATTTCCATATACGTAAAATGGAGTTGCGGCTAAGTGGTGTTTAATGTACTTTCAAGCTTAAAAAGTCCATGATCTTGTGAATCTATTCAAGAAACCTGCAGGGTATGTACTATGCATATATTTCTGCCTGAGGTGATCTCCAGATGCAAGTGTCTCCTTGCAACAAAGAAAAGTGAGAGTAAGTGAAGTCTATCCCTCTATCCTTATAGAAGATGGAGGGCTTTTCAAGATGGAGTGGAAAAAGTTTTTCAAGAAGGAAGCCAATAAAAAAATATTGTGAGAGTTGGAAAGGAATCAGAGAAAGTCATAAGACGTTTGTGAGCAGAAAAATGTGACATATTAGAGAACGGGGGAAAAAAGAAACTTTACACCACTGAATCTATAACACAGAGGAGAAAACTAATGAACTCATATCTTATAAAGGCAGAGACAATCAAAATCAATGAAATGATGACAACTTTACCAAGACTAGCACGTGTAAAACATTATATTATTACCCAGTGATGCAACCTGCTCTGAGCTGTGGATTCCTTTGCGAAGAATACAAAGGAATCTATATTATCTATCATAGCTATTTGAGAGGGATGCTATCATCTTGAAGTGTGGATCCAAATGGGACTGATAAGGTCCAAGACTACTCAAGTCCACCAACCATCACCCACATCTACACACTCACAGAAGAAAAGAACATGCACACAGAAAAAACCCAGACTATATCTCTAATGACTAAGAAATCCTAGGAAACTGAAGGAATTTGAGACAGAGGTAGACGGGTTTTTTCCTTCTAGTTGAAGGTCATCATTTTGAAAGAGAAAAAAAAAAAAGAATATAGGAAGTAAAGAGATAGTTATATGAATAATGTCAAAAATAGGATTTCATTCAGGGTGGGAGGAGAACATAATATCATAAAAATGAACTCATGTCAAGGGACAATTAATGTCACTAAGAACATGGTAAACCTAGTGGCCTTTTCTCAGTCTTCATCCTCCTGGATCTCTCTCAAGCAACTGGCAGTTAATCACCTGCTCCTTCTGGAAGCTCTCTCATCTCAATAGAATTTTCTGTGACACTATTCTCTCCCGATTCTCCTCCTATATATTTAACAGTTCCTTCATAGTTTTCTTTACTGCATCATCATCTTATGTAGATTCTCATGATCTACATAACTTAGCCCACCTACATTGTAAGGGCCCCTTAGAGCTACCTAGATGTCTGACCTCTGTCAGTGTGCCCTTGCTGACAAGGAAAACCTGAGGTGGGTAAGAGGCATCCAGGTGCGTATTCTGCCTCAATGACTGCACATCAAACACGGGAGCATTGAGTATGCACCATCAATGGAGAATCATTCCCTGCCTATCAGGACCCTGTTGCCAGGACACCTGACAAAAGGGCAGACAGAAAGGGAATAAAAGGGGCAGGCGAATAAGGCTGAGGGGGCAGCAGCAAGAGGAGATTTGTAAGACAATAAATTGGCCACTCCACTGAGGTGTGTTGGACTATTCTGTCCATATCCAGAGTCTTACTCCAAAGAGTCGTCGGGGCGACTGAGAGCACCTGCAGGGCCATTAGGGCGGCCGTGCGCACGTGCAGGGCTACGGTAGGTACTTTGGGGCCCCTGGAATCCCCGAGTCCAGCTGGCCCAGACATACATGATTTAACTCAGGGCTCCTGAGCCTATTACAAGTCTTCACAACTTACCAGCTTTTAAGTCTAAGAACAGGTAACAGGGAGTCTTCAAGAATGGTGCTCTTCAATGGAATGCAATTTAAGCTTGAGATACTCTTGTTTCACTTTCTCATTTCTGATATTATTTATCAGTAAAGTATCAGAAGCCTATACTGGATAGTTTATCATAATTAACCTGAGTATGACATGCATTAAGTAATTTTGAGAGGCAAGGCTTAGATCTTCATGTGAAGCCTTGTCCATACAAGCACCAATTATTAGGATAGTGATCTGGAAGAAGTCAATATTATCTTAGAGTGAGGGGTTCAGGGATGATAATAGGGACAATATTCCCCATATGACTATTTGCAAAAGCTAAAAACAAGGAGATAACTGTTGGACTTCTAATTGGCCAGTTACAAAGGTTAAGAAGTTATGATCTACTTTAAAAAATACTATGAACTTTTGTCACTCAAGAAGAAAGTATGAAACTATAGTACAAATATTTCTTATGGGACTCTTCCCAAATGAGGATCACATTGGTGTTTTTAATGCACAATAAATAATAAATGGATCCAAGCCTATATGTGAAAATGACCTATCACTTAGACTTCCTTTGACAGGAAGAAATGAATACATTAGTATCACATTGAATCATGAGGTGGGTCATGTTAGTCACATAAGGCACTGTCCAATAAAAAAGCCAACCACAATAGGTGCCTACTGATTCCTAGAAAAAAAAAAAAAGATTGAGAAAAAGGAAAAAAAAAATGATACTGTCAGATGTCTTTGCACAGAACATAATTTTTTTTAATTATCATGTTACTTCAACAGCCAAATGTAAGCCAGATAAGAATAGCAGCATTTTATATGGAGAGGTGGGAAGGAGAGACGGAGAATGAACATAAATTGGAGTCAAATTGCCTGAGTGTCAAATTCTAACTGCTGCTTACTAGCTAAATAACATAGGTAAAAACAATGTCACTTCTCTAAGCCTCAGTTTCCTCACATGAAAAATATTGGGATTGGATGAGATGATTCGTATGTTCCTTTCTGCTCTAAATTGTAATCCTATTCTATTATCTTATGAATATTACAAAATTTTTTGTGGGACAGGACTGGAATATATAGTGAAAGGTATATATGTTCCTAATTCAAAAGAAACATATCTAATAAAATAAGGGGTATAACTCCATCTCTTAAGAAGCTATACACCTGTATGAAAATCCATGAATGGTTATTCACTATGGAAAACATTCAAAAGGAATAAAGAGAAAATGGAAATTAGAGCATTTTACTGGGATGTTGTGGATTATCAAAGAGAGAAGATATTGATGATGTTTTTCTGAGGTCCATAGTGTCGCAGTAAGAGATCTGTAATAGGGCATCAGTTCAGTGTCAGTAGGATGATCTTATATGTGGAATCAAATAGACATAGGAACAACCAGTTATATGCTGGCAAATAGTTAACAAACAGCTCTCTGAAAAATACTTATGATACACTTTAAAGTTTTAGCTGCATTGGGGTGGCTAGGTGGTGCAGTGAATAGAGCATCAGCCCTGGAGTCAGGAGGACCCGAGTTCAAATTTGACCTCAGACACTTGACACACTAGCCATGTGACTATGGGCAAGTCACTTAACCCCAATTGCCCTGTAAAAAATAAAAATAAAAAAGTTTTAGCTGCATTATTGTTTTTTCTCTATCACTTTTGTAAGTTTAGTTTATCAACAAGACAATAAATCAAGGCCTGATTTGCTCCAATTTCCAAAGTATAAATGCTCACATTGAGAATTTTTAAGTATCAGCTCCCATGAGCCACTTTAAGATGACTCCAGCATACCCTTTGAAATAACTGAATAAAATTCCATCCCAATGCATGTTGAGATTACTTACAGAGGACAAAATTATGGTAGGTGGATGCTGTCAAAGAATTCTTAATGATTCCAAAAAAAAACAGTCTTGGGGTGGCTAAGTGGCTGGAGCAGTGAATAGAGTGCCAGCCCTGGAGTCAGGAGGACCTAAGTTCAAATCTGCCCTCAGACACTTAACACTTAACAGCTGTGTGACCTTGGGCAAGTCACTTGGCCCCAGTTGCCCTGCCTTCCCCCCTCCAAAAAAAAAAAAAACCTAGTCTCCCTCATTATTTCGTAGTAGCAGAGAATGGAGCTGAGTAGACTGAGCATGAGATAGACAAGAGAATGATCTCCTTTGTAGTCTCCCTAGATTTAATACTCTACCTTTTTTCAAATTATTTTGTATCTCTTAATCTATGTGTATTTTATCCTTCAAGAAAATGGAAATTCCTTGAGTGTACCAACCATTTTGTTTTGTTTATTCTTGTACTTGAATTCCCAGTACCTATCTATGTATCTTGTTTATAGTAGGAACCTAATTTTTTTTAAAAAGCTTGTTAAACTGAAGTAAAAGAACATACACAATTGATGATGGTGTGTTGGAAAGTCTATTGTTCCCCTTTTGGTGAGGGCTTTCAATATATCCCTCAAGGAATCCATAAACTTTATCACATATCTACCCAGGAAGATTATATCTTTGCCTCTTCCCTATGAAGAGTAGTAACAGAGTGGTCACATGTCTTACAGGTAGCAGAAATAATCAGTGTCTTCAATTACTTGAATGACTTTAATGTAGAAAAAAAGATTAGGCACAATGTATTTGGATCCAGAGGGCAAGACTAGGAAGCACTGGGTTTGATTTAGAGCAGTAGTTCTCAATCTGTAGGTCGCAACCCCTTTGGGGGTCGAATGACCTTTCACAGGGGTTGCCTAAGACCATCAGAAAACACATATTTCCGATGGTCTTAGGAACCAAGACACCACTCCTTTATCTGTCTCCAGGCAGGTCTGCCCACATGCAGATACGCCCACATACCAGTATTAAAGGCTCGAGGCATCAGGAAGGTTAAGAACCACTGATAGAGGGAGGCAGTATTGTGCTCAATAAAATGAATAATTTCCTAATGTTCATATCAGCCATTTAAAACTAGGAAAGGCTGTCAATGAGGTGCTGACTCTCCATTTCTGGAAATGGTCAGGTACAGGCTGGACAATCACAAGCATAGTTCTTACTCAACCATTACAGCCAAAATCAGAGATTGCCTACTCCAAAAAAGTCTTCCCTGATCACAGTGGTCGCTAATCACATCATTTAGCACTTGTTTTTGTCACTTTCTTGAGCACTAATGTTTATTTTGTAATATTGTCATTTGCATATATTTTGTATTCCCCATTATGTTTCAAAGCACAAGGAAGCAGAGAATATGTCTAAAAAGTATATCTAAAAAAGATAACTTTTTTTGAGTAGGGGGGAAGGTGAGGGCGGGGGAGGGGGGTGGCAACTAGGTGGCACAGTATATAGAGTGTCAGGCCTGAACTCAGAATGACTTACCATCCTGAACTTAAAAAATATGGCCTCAGGCACTTATTAGCTATATGACCTTGGGCAAGTCATTTAATCCTGTTAGCTTCAGTTTCCTATTCTATAAAATGAACTGGAGAGAGCCATGGCAAACCACTACATTATCTTTGCCGAGAAAACCTTAAATGGGGTCACAAAGAGTCAGACACAAATGAACAAGAATAATTTGTGGAGAAAGAGTCAAAGAAGCTGACCTTCACAAGCCAAAGATGAGACTTTAGGGGTTCTGTGCACTAGGTTGCAAGGTATCATTCATCATTAAAGTTACTATTGTTATGGTACAGTGGTTAACTTTTCCAGAAGAGTTTTGTTATTATCTTCTCTGAATTCCTAAAGCTAGTATGGTTTGTAACACATAACTTAGCTATCACTGACATCTAATCTCTATATTGTATGGGGATATAATTTTCCATTAATTTTAGTCTTTTCTATTAGACTATAAACTATTCTAGGTCAGGGGCTATATTTTATATTTATTTTGTACTTCCCATAAGACCTTGTACAAGGGTAACCAAATATACAATAGGTGCTCAGTGAATTGTATATTGATTCTCTTCTCTATTAACCAAGAGATCTTTATGAATGAGCATAGTTGATTCTTGATCAGTGCTAGTTGAATGAGTGAATGAATGAATTAAGGCTTGGATAACTTCTCAAAGAGTTCATATGGCATTTAAAAAGAGGAAATGGTTTTAATATCCTTTTCAACTGCTCTTGCCTTTGCATTCATGGATGGTTTCCTTCATTTGCACGCATGTGTGTCTCTTCCTCAAATGACTGGAATCTCACAGTTGCTGTCTTAGTTCTCTTTATTTTGCTGGCAAAACCACTGCTCACTTTTTTGCCACTGTGCAGAAGTGTAGCTATATTTAAACTATGAGGCAAGTACCCAAATTAAAGTAGATTCCCTAGGGTTCCCAGGCAGAGAACAGAAATAAACAGCTAAAATGTAGGTTAATGTGAAAGAGTCAGCACAAGAAGCATTCCAAAAAATGTTCTAAACACAATAGACTCACAGAATCTCCAAACAAACAGAATCCTTACAGAACATTCCATCCAACTTTCTCCTAATACAGAATTCTTTCTACAATTCACATGAGAAGTGACCATTCAGCCTTTGCTTGAAGTCTGTCTAGGGACTTCCTTCCCTCCACTCCACTCTACTTTTGGACAGCTCTAATCGTGAAGATGCTTCTTCTATGAAGCCTAAATAGGCTTCCTTGCAACTACTACTCCTTGCTGCTAATTCTGTTTTCTGGGACCAAGCAAAAATAGTCTAAAACTCCTTCAATATGATGGCTTTTCAAATACTCCAAGGCCAGACCAAGGCTCAGAGTCTAAGTTTAAAAACCTGTGAAGTTTAATGCATCTAACACTCTTGAATAGGAGTTCTTAAATATTTTTGTCATGGACCTCCTTGGTTATATGGTGAATCTTATGAATCATTCCTCAGCATAATGTTTTTAAATGTATAAACCAAAATTCCTAGGATTACAAAGTAAATCAATCAAATTGAAATGTAGTTATCAATATATTTGATAGTTCATAGATCATTTGATCTTACAACAATACATTGAGGTAGATTTTACTTTTATTCCCATTTTACAGATGAGATTGAGAGAAGTTGAATGACTTGCCCAGGGTCACACAGATAGTAGGTACCTAAGGCAGAAATTGAACTCATATTTTCTGATTTTAAGTCCACCATACTATCCACTCTACTCCCTTGCTGTCTCAAGTAGAGATGGTCTTAGTCACAGAATTGTAAAATGCTAGAATTTGAAAGGACCATGAAGGTCATGTAAGTCTAACCCTTTTCCAAATTCCAAAATTATCTAATCTCCACTTTAAAGTATCTAATGATAGGAAGAAAATTAATTGCCTCATCTTGTAGTTCACTGGATGTTTGGAAGCTCTAATTGTTAAGTAGCCTCTCTTAGCTTCTTCCCTGTAACCAGCATATACTAGTTCTAGTTTTGTCCTTTGGGGTCAAGCAGAACAAGTCTTGGCCTTTCTTCAGATATTTGAAAGTAACAATTATATCCTTCCCCAAATCATATCTTCTTCATGTTAAACACCTTCTTTTCCCTCAATCATCCCGTATATAACTTAGTTTTAGTTCCTTTCACAATCCTGGTTGCTTTCCTCTGAATACATTCCAACTTGTCCTCAAATATGACATCCTGAATATAACAGAGTAGTACAGATATAGAGCATTTCTGTGTCTTTCAGATTTCATACTTTCTGTTCAGCTTTCGCAACATCCCAAGAGCATGAAAAAAAAAAAACTTCCTCATCTCTTTAAAGAAGTTACCTCTGCAGAAGGAAATTAGGGTCATAAAACACCCCAGCTCCTTGGCTTCACTTCTTTGTTTCAGGGTCATTCATAATTTTTTTTCAAGTGACAGTTGATGAAGAAACTAGCAAATCCTGGTATTTGGGTGGTATTCAGATGATCGGTGTTGTGTATCTTTGGGAATAATTCATGCCAGACTTTTACACTTGACAAATCATAACGGCTACAATTATCAGCCTGCAGGTTTCCAAGTTACTGCCCACCAGAGAAATTGTTAGAAACCATGACAGAACCACACATGCTTGTCCATAAACACACACATTCTCACACTCTTTCCTTACTTGTCTTCTGATATGTCTTCCCCCACACACACACCCCAGGTTCTTCAAGAATAAAAAAGAAAATGTAAATAAGCCTCAACTCAGTGCCCACACCACTTCCTAATCCTAAAAAAAGAAGAAATAATGATACTTCATATGGCCTTTACCAGAGTCCTTCCTGAAGCCTGATTGCTGATGCTCCTCTTGCCTGGGCAATTACAATAACTCCTAATTAGCTTCCTTGCTTCCAACCCCCATCTACCTTCTGCATAGCTACCAAATAATCTTCCTAAAGAACCAATCTGACCATGTCAGTCCTGTAAGAATCCTCAGTTGTTCCCAAATGCTTCTATGATAAAATACAAGCTATTCTGTCAGGCATGATCCTCCCCTTCCAAATCATCTCCAGCCTCTCTTTCTAGGGAGGCTCATTACTTGCATTCACGAACTTCACATTTCAACCAAACTGCTACCTAAAAGCCAGTATTCCTTCTTCCCCCCTCTGCCTAGAATACATTCTCTTCTCACTCACACCTTTTAGAATCCTTAGCTTCCTCCAAGATTTAGGTCACATGCTGTGGAAGGTGGAGGAGGTTGTGTTGAATCTCTGCTGAACTCAGTTTCCTTTTATTGTTAATCCCCATTTTCAAAATTATTTGCTTTTTATTGGCCCTCATGTAAAATGGAAGACAAAGGAGAATTCTGGTTAATTGAGACATCAATTAATTAAAAATTTCATCTATATATACATATCATGGTTCCACAGCATCAAAAATTAATCACTGTAATTTATTATATTGCCTTTAGGTGTTCGACAAAATCTGATAGTCTATATTCTATGCTATAAATCCACATTCCCTCACCTCTACAAAGAAGTGGGATGAAGGGATACATTCTTATATCTCTTCTTTGAGGCTAAATGGCCATTATAATTTTACACTATCAGCTTTTAAATTTTAGGGTTTTTCCATTTATATTGTTACATTCATCATGTATAATATTTTCTTGGTTCTGTTACTTTATTTTGCATCAATTCCTGTCTTCATGTACTTTTCTGTATACTTCATGTTTACTTTTTCCCCAAACCAGTTATACTCCATTTCATTCACGTACCACAATTTGGTTAGCCATTTCCCAATGATGGGCATCTACTGACACAACATCTATTGTTAACTTGGGCACTCACTGGAAAAGTCTTTCATAATAACAAAATGCTTTGGGGTCACAGGAATATACTCATTGTGATTAGATCCAAAGTGCACTCAGGCACTGAATATTTGTGGAATTTTATACAGTTGCATGCATAACATTGGAGATTAGACTGCGAACACCTACCTCTTCCCCTTGCTTTATGCCCCACCCCCACTTTGCACATGAGTACACATATATATAAGTCATGAGGGATATCTATAAAAGTCTGAGTTATGGACATGGAAGCATCAGATAAAATCCTTGGCTTAGTCTACAATGAAGTTTATTATCATTTGCATGAATCAATTGGAAAACAACTATCTAGTCCTGCGGTTTTCTGATATTTTATTGAAGAAAAACAAAGGATTTTTTGTTAGGCCTCACACAGACCTCTTCTAGTTAGCTAAGGCTCAATCCATGTGAAGTTGCACTTCACGTTTCATTGAAATAAATTCCCCCACAGTGAGTGAAAAGGTTACTTCTCCCATGTTTCTTTCTCGTCATAGCCACCACTAGATCCTGTCATATGCCCCAGAGCGAATGTAAGGCAGAAACTATGTGTGGCTGAAAAACCACTTCTCATTAGTTTCCAACTTCCATTTTCAAAATACTGAACTGAATTTTTGTCTAGTCTGTTTCCAGGTGCATTCACCCCACAAGCACTGAGTCTGGGAGTTGGGAGGGACTTCACAGGGATTATCTAGTCCAATTCTTACACAGATAGCAACTCAAGTTCCAGTTGAAGAGCTCCATTGAAGAAGAACTCAATGTCTTTCAAAGTAGCACATTCCACTTTAGGACAATTTATTTTTAGGCGTTTGGGGGTTGTTTGTTTTTTTTTCTTACAGAAAACCAAAATCCATTTCTCTACAACTTCTACACTTTTCTTCTCATTCTGCTATATGGGGTCCATGTAGCAGACAGGTCTTTGTATGTTTAGATACATCCATCATCATACTCTATCACCTATAAACCATCCCAGTCACCAAGTCTCATCTTTTTCAGGCTAAACATTCCCAGTTTCTTTAGCTAATCTTTGTCCATCATGGCCAAGGAAAGAAGGAAGGAAGGAATAAAAGAAAGAAGGAAGTTGGGAAGGAAGAAAGGGGAAAGAAGGAGGGAAAGAGGGAAGGAAAGAAGGAAGGAATAAATGAACAAACAAATGACAAAAACTCAGGGACAGCCCCAAGAGGAAAATGAAGGCTGGCAGGTTTGGCTTCTTCCACAAAATGAAGGCGAAACTCACCAGGGGAAACTCACCAATGGAAGGGGAGTAGGCCTTGCAGAGGAATGTTCCACTATGTGCAAATAGGTGACAGGGATGGCAAGCTAATCCAGAGCAAGAAGACTCAAGATATTGAGGGAAGTTCTAAGGTGAGCCAGAAGTGGAGATGGCATGGTTTTGAAGTGCAAGAAGTCAGGGACAGGCCCAAGAGAAGAAGGTACAGCCTTGAATCAAAACAGCTTTCTAGGTAGCTAAGTCACAGTGTCAATTCAGATCGATTAGACCAAAGTTAACATGTGAAGTATATGTCCATGGTCGTGAAACATCTGCTGTTGATTGCTTACTGTTCACTTCTTTTGTAAAAACAACAGTCCCTACTCCTACGCTTTATTGGAAAGCCATTCCTTCACTTATAAAGGGATATAATATTATTGTTTGCAGATTTTGGCAGAAAAGAGATGTTCATTTTTAGTGCAGGCATTCTCCCTTGTCTGGGTTCATAAAACAAGCACTGTATTTGGAGTTAGAAGATGTAGGCATGATTTACAACTCAACTCCTTTTTACCTATGAGACAAGTGACTTGTCTCCAGACTTTTGTTTTCTCTCCTGTAAAATGAGGGAATTACACAAATGACCTCTACATTTCATCCAAGCTGTAAATTCTATGATCTATTATCCACCAATTTACCCAACTCATCAGTTAAAAGACAAACCACCATGCCCTTATGAAAGGAGGTCTTCTGTGGTTGTCCTTGGAGGTTGGGAGTTTCTCTCTTTCAAGCCAATTAGAAGCAGTGAACGCAATATGTGGACTTTGTTGGCTTTGGGTTGTATTTGTGTGTGTGTGTGTGTGTGTGTGTGTGTGTGTGTGTGTATTCCTTTGTTTTCCTTGTGGTTCCAGAAGGCATAGTGTTCCTTGCAAGGAAAATTAAAGGAATCAAGTTGCCTTGGCTCTTCATTCTAACCCTGTTCCAGCATTTTTAACTTCCTAGTAGAAATTATTGGTTTACGAATATTTATATCCTCTAAGTGTATGTCCATGCTTCACTTCCCCATTCAGTCTGGAATACTTTCTCCTTCTCCTCAGTTCTGTCTATTGAAATTTTGCCCCTCCTTCCATAGTCTCTTGAATATCCCTCTCTTTCATGAAGCCCTCCCTAATCCCATCAATTGAACAGAATCTTCCTCCTTTGACTCCCCATAGTATTTTGTTTCCACATCTCTTATAGATCTCATATTACCTTAGATTATAAGCTTGATTGACTCTGAGCTCCCATTGATATGGCACTTTCTGTGTCACAGAGAACTTTCTTTCAGCAATGCTGTAAGTCTAGATAGCACAATTATTGTTATCCCCATTTTACCAATAAGGAAACTGAGGACCAAAGATGTCATAAGGCTTAAAGCATAATGACATGACTAAAATCCTGAGTCCAGAACAAAATTTTAGCCCAGGTTTTTATACTTTCTTAATATTTTATACTTTCTCACCCACATTTAATTTTTAAAGTTCTTGAGGATGAGTATGATATATAATTCATTTTTTAATCCCTTTGAGTGTCTAGCACAGTAGCAAGTCAAAAGTTTACAATAAGAAGGACTTTAGAGAGTACTTAGTCTTACTCTTTAACTTTATATAGTTGAGAAAACTGATGTCCAAAATGACATAGAAGGTAAATAACAGAGGGAATATTCAAACTCTTGTTTCTGACACCAAATTAATAGCCTTTCAGCCATGCTATGTTTTTGTTTTGAATTAATTTAATCTAATTCTTCAGCAAACATAACACATAGTAACCCACCCCTCCCACCATCTTACAGATGTAGAAACTGAAGACCATAAGATGTGTCACTCATATAGCAAGTGGAAGAGCCAAAACTCAAATCTGAATCTTCTGAGTCCAAGGCAAGAGTCATAATTAGGAAATTTTCCACATAGGGCAAAAAAATTGTCTTTGAGATTGGGGTGAAGGCATAAGCAGCAACAGCACAGAGAATGGTTTGAAAATGGGTGGAGATGCATAGGGAAAGGATATGTTTGGGTTCTCATCTCTGAGAGTTGCAGAGGAAAGAGGTAGTGACTTGAGATGGTCCATGACTCATAAAGTGAGGGATGATGTTCACCAGAGGAAAGATGTGTGCTCTTCCTAAATCAGTACCTCACCACAAAGTCCCATTTGCTTAATTTTAGTTAGAGCTCTACTCGAACCCAATACTATTTCTGTATCTAATACTATACTTGGTCAGAGACCAATATTTTTTCCCTAGTTTACATCTGTTCTCTCATTCCGGCAACTGAATTTCATTTTGCAAGCACAACTCTTATTAGGTGACTTTAATACTACTCAATAACCATTTATTGATTTATTAAGTATCTACTATATACAAATGTGATACTAACCATGAAGCTTATGAAGACAAGATAAAAGAGATCCTGCCCTCAAAGATCCCGCCCTTATATTCTATTGATCTCAGGTACTTGCCATGCAGCCCTCAGTGGAATGAAATAAAAGGTAAAACAGGACAAACATTTACCACAGGGATCAGACCCAGGGGGCTTGAGACCTTCCTCACCTTCTCCCAATATCACAAGACTTCCAGTGGATCGCTTTGGTTATCTATCTGTCATTTCAGTTATAGACAGGAAGAGACAGAGAGAGGGAGGGAGAGACAGAGAGAGAGTACAATATGCATATATGTGAGTATGTATGTATATGTTTGTGCTATTTTATCTTTGTTTTAAAGAAAGCAAAATATACAAATAAATATACACATATATGAATATATATACATACATATAGATGTATGCACATATGAGAGCAGGGACTATGTTTTAGCTCTTTTTGTACCCCTAGCACATAGCACAATGCCTGGAACATAAGAGGTGTTTAATAAATTATTATTATTGATTTGTATTTATAAATGGGTACATACATATGAATGTGTATATATGGGTGTGTACACACATATATATTGGTGCATATATATTATATATATATGGATATAATTTTGCTCCTCTGTATAACGGGGGTCATAATAGTATCTACCTCACAGGGCTGTTGTGAGGATCAGATGAGATAAAGCATACAATATGTTTTGCATGCCTTAAAGAATTATATATGTTCTAGATGTTATGCCTATGTGTGTGTGTGTGTGCATGTATGTACATATACACACATACATGCATTTGTTTGTATTCATTGCAGCTTGTGATTTCACTATTGTAGGGAAATTCCAATGTAGAAACTGCTTTCACTGATGGAATATTGTCAAAGCAGTTCCTTTGCAACTTAATAGTCTGGGAGAGTTTTCTGGAGGCACTGAGAAGGATAAATGAATTTTTCATGGTGAGAGGCAATATGTATGAATTCAGATCTTCCCCATTATGAATCTGGCTTCTACCCTTATACCATGCTGCCTCTACTACATATTCCTTATGTGTTTCTTTTTTTTATGAAATACCTTCTGCAGAGTTACTTTTACAATTCTCATTTGCATTGGTCGATGAGGTCCCCAGAAGTTTACTACCATTTGCCAGTGTTATAGATCTAATGGAGAGAAAGAATTTCAAGTACTGACACTCACAAGTCCCCACCAATGTGCTTCCAATTTCAATCAGCCATTAGATATCATTTAGCTTTTCGCAAAAGGTATTAAGATGGTATAGTAAGAATATTTGGCACAAATGTCCTGGGGCTTATTCTCTCTCAAATGCACACAGATCTATGTGCTCGAAGTTCTTTCTTGCAGTATTTCTTCCTGGTACTAGCAGTCACACTCCTTAAAGTTGTTTCCTCCTATAGGTAGTTATCTTTCTGTATTCATATTTGTTTCTAGTATAATTCTCTCTGCTCCCAATTGTATGTATGGTTTCCTGCTGGACCATTCTCTCTGACTACATGGTCATTGCAAGGCTGGGCTGTCTTATTTCCTATTTCCTCTGGGCTCACTCCTCCTCCACTTTGATTCCCTCTGGTACAAATGTAAGGAAGGGCCTACCTCATCAAGACTTTCCCTAGCCAGAAGCCGCTACTACTTGACTGCTTTGCTTCTGGATTAAGTCAACCACTAACATTTTTCTGCTATTAAAGCCACCATGACAAGGTTAGCTTATTTGGTTAGAAAGTTAAATTGTTCCCTTCTTGAGCCAATTAAAAAGAAGTTCATTCTTCACAAAGAATCACAAAACAAGAAGTAGGGACAAAGAGGGAATAGCACTTATAGCACTTCCAGACCTCAAAGTATACTATAAAAAGCAGCAGTCATCAAAGCCATCTGGTATTGGTTAAAAAATCAAGAACTAGACCCATGGAACAGACTAGACAAGGGAGAAGCAGAAACAGTAGAACTCAATAACTCAAAGTTTGATAAAGTAGAAAACACAGATTACCAAGGGAAAAAACTCCTTATTTAATTTTAAAAAACTGCTTGGAAAACTTAAAAATACTGTGGCAGAAAATAGACTTAGACCAACACCTTAAACCATATTCTACAATATATTCTAAATGGTTATGTGACATTATGAATACAGATCATCCTATATAAATAATTGGAAGAAAAACAGATCATATATTTCTCTCAGCGACGGATATAAGATATATTCTCATCAATGACAAACAAGATATAGAGGCAATTATAAAAACAACTTTGATTACTTGAAACTGAAAAGCTTCTGCACAGATAACATTAATGCATCTAGAATAAGAAGAGAAGAAATTGAGTGGGGGGTATACCTTTGTATTAAATTTCTCTGATAAGGGCTTGGTATCCAAGACATATAAAAATTACATGTATATGCATATATTATATATATACATATATACACACATATGTGAGTAATATAATAGATAAGTAGTAAAAGGATATGAACAAAACAGTTCTAAAAAGAATTGCAAAGTATTCACAAACACATTAAAAAATATTCCAAATTACTAATAAGAGAAATGCAGATCAAAGCAAAATTGAGGTTTTATCTCATACCCTGTAAATTGGCCTCAAAAAATGACAAAAAAAAATAACACTAGTCACTTTTGGAGAGGTTCTGTAATAATAATAATAGCTACATTATTACATTGTTAATGGAACTGTTAAATGGTAAAAGCTTTTTGGAAAGTACTTGGAATTACACAAATAAAGGTATCAAAATGCCCATACTCTTTGAACAAAAAATTCCTTTACTGGATTTATCCTCCAAGGAAGCCATCAATAAGAAGAAAATCTCTATATACATCAAAAATTTTATATAGCACTTTTCATGATAGAAAAGAATTGAAAACAAAGTACATACCCATCAGCTGGGGGAACAGCTAAAAAAATCATGATACACGAATATAATGGAATATTAGTGTGCTGTAAGAAATTTCTTCTTGTCATCACCCACAGCTTGTGTGTGAGGAATATAGTAAAGCATGAAAATATTGAAATGAACTGATGCAGAGTGAGGAAGCAGAACCAAGAAAACAATCTACACAGCAACTATAAAATATAAACAGAAAGAACAATTGCATACCAACAATCAAGAGTGAAAGTAACACAATTAGAAAAATTAATCATAATTTAAATGAAGAGATATAAAAAGACACCCCAATCACCCTTTCTATGGAAGTGAGAGGTTCAAGAGTGTTACAAATTGCACGTGTTTTTGAACATTTCAATGATTAATTGTGCAGATTTTCCCCCTCTAAAAATACTGTTCTTCATAATTAGATGGCTCTGTAGAAGGGGGAGGACTACTTGAGATCGCTGCAATGATGCAAGAAACAGAAGATATCAAGAAAAAATTGTTAAAAGGCAAAAAAGAACGCAAAGCTCAAACCATGTTGTTCACACATAGTTCACTTCATTATTTGTATAAAGCTCAACATCTTGTAATTATATTAATTGGGGCTAAGGTGGAACCTACCCCTTATATTTGCATCTATTCTGTAATCTCTACACACTAAAGTATATTTCAGAGAACCTATGATTTCCCTTTGTAAAATACCTAGCACAGTACAATTAAGAGATAGCAGAAGTAAAAACAATGCCCGATTTAGAACCAGGAGACTTGAATTCAGGTTCCAGCATTTCTTGTTCTAAGATTACAGGTAAGTCAGTTCCCCCTCTGGCCATCAATTTTCTCATCCTTTAAATGTGGGTAGCCATATTTGCCCTACCTATCTCATAGAATTACTGTGAATACTAGGCAAACCTTAAAATATCAATCATACAAGTAGGAGCTATTATTTCATTGAATGATTAGGAAATGTCTTCTCATTTTTTTCAAAAATAGAATCTTTATAATTTGCATATGAATAACTAGTGTCCAGAGCAAACTGAGACAGCAATTGGGAAGTCCAGTAAAACAGTATTTTCAACCACTACTCATCAATTGAAATCTGGAGCATAGAAACACAAGGCTGTCCAAGTCAAAGTTGGAGGTAAGCAAAGACTTAGAATTTCAGTATATTTCCTAAGCTATAATCAGAGAAAGACTCAAATCCTGCCTGAGAAGGCAAAAGGGACATTTTAATTCCTTAAAATATTGGAAAGTGAGACCCTTTGCCGTAATGCAAAGCCCATAATTAAGGTTAGAAGGCTTGTGTTCTCAATTCTGTTTTTCAAATTGTTAACCATTCCATAGCATTAAAGAAACAAAACTAAGCAGCTAATAAAACTTGTTAAATGTTCTTCACATTTTACAAAGTTAGTTGATAATTTTAAAAAAACCTCAATAGCCATATAACCCATAAGGACCTCTAACCCATACAGAACAACAATATCCACTCCCCAACAAATACTAACTCTCTCCTTTGCTTAAAGGCTTCCTATAAATAAGAACCTCCTGAGGCATCCCCTTCCACTTTGAGATAATGCTAATCATTAGGAGACTTTTCCTTACACAAATGGGTCTTTGATCTTATCAATTCAGGAATAACCTTAAATATGAAGGTCACAAGTCACTTATGCTTTCATCTCCTGTATGATTCTCTATGTCCCCCATCCCAAAGTCTGACATAGAGCACCTGCCAAATATGCTAGAGGTCTTCATTGTTTTCTCTCAACATTAAAAAGGAACCAATGAAAACAAGCATTTATTAATGACCTACTACCTGTGAGGCACTATGCTTGGTGCTTTACAAATATCAACTCATTTAAACCTAAAAATAACATTGGAAGGTGGGTAGTATTTTCCTCATTTTATAGGTAAGGAAACTGAGGCAGGCAGAGGTTAAGTAACTTCCTTAAGAGTAACACAGCTAGTAAGTATCCAAGGCTAGATTGGAACTCAGGTTTTCCTACTCTATGCTTAGGCATCTAGCTGCCTCACAATACAGCAGAACTTTATGGCTGGAAACCTGTCATTCCTCATTTTCTTTTTTTACCAACTAACCAGCCAATTTCTTCTTGTCATACCATTTTTTAACATTCATTATGAAAATTTTGAGTTTCAAATTCTCCCACTGCCTCCATCTCTTCCTCTACCCACTGAGATGGCAACCAATATTATATCAATTATACACATGAAGTCATGAAAAGCATGCTTTCATATTAGTCATGTTGCAAAAAGCAAAAAAAAAAAAGGTTCTTAAAGTACATTAAAGTACATTTCAGTCTGCACTCAGTGTTCATCAGTTTTCCCTCTGGAGATGGATAGTATTTCATTATGGGTTTTTGGAATTGTCTCAGATCATTGTCTTGATCAGAGTACCTAAGTCTTTCCCAGTTAACCACTGCTATGATAATTCCTTTACTATAGACAATGTTCTCCTGGTTCTGCTCACTTCATTTTGCATCAGTTCATATGTCTTCCTGGTTTTTTCTAAAAACAACTTGTTTGTCAAATGGTGAGTACTTGTCCCAAAAGCTTTGATCTTCAGGTTTCTCAAACACTAGATGACTATGAAAACTGATGCCTGCTTATTGTATACCTCATTTATTCCACTGATACATCACTGTATCTCTTAGGTCAGTGGTTCTCAACCTTCCTAACGCCATGACCCTTTAATACAGTTCCTCATGTTGTGGTGACTCCCAACCATTAAATTATTTTCATTGCTATTTTATAACTGTAATTTTGCTACTGTTATGAATCATAATGTAAATATCTGATATGCAGGATGTATTTTCATTGTTAAAATTAAACATAACCCACAGGTTGAAAACCGCTGTCTTAGGCAGTACCAGATTATTTGGATGATAATTGCTTTGCAATATAGTTTAAAATCTAGAACTGCTAAGCCACCTTCCTTCACATTTTTCCCACTGACTTCCTTGATATTCTTGACCTTTTATTATGTGTAATTTTCTACAAGGGAAAATGATACAGGTATCTTCTAAGAATATTGCCATTATTAGAAGAGTTTAAAGTTGTTTGGAGAGGAACGTTGGGAGAGTCCAGCTGAGTGCTTCTCTACTCTGCCATCTTGGCTCTGACCCCAGAATTTCAAATGACTTCTACTTTAACTTTCAGTCCTTTACATTCTGCATTCTAAATTCTATCAGTCTATGTTCTAAGATCCCTTGTAGCCCTAAAATTCCATGTTCTAACAATCTAGGTTATAAGGTACCATCCAGCTCTATAATTAATGTTCTAATACATTTCAGCTCTAGTATTCAGTATTCTAATAGTCAATGCTCTGGGTCTAACATTTTATGAGTTAATAGTCCAGTTATAACATTCTGGGTTAGAACATAAGGTTAGATATCAAAAAAGCTTTAAAACATAGAGTGTAAAGGTATAGAAAGTTAGAATTAGAAAGGTATTGGGGCACAGTTTGTTAGAACATCGATTATTGGAACAAAGAAGGTACATAGACTGTGATGGCAAAAGAAGTTAGAACTGGATGGGTATTAAGACATAGTTTTTTGCAAGATAGATTGCTGGAACGTTTACCTTTGTATGCTATCTTCCTCCATTAGATTGTAACCTCCTTGAGGACAGGGACTATCTTTTTTTTTTATTTGTATCCCCAGCAGTTAACACACTGCTTGGCATATAGTAAATGTTTATCGAATTGAATAGACGTGGAAAGGTCCTTGGAACAAAGATTGTGTGAGTATAGAAAATTAGAACTGGAAGGATAATAGGACACAGTTTGTTAGAACCTAGAATACATAGGGTGGCTAGGTGGTGTACTGAATAGAGCACTGGCCCTGGAGTCATGAGCACCTGAGTTCAAGTCTGGCCTCAGACCACGTGACCTTGGGCAAGTCATTTAATCCCAATTGCCCTGCCTTTTCCCCTCCAAAAAATAAAAAAGAAGAACCTAGAATATAGAATATTAGAACTGAAATGGATCACCTGCACCATCCCCCTTCATTTTCATATAGCTTCATCCCCAAGACACTGTAAGGTCCTTGAGGATAGAGACTGTCTTTTTATCCCCAATACCTAGCACAGAAATTGGCACATAATTGAGATTTAATATGCTGATTGATTGATTAATCACCAATGATAATAAATTTTAAATACAAAAGAATAGCATAAAATTACAACACATCCCTCTAATGCACCTGCCTTGCTCCCTTCCTAACTAACCTCTCTCCTTTCATGTTCCTGGGAATTCTTGGGACACAATGATAAATCTAGCAAACTTAGAGGAAAATTTAAATCCTCAGACGTCCAAAGAAAAATTACACATCAGTAGGCCACATAAGTAATTGTTTTAATCAAAGACAGATTGTCTGAATTAAAATACTGTAGGCTATTTGAAGAGCTCCTTGGTTTTAATTAGACCAAACCCATTTTAATATGGAGTGTTTCACAATAGATTCTGGAGCCCTGTGGAGTGACAAATGCAATTAGCCTATGATATGGTGTGTCTAATCTGCCCCCAGTCGTAGTCTTTGCGCAGCTATAGATTAACGTCATCATCCTTTTCAATTACCAGAAGTATCATCTGTTAGGGGTAAGCGAGACAGCAATTCTGGTGTTGGTCTTCGGGGTCTGGTATTTGTTACCAGCACACCAGCCCCATCATAGCAGCAACAGCAACAAATTAGGGATTGAGTACGTTTCACTGGAGACATTTAAACTGAGGCAGATGATCACTTGTCATGAATGGGGTTGAAGTACAGTCCTGTTCAGGTACAGTTTGGACCAGTCAATAAACATTTATTGAATGTCCATGAGCCAGTCACTGGCTAAACCCAGGGGAAACAAAGAAGGGCCTAAGACAGTCCCTGCTCTCAAGCTCACAGTCTAATTAGGAAGACAACATAGAAACAACTATGTATGTACATACTACTAATAGGGTAAATTGGAGAGAATAAACAGAAGGAAAGTAGCAGCATTAAGGGGAATGGGGAAGGCTTCCTGTAGAAGGCATGCTTTTAGTTAGGCTTCCAGGAAGTCAGGAGGCAGATATGAGGAAGGATGACTTCTGCACAGGGGAGACAGATAGCAAAAATGTCTGGAGTTGGGAGATGGCAAGGAAAGTGTCACCAAATCATGCAATATATAGGGGAGTGTAAGGAAGCAGAGGACTGTAAAGTTGGAGACAGGGTGTAGGGTGTGAAGAGCTTTGAACACAAGACAAAAGACTTTACATTTGATCCTGGAGGTGATAGGGAGCCACTGAAGTTAATTAAGTGGGGAAAGTGATGACATGATCATACCTTGCTTTAGGAAAATGTATTTGACAGCTCACTGGAGAATGGATTGGAATGGGGAGACCAACTATCAGACTATTGCAATAGCCCAGGAGGGAAGCGATAAAGGCTTGGACCAAAGTGGTAGCAGTGTCAGAGGAGAGAAAAGGGAATATGCTAGAACTGTTATGAAGATAAATTAGCAGACCTAGCACTTGATTCCTAAGGTCCTTTCCTGTTCTGAGATTCTAGAATCCCTATGGAAACAGTTGTCATGTCCAAGAAACATAATGAATTGGGAATCAGAACATCTGGTCCCCATGGTATTATGAGGTCTCAGAGCTCCTCTAGTCCAATCTTATTTTACAAATAAGGAAACTTCTGTCCAAGAAGAGAAGTGACTTATTAAGTTCAAACTAGTCATATAGCTAATAGAGCTCTATGCATTAAGAAGACCTGAATTCAAGTCATGTCTTAGAAATTTGCTGAACAACATTATGAAATGACCACCTTTGATAAACTTAGCTCTTCTCAACAATAAAATGATCCAAGATAATTCCAAAAGACTCATGATGGAAAATGCTATCCACATACAGAGAAAGAACTATGGAGTCTGAATACAGATCAAAGAACACTATTTTCTCTTTTTTGTTTTTTTCTTTCTCATAGTTTTTCCCTTTTGTTCTGATTCTTCTTTCACAACATAACTAGTGTGGAAATATATTTAGTATGATTGTACACATATAGCCTATATCAGATTGCTTGGTCTCTTGGGGAGGGGAAAAGAGAGGGAGAAAAAAAGAAAATTAGAACTCAAAGTCTTACAAAAGTGAATGTTGAAAATTATTTTCACATGTAATTGGAAAAAAATAAAATACTCTTAAATGGAAAAATAAATAAATCTGAAAAAAAGAAATTTGCTGGAAGTGTAACCTTGGACAAAGCAGGTATTTAACCTAAGTCTCACTTTTCTCATCTGTAAAATGGGCATAAACATAGCCCCTACCTCAACGAGTTAATTTTAAGATCAAAAAAGATAACGTTACGTAAAGCACTTGATACAGCTTGAAATAAATGTGAGTTACTATTATCAGAGAAAGAATTTGAACTCGGGTTTTCTGATACTAACTCCAATGCCCTTCCCACTATATGTTTCCTTGTAATTATTTCACCCACATAACACTTTCTCTATGAAAAAACAGTAGGGAAAGTAATGGACCAGTTCAGAATTTGGGTTGGGATTATTCATGCACCCAGCTAAGAAAGAAGACACTTAAAGTAATGGAACGGGAACGTGTTGTTCACTGCAGCCAAGACACTTTTCTTCATATGAGGCCAAAGGCGTAAAAGCAAGTGTTTATTTCATTTGCTTCTCAGTCACCAGGCGGGACAGACCGCCGGGGAGGTCCAAAAAGGCCTAGGCCTAGCCAGGAGCAACATGGATAGGCAGAGAAGGCTGCCTCCAACCCAGTGTGATTTCATGGGGAAGGCTCCGATGCCCAAATAAATACTGACTAACTCACTCTGGATGTTCCCAATAGACCTGAAATGCAGCTGTTACTTAGAACTTTCCATTAAACTAAAGCTTTGAGTCTTGTTAGAGTAAAAAGCACCTTAGAAGAGGCCGTGTTATATGCGAGTATTGGTCATTTACATGTTAGTATGGATGAGTTTAAGAAATACTTTATTGAAAGTGTGTTTTGGTAGAGGAATGAAAGACACCACTTATTCAGATTGGAGGTGGGGGGGGGGGGGTAGTCATCCCTAAGGTGGGGATTCTTCCCTAAGGAAGGTGGAAAGAAGATGGGCGTGGAGGAGGAAGAATAGGTAAAAAGAGGGCAATAGAACAGCAATCAGGACTTTAGCTTGGTATGGCTCAGCGGGACAGTGGATAGAGTTTTGGACTTTGAGTCAAGAAGGTCTGAGTTCAAATCCTACTTCAGTCACTTCCTGTGCAGCCCTGAGCTAATCATTTACCTTGTGTGAGCCTCAGTCTCCTCATCTGTTAAAATGAATGGGTTGGATTCACTGGTATCTAAGGTCCCTTCTAGTTCTCAATATGGGATAGCATAATGCTACATTGCGTGAGAATTATGCTAGGAGGGGACAAAGAGAAATATAAAGGTTCAATAAACACAGACTCTGTCTTCAAGGGACTCACAGACTACCAGACAAGACAGAGAAAGGAGGGGGAAGGAGCAGACAGACAGACAGACACAGAGAGAGAGAGACAGAGACAGAAACAGAGAGACAGAGAGAGACAGAGAAAGGAGGGAGAAGGAGCAGAGAGAGACAGACAGACAGACACAGAGAGAGAGACAGAGACAGAGACAGAGACAGAAACAGAGAGACAGAGAAAAAGAGGACTGCAAATCTAGGTTACCTAGTCCAAACCCATCATTTTCCAGTTGAGGAAATTTGGCCCCAAGATGGTGAGGTGCTTTGCCTGAGCTCACCTAGATAGTATTCAAACCCAGGACATTGTCTCTAGTAAAGGGAGCTGGGACAATTGACAGAAAACAAGAATCACTATTTACACATTTTACTGACTGTTGACCCTCGCTTTCATGTGTGCTGACATAACCGATAAAGGGGCGTCTGTATCCCAAGTCAATTTGGGGAGGATTTTTGAAGGGAGTAATTCTTGGTCAACAGTTTCCTCTAATGATTCTCTTTCTGATTTAACATGTGAATAAGTTGGACTTGGGCCCTAGGAGAATCCAAATCAGATGACAGACCTTCAATAATACTTGATTCAGTGAGTTAAGACATTTATTAATCATCCACTATATATCCTACCCTATTGGGAATAAAACAAAAAAGACATGCCCCTTCCTCTGCCGCCCTCCTGCTATCTGGTCATTTATAATGTCCTGGGGGCCAAATGACATTCATAGGATCTCAGAGTTGGATGGCACCTCAGAAGGCATTCAGTATAACCCACATCTGAACAAGGATCCAGTCTACCACATTCCCAACAAGGGATGATCTTTACTTTGTTTCAAGAGCTTAAATTTAGGAGGAGTCACTGCCTCCTTAAGTAACATATTCTGCTATTGGATATTTCTTACTATTAGAAAGGTTTCCTCCCTACCCTAACCCACTCACCTACCCACCCCTCATCTTTATATAAAGTCTACAACTGCCTCTGTGCTTCTTCCAACCCTCAAAACATTCTTCCCTAGTCTAGGGCTAAGAAGAAAAACTTCAATCTCTCTTCTACTTTTAATTCAATTGATATATCTGACATGAACATGAGGAAGGCTGGTTAAATAGTGAACATAAGAAATTAACACTGGATAACTTGCATGGCTCACAATATCAAGAGATGTAGCGGAAGACATTCAGTGCATTGGACAGAGCACACAGTGGAGGATTTTCAGGACATGACCAAGAGTGGCACAGGATGGGAGAAGGCATGGATAGGTTGTAATCTGCATAATAAGAAGGAAGACCTGCATTAATGTGATAAAATGTAGATTGTAGGATGCCAGGATCACAGGTCTATAGGTGGAAGTGACTTCAGAGGTCGTTTGGTCCAAACTCTCTATAGTACAGATGCAGAAACTGTGCACAGGAGGTTAAGAGATTCTCCCAAGGTCACAAGGGTAGCAAGAGAGCTCACAGTTTGGCAAGAAAGACACAAAAAGATAGGTTTATGGATTTGGAGCTGGAAGGGACCTTACAGGTGACCTAGTCAGAGGTGGGTTATGAACCTCTGTCCTTTGCCTGAAGTTTTTTATCTTTGTACCCCACAAACCAACCAATGCTGATTAAGCATCAACCACAAGCAAGGCATTTGACAAGCAATGGGGCTACAAAGAAAAAAATTAGAAAACAGTCTGTGGTCTCACATAGCTTCCATTCTAGCAAGAAGTTAGAGAACAGTACCAGAATGTGGAGGGTCTTAACATGTGTGGAAGTCAGAGAAAAGAAAAAAAAATCATTGGAGACTAAAGTAGTTAGGGAAGACTTGGTGTGGGGAGCAATTTAAGCTGAACCCTGAAGGATGACAAGAGTTTTAGTTACTAGGGAAATTGTATGGAAGGGCACTAAAACCAAAAATCTTTCTGAAGTCTGAAAACATACACATTTAATGCCATTTTACTATGGGCAAGAAAAATGTTCTATATCTGGCTCATACCAGCTCACAAGAGAGCCAATTGCTTTTTTTAATCAAACCTTACATATTTAATTATTAAGCAGCCATTAATTATATAGGGAGAAGGCCAAATCTAACATCTCTGATGGATGTTTGGATGAAATTTGGGAGGACATAGTTTTAGACCAGATACTCCAGCTTCTCTCTACCTTCAAAATTTTAATTACATGGATTCTTTTACACCATGATTCTAAGGTCTAGCATAGTACACTGTCCAAGATAAAAACTTTAAAATTATTGAATAAGTAATATAGAAATATATGTAAGAAACATTCAAATATATACAAATATAAAAATTAAATACAAGACATATTTCTTAAGTGACTCTGTAATATATTTCATTCTTTTAGGCTAATGTTTCTCTGGATGTCAGACAGTATCTATATATGTAGGATTGAGTTGTGTTTGTTTAAGATTCTATTCAGTTAGACATAATAGTTTAATAACTTTTCCTTCTAATGATGTGTGAAATTTTAAGATGGAATAAGTAACCGATTAGTTTTCAAAACAATCTTAAAGGGAATTGTATAGCCCACTGACACATTCACATTCTGAGAAGTCGGTTGGGTTTGCAATTTATCCCAATACAACTCATCTTTCTGGTGAAAGCTTATGCCCAGCCTCCCTCCCGGTGCTTTGCAAACATTGCCATGCAACCAGATTCCTTGCTGTGGTAGTGTCATTACCTACTGCACTCCACACAAGCTGTGGAGATTATAGTTCCCAAGAAACTATAACAGATTGATACTGACATACCTTTCATGAGATCCCAGTGGATGGGAAAGGCTTGATAATAGGGCAGAAGACAGGAGAACCACATGTAAAATTAAACCCCTTATTTATTTTTCTGGGAACATGAAAACATAGGTTAATTAGATGAACAGCATGGAATAATGGAAAGGACGTTAATCACATTTTCAGGAAAACCTACATTTTTACCAGCCTTGTGATCCTGAGGAAGTCACTCAACCTCTTTGGGCCTCAATTTCCTCATCTGAAAGTCAGGAATAATAATGCCTGCATTTACTGACATCTAAGGTTGCTCTAAAGAAAAATTATTTGACAACTTATTAAAGTATTAAAGAAATAGTGCAGAATGGCCAAAAATGTAATGTGTTACCTCAAGCGATGGTGAATGCCTCCTCCTTGGAGGTCTTCAAGCAGAGACTAGCTGATCACTTTCTGGGCGTGCTATAACAAGGATTTGTTTTGTGTACTGTTGACCTAGATGCCCACTGAAGTTCCATCTAACTATTCTAAAACATAAGTGAGTTGCTATTACTTTGTATTCTGGCTCATCTCAATCCAAAAAATGATTTGGGTTGGGATCTTCATTATTAATCATAAAAATGAATAACCATAATAATTATTATTTAAAAGTGATCCTAAGAACATTTCACCAGGTTTAACAAACTGTGAAGGAGCTGACTAATTATTAAAATGCCAACATATTTATCAAATACATTCATTGGAACTGGTATCTTAATGCTCCATTATAACATGGTTCTTATTGTCATCAAGCTTGGCATCTTCAGTAGAAGAATTCTTCCCTACGGAATTGACACATCACATGAATTAGACAGGAATAAGTCACTTTGACGTGAAGGAAAAAGTGGGTACCATTTTTAGAACTCTGAAACACAGAGGAAAGACTATTTAGGGGAAGCTCAGAGGCCTGCATTCCTTAGCCACAGAAAGCCAGCAGTCATGTCTAGTTGCAGTCAGATGTAACGTGTGGATTACCCCCAGGGAAAGAAAGCAAGCCATATGGTTGCACATCCTAACCACTGGTCAAAGGAGTGGAAATATTAACTAAAGCCAGGAAATTGCCCCTCCCATTTGTACCCAACAAGAAAGCATTCAGAATAGCTGCCACTTGACCAAAAATATTTCTGTACCCTCTAACTATTCTCCACGGCTTTCACACTTATGATGCTTGACGTCTTTTGGAGTTAAGACATTGATCTCCAGAGATGCCTAGAAGAATATACTTGGTATTCACTAAAACGAGTATCATACATTAAGGTCAAATTTCAGCTCATGGAAAAGCCTGAGCAATGTGAGGCTTTGAATGAATTTAATTATCTGGTTGGCTGAGGTTGTCAACTCTTATAGTAGAAAATCTTGCTCAAGCATCATCAGTCTAAATTCCTGACTGTATAACTAGGATCCGGCAAACTGAATCAAACATGTATTTGATGATAAAGATTTTTCCATGACCACAGGAGAGGGAATAGGAATCAAGAAAACAAGGTTCTTGGGGTGGCTAGGTGGTACAGTGAATAGATCACGGGCCCTGGAGTCAGGAAGACCTGAGTTCAAATCCAGCTTCAGACACTTAACACTTACTAGTCGTGTGACCTTGGGACAAGTCATTTAACCCCAATTGCCTTGCCTTCCCCCCTCCAAAAAGAAAAAAGAAAGAAAGAAAGAAAACCAGGTGCTAGGTCTAACTCTGCAGCTGAACAGCTGTGTATCCTTAGACAAGTCACTGCTCTGGAATTCCCATTCTTTATTTCTACAATGACAAGGGTGGGATGATCTTCAAGGTCAGTCAATCAGTAAACATTTATTAAGTACCTACTATGTGTTGGACATTGTATTAAGTGGTGGGGTCTCCCAACTGTAACATTGTAAGCTCTAAGGTCACTTCCAGGTTCTCTATACATCTTCACTCTCTCAGAAGGCATCCTTGTTGAAGAAATAGGACTTATTGTCCTTTAGGGTACAATGTAGGTGAATTGAAGCTGCTTCAACATGACTCTAATATAGCCGTTTGAAACTAATCATGGAATCACAGAATGTCAGATCTTGAAGGGACAAAGAACAATAGAATGTTTGCATCAGAAAGAGCTTTAGAGAACAGAAAATGAGAATGTAGATCATACAATGTTACAGCTAGTGAACTGAAAGTAATTCCTTCAAGAAAGCAATTTGGAATTATGAGAAGAAAATAACCAAAATGTCCATCACCTTTGATCCAGAATGAATGAATGAAAAAAATTAAGTTTTATTATGTACCAAGTACAAGCACTATTCCAAATCCTGAGAATAAAAATAAAAGAACACAAGATAGTCACTGCCTTTAAGAAGTATACATTTTGATAAGGGAAGAAAACATATGTGGGGAATTAGAGTTGGAAGGGAGGTGGAGGCGCATGACTGAGGGTGTACACATAGCAACATGGTTTAGAGGTGCCATGGGAATGGTATGTAGTCTGATTTCTGCAAAGATAAAGTAAAACTCATCTATTGGAGTATGAGTTCCAGGAGGAGAATTGGTGGCTGCAGCATGGTTTGGAACTAGGCATACAAACTAAAAGGGTTATTGACAAAAACAAAGATCCCATAACAAACCAAAATATTTATAGAAGCGCTTTTTGTGGGAGCAAAAAACTGGAAGCAAAGTAGTCACCCATCAATTGGTGACTGGCTAAATAAGTTGTGGTGTGTAACAGAAAACTACTACAATGAATATGAAGAACACCTAAATGAATTTAATGAAAAGTGAAGTAGAAATGGAAAAATAACAGAAATAATGACTACAATAATATAGATGAAGAGAACAATAACATAATTGAAACTGAATGTTGCCAAATATTAATGCAAGAAAAATATGTCATATGGCAGAAGTGTAGGAGGCGTATAGTGATGGACAAAATGGATAACAAGATACAATTCAGACACTAAAAAGAAAATCCTTTAGGTCTGTGCCCCTTGTTTGACATGAAAGAGTTTCTCATTTTATCCAACTGGCTCCTACCCAACCAGGGAGCCAACATAATGCCCATGGGTGATGTGCTTTAAATGTTATTTTATCTTTAAAATGTAACCCTTTTGATTCCAACCAAAAGTGTATCCTTTCCTTAAAATCACCCCTGGGCAGAGGAGCAAATAAAATTCTCGCTGATCAGATAATTAAGATCCATAAAATCATGCAACAGCCACAGCCAGAAGTAATTAAAGTAGAAAAGAGAATTAAGGCTGCTGAAAGTAGTTTTTAGAGCATCATGTCCTTTGGCTTCACCCATGCTTAATCATCATCCCCTGCCGTTCTCTTTACTATTCGGTCTAAAATGGTTATTTCCCAAATTTCTACTGGAAGCCTCTTATGTGTTTCCAGAAAGATTATGTATTGATATCCTTTTCCAGAAATTCAGCCTGCTGCCTTTCTGGCAACCAAAGATGATACTCTCAAGGGACGTGACCCTATGAGTCTTTTCTGCTTACATGTTCCCTGATCAAGGAATTCCCTGATACCATGATTAAATAGTACCAGAAGGAAGTTTCTGACATTGAAGATTGGAGGGCCTAAATCTCTAGAGTTCTCTGGGATAAATGAGAAGGTTTTCAGAGGGACTGAGAAGAGAAAGAGGAGAAGATAGAAGGAAAGGAGGAGGAAAAAGAATATGAGAATCAATAAACAACAGAAGCAAAATGAAACTAGAAGTTGGTTTTGTGTCCTTAACGGCCCTGTGGACCAGCTGACCAGGCATATATTGAAAATAAAGGGCATTATTTTATGTCAATCATGTCAAGGAGGAAGAAGCAGTAAGGCATGATGGAGCCATTGTTGAATTTAAAGTCAGGAGATAGGACTTTAAATTTGGAGTCTGACAAAATGATGAAAATTACACTTGTACTAGATACCTCACAGTGTTGTTGAGAAGAAAATGCTTCTTAAACAAAAGAGCACTATAAATGTGTGACCTAGGATTTTGCGAGCATAAGAATGTATACATATACACATGTATTTTTGCTAAAAGAATCAAGCAATGAAACTATCCATGCCCTCCAATTCAGAAATCCTACAATTGGTAAAAACTGGTTCTCAGAAAAAACTACACATGACACACTTTTAAGTTCAATCTGTATTATTATTTTCTGAGTCTAGATAATTGACAAAGAAAAGGAATCAAGCCCTGATTTGCAGCATTTGCCAATTTCTGAATGGCAAATAGTCACACTGAAAATTCAGTCATTGGTTCTCTCTCAGGCCAGTTTGAGCTGCCTCCAGCAAAACCCTGTATGATTGCACTTGAATATTATTTCCACATGAGAAATGATAAACATGAGGAATTTCTGAGAAATGCAGGAATATGTACAGAGAGAAGAACCAGGTAAACAATATACATAATTAAAACAACGGTGAAAAGAACAGTAAAACAAAACGGAAGGCTCCTGATGATTGTTCCTTTGTTTGATATTCAAAGCTCTTCACAACCTGACCCCTTTCTACCCTCCCAACCTGCTCCACATTACTCCCCTGTTTGTCGTGCAGTTGTTTGTCCTGTCTAACTCTTCATGACCCCATTTGAGGTTTTCTTGGCCAAAAAAAAACAAAAAAAAAATAGTACAATGGTTTGCCATTTCCTTCTCCAGCTCATTAAGAAATGAGAAAATTGAGGCAAACAGGGTTAAGTGACTTGCCTAGGGTCACCTAGCTAATAAGTGTCTGAAGCAAGATTTGGCTTCAGAAAGATGAGTTTTCCTGATTCCAGGCCTGGCACTCTCCACTGTACTACCTAACTGCCCCCTTACTCCACAATAGCCCCTGTATTGTCAAATCATGTTGATTTGCTTAATGTTCTTCATACATGGTGCTTCATCTCCCATCTCTGCAACTTGACTTGACTTTCTCCTTTGTCTGAAATGCATTCCCAGGGGTGGCTAGGTGGCACAGTGAATAGAGCACTGGCCTTGGAGTCAAGAGAACCTGAGTTCAAATCCAGCCTCAGACACTTAACACTTGCTAACCATGTGACCTTGGGCAAAAGTCACTTAACCCCAATTGCCCTGCCTTCCCCCCTCCAAAAAAAAAAAAAAAAAGCAAAATGAAATGCATTCCTTCCTCCCTTTCACTTCTTGGAATTCCTTCTTGTTGTTGTTTTTAGTGCTACCTTCTACATAAAGCCCTTCTGATACTCTTAGATATTGCGCAATCCTTTCCTAAACTTAGTCCCCTTTAATACAAATAATAATCCCATGAAGAAGTCACATTCATTTGAAATCACACTATTCAAAGTTATAATTACTTAAAATGTGATCATTAGTCTCAGCCCAATTAAAATATTAAAATATGCCATGTGAATTCAAATACTCTAACTACTTCATGAGATTTCATCTTCACCCCAGACAAGAATTTGCCAAATGTACTTTGTATACATTCTGAATATGATTGTATATGCACATGTCCTTTGGAGAGAATAGAAGCTTCTTGAAAGCAAGGACTGTTTCCTTGTACCTTTATATCCTAGCACTTAGCATGGGGTGCCTAGCACACAGTAAATGCACAATAATACTTATTAGTTGATTGGTTCATTGATTAACCAGTCATGACCCCAGAGAAAAATTAAGAAAATGAACCTACCTCTGAATGTTGGGGAGGTGGAGAACACTGAGTGTGGAATGTTTCATATGTAGTCAGATGTTTTCTGATAGTGTTTCCCCATTTGCTACAAGAAAAGGCCCACTGAACTGGAAAGGGTCTAGTCAAATATAACGGTGATATAAAAACAAAAAGTGTGTTCATTAAACTTTTATGTTTGGAAAAGATACTCTAATTGTTTAAGAATATGTATTTATTTTACCTTATGTTAGGCAGGAATCTGTTGCTCTATAACTTTTCCCCATTGTTCAGTCCTTTGGGGAAAAGCAGAACAAACCTAATTCCTTTTCTCCGTGACAGTCTTTCATGTATTTGACAACAGCTGTTAAGGCTCCCCTAAGTCATCTCTTCAGATCATGACATCTCAAGGATCCCTAGAAGGCTCTGTCACCCTAGACATTTGGAAGAAGGGCAAGCTGTAGAGAAAGTGAAATTTCTCCTCCTAAGACCAGCTTCCCCTTTCTAGGCCCTTCCCCCATTCTCTTAATTCTCTTCATAATCCTTCACTTCTCTTCTTAGGCTTGAAATTATGGGAAGTTCTTTCAAAGGGAGGAAGACTCCCTTTCCCTAAAAATATTTCCCCCATTTACTTAAGCAGATATGACTTTAGAGTTGTTCTGATTGGACCCAAAGCCTTTTAGAGCAAGATTTGCAACTGTGAATAACTTTAGAGATATCTTATCCAACTTTCCCATTTTAGAGACAAGAAAACTGAGGGCCAGTGCAGTAAAGGATTTGCTGATGGTCATGTAGCAAGTAACAGAACTGGAGTTTAAAGTTAGTTCTTCTGACTACATTTCCCAATATACCAGTGAGATATAATATTAATGTAAAAATAATGAGGTATATACAAGTAAATAGGTAATATGGTGCCACACATTCACACTAAATTTTAAATGAAGGACAATGGATCATAGACTTAGAACTGTAAAGGACCTTGGAGATTCTTCTCCAAATCCCAGGAAAGTGAGATCCAGAGAGGAAAGTGAATTCCCCAAGGTCAAACAAATAATAAGTGACCAGAGTGTCAGGATTTGAACCCCTGTCTTTTTTTAATCAGAATCCAAGACTGCTTTCCACTGAATCATACTCAACCTGAATTTCTGAAAGTTATGTCAGGAAAAAGACTTGAGGTCACTTGAGCTCAAAGGAAAAAAAGGAAGAAGAAGGGAAGAAAAATAAATAGAAAAGAGAACAGGAAGAGAAAACTGGAGATACCAATATATTTTTCTATTTTGACATTTTGTAGAGGACCCCATGGGGGGGGGGGGGGGAATGGTGTTCCTAATTAGCCCTACCTTCCCCAGAGTGAATAAATGACTTGAATAAATGCAGGTCATGCAGCTGATAAGTCTCAGTGACACAACTAAAATCCAGGTTTTCTGAACCTCAAGTAAAGTGCTCCTTTCAGTGATATGCCACTCACTGTGTCTCTGTTTCTACCATTAAACTTTCCGTGACTAATCTCTTACACTCAGAAGTCTTTCCTTACCCCTACCAACTACTTCTACTATAATCTCACACCAAATAACTTGATACTCATTTTCTCTACATTATGAATCAACGTGTGTGTGTGTGTGTGTGTGTGTGTGTTGTCAGTCTCTCCCATTAGAATATAAGTTCCTTGAGGACAAGAACTATTTCACTTTTGTCTTTGTATCACCAGTACTTAAAGGCACAATGCTTAGCATATAGAAAGAACCTGACAAATGCTTGTTGATTGACTGATTGATTGAGCCCCATCCTTCTTTGATCATCATTCTCTTATTTATTTTCTAAGTGCTTAGGAAGGGTAATAAAAACTACCTGACTTCCTGACAGTCTTCTAGATTGGAAATATCCTAAGAGCTGGATGGGCTTCCCAACATCAAGTTACCTCATGGCAGACTTCCAGTTCAGCTGTAGGAGATAAAGCTATATGAAAAGTGGATCAGTCCTAATGCCTGGCAAGCTTTTGAACTTTTGAAATAGATAAACTTAGTCTTTGGAAACCCCAAAGGACTTTTTTCTGTATCAGTAAATAAATCAAATAAATTCAACGGACATTTATTAAATACCTACAGCATGTATGACACTATATTTTACACTGGAAATACAAAGATAAAAGGTTTGTTCTCAGTGTTTTTGCCGTGTCCTTTGACCTAGAGGGGGAAATGAGGTGCCTACCTCTATAATAAGAAAGTCTTGGAATTGAGCCAATAAAATAAGAAATAGAAACCAAATCAGACACAAAGGGAAGAAACTGAGGCCTTTCATTCTGGAGAATGGGAGAAGTCAAGGAGTCCAGGCCAAGAGAAGAAGCAGAGGCATGACTATTAAGGAGTTCTCCTTTACCTCTGTTATGGGAATCTGAAGATCTT
>CM053587.1:272306941-272349675 GCA_028646515.1 Pseudochirops corinnae
TCTGCCCCCTAATAGGCTGAATGTGGTCACATGGAGCCTGTGGCAGGAGGCTTGTTTTTCAGGAATGCCCACACCTTGTTACTTTGTGATTGGGCAGTGGGTCAAGAGGGTTGTGACATTCTCTGATCCAGGAGAAGGCTATATATACCCTGATGTGAGATTTTGCTTTGGGGCTCACTTTGGAAAGAGTTGTGTGATCTGGCCACACCAGACTCTGGGCAGCCATTGAGCCCCCCGGCTTTGAAAACCCAGATGTTGATGCTTCCCTCTCTGGTAATTGACTAAGTGTGGATGTAATGGTCAGACGGCTGGAATCCTGTCTGCTGATCTGTTTCTTTGTCTGCTTGTAACTTCTACTTGTAACTGTTTGTATTCTCTGAAATTCAGGGTGCTGACTTTTCCCCCTAAACTAGGTAAATGATATATATTTGATTAAAGTAAGACTGTTAGCCCATTTTGAATTGCTTTCCTTTAGAAAAGCAGATCTAAGAATCTGTGCTAGCAGCCACCCTGGGTATGCTAGGGTGCTTGCTGATATAACCTCGAATTTTTCTAATTGGAAAAATGGAACTAACTGTACTTAGATTACATAACTCACATGGTTATTAATGTCGAGGAAGCATTTTGTATAAGTTAAGGCACTACAGTTATGAATCATCATTATGTTTATGATATTGCTTCATACTCCACAGATAAGATAAATCCATTTAAGAGAATGAGTAATGAATCCCCCATGTGTGGAGTTCATTTCAATCTAGAACTATTTTAGGCCAAGTACACGGTACCACCAGATTCATGTTCAATGCCTATACAGTAATGCTCAAAACATTCCACTCGTGGTCTTACTTGATACTGACCAAGAAAAACTTCATATGCAACAGTAAATGACCCAGACCTTGATTCTAGGTACTAACCTATAAAACATACAAAGGGGAAAGTATATAAAGTATAATCCAAACAAATTAATCAATAAACGTTTATTAAGTGCCTACTATGTGCCAAAAACTGTCCCAAACTTATCCCATTGGCAGAATCCTTCTCACACAGCTCACGATTCCTGAGTCACTGAATAATAGCTACCTTTATTAGACCACCCAAGTAATCAGAGTGAGTGCTCCACTCCCCCTTCTTCTATCACCATCATTCCCAATAAGCCAGGACCCAGCACAGGTCAAATTAGATCCTGCTAGCTATACCAAATGTTTTAAGCCAGCTACATGCTAGCCCTAAGTTCAGGATCCAGACAAATGAAATAAATGAGTTGGGTTAAAAAAAATTCTAAATACAAAGAAACACCAAGAAAGGCTATACCAAACACATACTCAGGAAGGAAATACATTGTCTGATGTATCTCCGGATCCCCACCCAGGTCAATATCAACAACTGCTCACACTAGAATAATAGGTTCCAAAAACCTACACCTCCTGTTCAATTATGATTTATGTTGGATTCACCAAAAAGTGGACCTTTGTGCATTTATCTTAATGCTACCCTGCATCTCCACTACTAAGGGTAAAACATAAGCTTTGAATTATTTAGGACGTGCAGCCCAGTCAATCCCTTAAGACCTAAGGCCTTGGCAGAACACATAACAGAAAAGCTATTGAAGCCTTTCCAAGTGAATTCAATTTTATTACTCCCCTCAGTTCCCCCACAACCTAAGCAATCTACCCCCAAAATACCTCCAATGGCATACTAGAGTCCCAGAGATTTCCAGAGTTGGTCAGAGGGATTTACTGAAAGTGAATGTGAATGAAGCTAAGCAAAAAAAGATAGTGAGGGACCAATGGCTTAGACCAGGAGTGGGAAACCTGCAGCCTCAAGGTCACATGTGGCCTTCTAGGTCCTTGGGTATGACCTTTTGACTAAGTCCAAGTTTTACAAAACAAATTCTTTTATTAAGGGAATTTGTTCTATGAAGTTTGGATTCAGTCAAAGGGAGGCACTTGAGGACCTAGAAAGGTAAACCTTAGTCTTCTATGCCTCAAGATTTTGCCTCGACTTAATTCTACATTTAGGGGATAGAGCACTGGGCGTAGCCTAGGCCAAATTTTGTCTGCCTGAGGTCTGGTAAAGTAAGGCAACACACCTTAAAAAGCACTTACTATGTGCCAGGCATTGTACTAAAATGCATTCAAAGTGCCATTCGATTCAGTTGCAATTCAACATAACAAAATGGAAAACAACACAATTTAATATCATAAATATTTATTAAGCATTGCACAGGGAGAGAATGCATGTGAAGAACTTGGGAAGCTATGCAGTGAATATGAGAAAAGGGTTTTGCCCTCATGAAGTCTCAGACTAAGATAAGAAACAGACATAGATAGAGAGCTTGAATACACAAGCTTGCATGATCAGTGTGTTAGAGAGTTATAACACAAAGGACTTTTTGAGGTCTGAGGGAAAGGCAGCAGCAACTGGGAACTCAGTCCTTGAAATAAATCAATAGCCAGATAAAATGAAAGGACGCCAGACTTGGAGACAAATACCATGGCCAGTAGTCCTGATTCTACTACTTATGGCTTATGTGACTTTAGGCAAGTCACTTCCCTTCCTAATTCTCAGTATCTTCATATGTAAAATGGGGATAATTATCGTATCTGCCTCACAGGGTTGTTGTAAGGATCAAATGAGATAATTCGTATAAGGAAAGGGTTTTGCAAATCTTAAAATTTTATGTTAAAGGGAGTTGCTGCTAGTCATTGTTAAAATAAAAGGGCTTGGCCTAAATCAGGGATCCTTCACATTTTTGATATTGTAGACTACTTGGGCAGTCTGGCAAAGTCTATGGATCCCTTCTCAGAATAATATTTTTAAATATATAAAATAATACATTTGGAATTACAGAAGAAACCAATAATATTGAAATATATTTTCAGAAGATTTTTTTTTTAAATCAAGTTCATGGATGCCAGGTTAAGAACCCCTGGGCTACATGTTCTCAAAGGTTCTTTTTAACACTAATTCCTTTGATTCTGACATCAGAGATGAGCTTCATCCCACACAGATGCCACTTTGGCCGAAATAGTGTATTTCAATTTAAGAAAATGCTAGAGCTGGGAAAATCCAAGAACTTTGATTTTTTTTTTTTCCTACAAATCTCCCTGATGATGGAGGAGCCATCTTCCTAACTTGGCCAGGACGCTACACAGTCAAAATTCTAACTGTGCCAGGCAATTCCAGAAGAAAAAAAAAAATCAAGAGAAATTAGACCAACAAAGGGAAAGGCTATAAATGAAAAAGGAAGTCTGGATTGTAAATTTGACCTTTAAAAAAAACTCACTACTTAAGGCATTTGAATAAAACAAAGCTGATGTCTTGGGAGTCTGACTAAAACCACGAAAAGAATACAGTAGAACATGAGGGAATGGGAACATGGGAACATCCTGTTAAACTTGGAAGAAGTCAAGAACAGGCATGTGGTTCTTTGGCCCTGAAATTCACACACAGCTTCGTCAAAGTCAAATCTCATGATAAACCTTGCACCACCAATTTTCTGAATACTCAGAAGAGAGATTTAAAAGAAAGAAAGAAAAAAGTGCCTTTGATGGCAGTTTCTTCCCATGATGGGATTCAGTGCTTATCTTCCCAGAGAGGGAAAGCACGTACTTTGAATCAATTCATTGTCTATAGATTCAAGGTTCAAAAAAAAGGAAAAGAATGATGACAAACTTTGGCCTGTCTGCAAAATTGTGTGTGCATTTGGGGGTGGGGGAGTGGGAAAAGAGGGGAAGGAGGAGGTAAAGAGTAAAGAGCAGAGACTGCTGAAGTAGACGTTTTCTCATCATTTGAACAATCAGTCTCCATTGAACAGTGGCAGTAATAGACTGTATGAAATCAGAAGACCAGAGTTCAGATCCTGGCTCTGCTATGGGCTACATGTGTGACTGGACAAGTCAACTAGCTTATCCACACATCTTTTCTCTATTGGACTAGATTATATTACCCTTACAAAATTAAATCCTCTGAAGATGCTATGAATAAGAGGGTGTTTAGCAGAAGAGAATATTGTCTGTCTGCACTGAGAAAATGAATCTGTAAACTGACATTCTCTTGGTCATTTGTTCCATAACCATCTTGTTTCATCCATTCTTTATCTCTGGGGCTGATTATAAGATTCAATAGAGAAGAGAAAATTGCCTTTACTGCCTTGTTGGAATTCAGTCACGCAGCTGCAAAATAGCAAATGAGAGAATAGGAAAAAATAAATTCAATTCCATTCTCCTCCATCCAATAATGATTTATTAATAAACAGTTATTATGTATAGAACACATACCTACTAGTCTTCAGGAGCTTATCATTGGGCAAGGTAATGGGAGTCAATGTGGTTAAATGGAAAATTCAGCGACTTGAGTGTAAAAGGATCTGTTTTCAAATTCCACCTCAGATACTTATTACCTATGTGATCATGGGCCAGTCATTTAAGATCTCAGTGTCCTCCCCTATAAAATGAGCGAGCTGAAAAAGATAGTCTTAGAGGTCCCTTTCAGTAGTAGATATATAGTCCTATGAAAAATACTCAGGGACAGGGAAGGAGAGAGGGAGGGAGGAAGGAAGGAAGGAAGAAAGGAAGGAAGGAAGGAAGGAAGGAAGGAAGGAAGGAAGGAAGGAAGGAAGGAAGGAAGGAAGGAAGGAAGGAGGGAAATATAATACCTCAGTAAAAAAAAATCCAGATCAGACTTAAGTAACTAGGGATAAAACATAATATAATGGAAAAAATTCTGGCTCAAAGCCCATTTTTATTACCTGTGTTATCTCAGGCAAGTCACTTAACTTTTCTTTTCCTCAGTTTCTTCTTTGGTAAGAATAAGGGATGGTGGTGATTTGATTAGATGCTAGCCAAGATCCTTCCATCATGACGATGATGACGATGACACTTGCTACACATAGTAGATGAGAACACTTATGTATAGGGTTGTAGACTCTCACAGCTGGAAAGCAGCTCAGACATTCCACTCCATTCGGGAGTCCTGTCTACTTTATACGCAACAACGGGTCAATTATCTAATCATGATAATGACAAATAAAATGACAATAATGGCTAACAATTAGATATTGGCTTAAGGTCTGATAAGTATTTTATATACTTTATGCCCGTTTAGTCCTCTCAATTATTATTTCCCTTCATTTCAAAGAGGACCGATGACATCACTAGGATGATGTTTCGACTCATGAGTGAACTGGATTTAAGTGTGTGTGTGTATGCTTTAGGTTTTCTTTTCCATCCTCTTTAGTTTGTTTTCCTTAGTAATCTTAGATTTTTCACCTTATAGGTTAAAAGTGAACTTAGGATAGTGGATAGAGTGCTGGATTTAGAGTTTAAAAGATCTAAACAAAAAATCTCACCAGTCACTTATTGTGTGACCCCAGGCAAGTCACTTAACATCTGCCTGACTCAGATTTTTTATCTGTAAAATGGGGAGAATAATAGCACCTAATAATTGGGATTATTGTGAGAATCAAATGAGAAAATATATGTGAAGTGCTTTGCAAACCTTAAGGCACTATTTAAGTATTAGCTATTCGTTATTATCTAACTAAACCTGTCATCTTACAGATAAGGAAACTAAGTCATGGAGAACTGAGGTGCTTTACTCAGGTTTGCTCCAGTAGTAAAGAAAGACCTAGGTTTAAGATCAGACCCTCAGGCTCTAGATCTACTTATATCACCCCTACATTATCTACTCATATCTCCCCCGTGGGAGCACAGTAGGAAGGAAGGACTATTAATTGGTGTGTTCCTTCAAGGTTTTGTGAAATTCTGGTGGCATTCTCTATAACATCTCTATTGGTTCAGAAATCATTTCCCTGCTATGGTAGAACTCTAACCTGGACATAACATTAAGACAAGTTGACTTTAGAGACACGTCCTTACAAAAGTTTGGTCCAACATGTTTATAGGGATAATGAGAAGAAGAGACAAAATTTGAGAGACTCCACTTGAAATAAGAACATAGAAATAGTGTGTAGCAGGGGAAAGAGGCTTAGACAGTGAAAAAAAAAATGTGTTGTATAGTAGTAACTGGTCTATCACTAATAGTGTTGACAGCTGGTTCACGTACCTGGAACACTTTTCGATTTTACAAAGGACCTTCCTCATAACAGTCTTGGGAAGTAGATAAAGTTTCCAAATTTATAGATGAGGAAACTGAGTCCCAAACTGGTAAAGTGATTTTTCCCATTATGGTCATACAGCTACATTAGTAGCTTTTTTATTGAACTAGATTTCAAACCCAGTTCCTTCAACTCCAAGTCAAAATCTGCTGTTAACTCAGTGTGTGCCATCAGTAAAATCACTTTGATACCCTGCTCATTAGTTTTCTCATCTGCAAAATGAGTGGGATGGCCTAGATGATCTCTCAAGTCCCTTCCTAGTCAGATCTCTGAGGAGATACACTTCAAAAGAGTAATTTTACAATAGGTTGAGTTGGCATTTTAAAAAAAGAAACTGAGCTGACTGACACTTAGGTTATCCTTGGCAGAGCAAATTAAGGAATAGAGTTCACGAATACCTAATTCAGGGAGAATATTTTTTTGCTCAATTATCTACCAGTGAGTGGCCTACATGTCATGGCTAAATTCTAAAATTGGCCAATATCAAAAAGAAACAAAGTAGAATTCAAAGGGACCTTTAAGGACATTAGAAGTTGTTTTTGACTACTGATATTTGACTGATAAGCAATTGTAAACTGCTTACTTCCCCAACACATAATTGACATAAGTTAGATAATTAGTTAGCCAGCTTTAGCCATGCTTTCCAATTGGCCAGTAACCTAAGTACAAAGTGCCATCTTATCATGAAATACAACCAAAACCCACACCCTGCAAAAAACTGCAATCCAAACTCTTGATGCAAGAACCTTTGACCAATGTGTAACCCAGATGTGCTAGGTGGGAGTCACAATGAGGGCACTTTATGTCCAGATGTATTTACTTGGGAAATCAGTCCCCCAGTGCAACCAATACAGAGTCTAGTCTAGAAACTGGATGGTCTTATCTGCCTGTTGAGGAGGAAGAGGGTTATTAGGGGGACAAGCCAAGGGACGGGAAATCAACAAAATGCGGTTTGTTCTCAGGAAGTGCCATGCTGGATATTGCCAAGCCACTCAATTTCAAAGTGCATTTGTTTCAAGGACTCACGTCCTGCTTTTGGCTTGCTCCTTGCATCACCTCCCTCTGGGGGTGGGGTGAGGGGAAAGACAATGTGCATAATCGTGGTCACGGTTCTCTTGGATAAGAACTTGAGTGTAATTCTCATAAACCTCAATGTACAAGGTGCAGTGGGAGATTGGAGGAAGCTTGTTTTTCAGTTGGTTTCTCTGTCTGTGGTAGTTAATCATTCCTAGAAAAGGAAGCTGGAGAAACCTAGGTGTGAGGCACCCTCTTCCTACCAGTTTCCTTTTCCCTACCCTTCCAGAATTTAACGGATTAGGAAGAGTCTTAGGTTTACATCATATTGCTCAGAAGTTGTTTCCTGACAGAAAGTCTTTTTACCTAATGAGAGTTTTCAGAGGCACAGTCTTTTGACTGAAAAGTAGCTTCGAGCTTAGATACAATGCCCCTTCCCCTCTTCTTTCATACTCCTACCCCTAATAATCTTACATAGTATAGTTGAAAGAGAACTGGAATTTACTCAGAAAGTTTTGGTCCAAAATTGAACCTACTATTTACTGCTTGTGTGACCATGATTAATTCATTTCACATCTCTGGCTCCTAATTTCACGATCTATAAAATGAGGGGACTGAATTTGACAATCTTCAAAGTGTCCTCCAGCAATCAATTCTTAAATTATGCTCTTTGTTCTCAGTATGTGTCCAGATTCAAATGAATAAACATTTATTAGTCACCAACTATATTTTGCCATCTAAGTTACTAGGCACTGAGAACACAAACATTTTTTTTTAATGACTCAGTCTCCAACTTCTAGGAGCGTAAATTCTACCAAGGGTAAGAACGGGGATGAAGGAAATGGATTTATTTAGTGACAGCAGTCATTTTTTGCATTTTCAATGGGACAATATTCAATCCAATTCAACAAACATTTATTTAGTGCCCACTAAATATGCAAGACACTGTTGGAAGGCAAGAATAGGACAGCAAAGAGTGAAATGTCCCCCTGCCCTCCAAGTGTATACATTTTAGCACTAAGAACTGTTCCACAGTTCGAAACATTGCAAATCTAAGGACTGAAGTCTAATAGCTTTTGACCAAAGATTTTGGAATGTTTTCTGACCACTCCAAGTGACTATAGATATATGACAATACACATACTGAGTGCAAAATGAGGCCTTGGTGGAGACAGGGAAGTAGAAAGGGAAGACCTTGCTTTGTTGTATGAAGGAATCCTTTGGGTTCCCATATTTATGCATATGGCTACATGACCAAACTGCAAATGCAAGAAGTATTCTGTTCTTTTTTTCTATTTTTTGTCCAAGCCCATCATTACATCCTGCTAAGAAAGCTTCTTCTTCTGCCAAGGCCAATGGGCAATTGTTCTGCTATTTATTGGCTTATACAGTTGCCTGGGGCATTAAGAGGTCAAGGGATTTGCCCAGTGCCACTCTATGTCCGAGGCCAGACTTGAACCCAACTCTGTCTGTGTCCAGTTCTCGACTGTTCGCTATGGTATATTGCATAAATCTGAAGTGTGTATGTCAGGGATTTCTGGATTGTCCCTGTAATAAGAAGACCAATTCATATTGACTGATCTCTTTAATATTTATAAACCACACACTCACTCTTTGATGTCGAGAATGCAATTAATGTTCTTCCCATTTAAAGAGATGAAAAACTCAGAGTTGTAAAGATTAAATAACTTTCCCCAAATCACCCAGTTGCTAAACATCAAACTATAGACAGCTGCATCAACAATCATTTTTCAACTTTCTTGAGGTCTTTATGGTCGTTGCTCAGTCATTTTAGTTGTATCTGACTCTTCATAATCCCATTTGGTATTTTCTTGGCAAAGATAATGGAGTAGTTTGCCCTTTCCTTCTCCAGTTCAATTCACCAATGAGAAACTGGGGCAAACAAGGTTGAGTGACTTGCCCAGGGTCACACAGTTAGTAAGTGTCTGAGGCTGGATTTGAACCATGAAGATGAGTCTTTCTGACTTCAGATCCAGTACTCTATTTCCCACAGAGGTTTTTAAGTCCCAATTAAAATCCTACCTTCGACAGGAAGCCTTTCCTAACCTCTCTTAATTACAGTGTCTTTCCTCTGTTAATTATTTCCTATCAATCTTATATACAGCTTGAATTTTGTGTATGTAGTTATGCACAATTATATTATAAGCTCCTTCAGAGCAGGACTGTCTTTTGCCTCTTTTTGTATCCCCAGCACTTAACACAGTTCCAGGCACATAGTAGGAGCTTACCAAATGTCTATTGATTAATAGACTGATTGCAGAGCACAGCCTTCAGATTCAATCCCTTATATCAAACCACCTCCCTCTGTACAGAACCAGCCTTAAAGGTATACAGAATAACTGGATGGGTATCTATGGCTTGTGATTTAGAGGTACTGAGAGACACTGCTTACCCCCAATCATTACTACCACTGACCTTCCCAGTGTCAAATACGTCTACTACTTAAGTCCTTTCTTCTTTGGGAATATGTTGTTCATTGAATCAGACTTAGAGCTGAAAAAAAAAAAAAACTTCAGACACCTGAGTTCCTCATATTACATCTGGAAAGTGAGGCCCATAGAAGTTAAGTGATTTGTCTAAGTTCACAAAGTCACAGAGTCAAAATTCAAATCCAGGTCCTCTGACTCCAAATCCCACACTTTCTACTACATGAGAATTATGTTTGTGTGTTTGCCTTCCCAGTGTCTAACACAGTTCATTTAACATATTAAATACTTAATACTGGTTGGTAAATTAAATTGAATTGTATCAAAGGTCCTTGTTAATATATAAAGCCACTACCTGGGAGAGATAAACCAGTAGTTACCGTGAACAGATGGTTACAGATTGCTTTATCATATTAATTAAGATAATAGAAAGCAGAGTTTGAGATCATAAAATGAGGGGATGGGCCTGACAGCTAGAACTGATGATCCCATGACCTACCAGCTAATTCTCATTATTAGGTTGAAAAGCCCTGCTTTAGAACCACCCTAAAGCAGATTACTTTGAAAATGTCAGAGGGGGGAAAAAACTCTTTCTAATCTGTCCTAAACCTCCTACCATGCTGAAGAGAAAGGAAACATACACAGCTTGGCCAGGCATTTTTTCTTCACTAATTTTAGTTTTATTTTTTTTTCCATCTAATTCTATTTCTTGTCCAAAGTTAAATTTGGGGCTAGAGGTTTGAATAAGCAAATAAACTGGGTCCTATCAAGACCCATTGGATTTCAGGTGGAAACCATGAAAACCACCAGGTTTGAAATGGTTTCCACCGGTTGCGGGTAAAAGCCTTCTACTCAATTCAGAGCTCCCCTGAGAGCTAGTATTTCCACTTCTGAATGAAAACCAGCATCAGTAGTCTTCATCCCACCCCCACCACCCTTCCCCCACAATCCTTGGAAACCAGAATCAGGTCAAAGCAAAAGGGCTACCTAGAATTTCAGAGTTGGAAGATACCTCAAAAGCCACTTAGTCCAACCCATATCAGAACAAGAATACTTACCTTAACATACTGACAAATGGTCACTCTACTTTAGTTTACAGTCTTTAAAGACTTCCAACAAAAGAAAACTTATTACCTCCCAAGGTAGCCCAATCTACTTTTAGACATTTCTAATAGGTAAGAAAGTTATTTTCAGGAGTGTGCTAGAACTATTTCTAACCTTGTGAGAGCCTATCGTTAAATTTTCAGTATGAGTGTTTATGCCTGGAAAGCAGCAAATCCTACAAGGTCAGGCTCAATTTATTGTTTTGTTAATTGTCTAGACTTAAGAAAGTGTTAATAAAGCACATAAAACTTAAAAATGTATAAGCATACATTCTTACCTTTCCCCCCAGACTGGTTGTTAAACATACCTCTCTTTTGTTCTATAAACATTGCTTAAGCTCAGCAGGACTATAGAAGTTCATAGACTTCTAAGTCATCACCAGAGTAGAGATGTAGTGATTATAAAAGTAGTAGTAGTAGTAGTAGTAGTAGTAGTAGTAACTATCATTTATATAGCATCTTAAGGTTTGCAAAGTGCTTTACATTCATGATCTCTGTAAGGCACACGCTCATTCCCAGTTCTGCCCTCTGAGGCCAAGCAGAAAAAGACAATGCTTTAGGTTTCCTGCTAACTCTCAGGTTCCTCACAATCTTTGCTTCTTCAGTCTCAATACCCCCAGTTCTTTCAACATATACTAAAATGGCTTGCAGCTAAGGTCCTTCATTGCCTGGGTTTCCCTTCATCTTGTAAATGCCTTTACCAAAATGTGGTACCATGAATTAAACATGATACTACAGGACTCTCACCTCCTTATTGCTGGAAGAAAAAATCTCTTAAGTTTTAATGAAGCCCACGACTCCATGAGACATTGTGGCTACTCTTTGATTCCTCTTAAAGTCATAATCCACAAAATGCCAAAACTTTTTCAGACTAATGCTGTAGGTCAGGATTGCCTCCAGCCCCACCTCAGCTTTCTCCATTTTGGGCTTCATTTCTGATGTAACCTCACATTTCCCTTCCAAGAACTCAGAGCCCTTTTTTGCTCCCTGTTATCAAAATCCTGCTTTCAGTAACATATCAGTCATTCCCACTTTAGTGTGTCAATGGGATCCTTCTGCTATAGGGATTTGTATTTGGAAGTTCTTGTGATGTTTCTCCTGTTAAAGGAGAAACATAGCATGGTGTAATAGAAACAGGGGACTTCTGAATCAGGAGAAATGTGGCGATGAATCTACCTCCAAAACTTATTCCCATTGAGGCCTTAGGAAAATCACTTAATCTCTCAGTCTATTATCTAGTAAAAAAGTAGTATCTATGTAATAGGACTTTTGTGGGCATCAAACAACATAATGCACAGAAAATGTTCCACTACAGGTAATTAATGCAGGTAATTAATGCAAATTGTCAACTAAAGGTCTTCGGCCATAAGAACTATTTCCTGTTTTTCTTTTTCTTCTGTATAACCAATGCCTAGCCCAGTGTCTGACAATAATAGGTGCATAATAAATGCTGGTCAATTTGATTGACTGATTGACTCAGTGAGCAGAAGTGTCTGTGTTGGCGGTATTTTTACAATAGAAGTAATTTTAGCACAAATGATTTATGAAATCCATCACCTAGACAGCCATCTGCTCCACCCTGGCATCAAGCCAGCCCTGCTTAGAGTCTCTCATGGGATCTTGTGAGACCAAATAATCTGAGAAGCAGTCATGCATAGTGAAAGGAGCTCCACTCTCACTGCAAGTCAGGAGAGCTAAATTCATAAGGTTTAAAATTAGAACAGACCTGAGAGACCATCTAGGCCAATCGCATCATTTGGAAGACCAGGAAACAGAAAGCCAGAGAGACTTATGCAAGGTGACTAACCCAGGAAGTAAGTAGTAAAAGCAGGATTTGACCCCTACATCCTCTGACTCAATCTACATCCATAGATCTCTCTACCCACCTCGCAGGGATTGTTTTAAGGACCAAATGAGATAATTAGAAAGTGCTTAGCATAGTGCCAGATACATAGCAAGAACTATTGAAAGGTTAGCAATAAATGCTATTATTTTAATGACTACATGAGGCTGCTTTTTTCAAGGACAGATCTCCCCATTGGATGAAAAACCTTTTTCCTCAAACTTCACATAGAGTTTGTCTTATAACTTTCTAAAGCACTTATTTCTTCCTCCCTCTGGGCCTCAGTTTCTCCATATATAAGATGAGATGATTTGTTTAGATGATTGCTAAGGTCCTTTTCTTCTAGCTCTAAAATTCTGGGACCCTGTGAAATGCAGTTAGATTCTTTTTTTCTATTTTCAATAAATCATTAATACAATAAGGCATAGACCAATGTCTTATTATGCATTATCAGAATTATAAATATGGAGCTGCAAGGACCCTCACAGAACATCTAGGTCAACCTCCTAATTTCGCAAATGAGCAAATTGAGGCCCAGGGAAATCAAGTGATGCCTAAAATCAAACAACTAATCCTCCAAAGGCATATGGACTAAAATATAACATAGAAGCACTGGGGCCAGGCCTAATCTCAATCATAAGACCCATCTTTGGAACCTCCAGTTTCCCGTTTCCATTTCTTTACTTTCTGGGCATTATGAATCCCTCCCCTACCTTAGGAACTCCAACCCTTTCCAACCTATAAAAACCTGATCTTAGGAAAGAAGTTTAGCACTTTCATTCATGCAGATACAAAATGTCTAACAAGACTTAAAATGTCACTGCTTCTTGAGACATTTCCTACATACAATCTCAAAACTGAAAAGGTCTCAAAGGTCTCCAAAACATTATTCCTCTCAACAGCATTCCTGACAAATAGCCCTCTAACATCATTTGTGTATCTCAAGTATAAGAAATTTCACTCCCTACCACAGTAACCCATTCCATTTTGGGACAGTTCTAATGGTCAGGAAATTCTTCCTTTTATTAAGGTGAAACCTACAATTCCTATAACTTTCACCAACTGTCCCTAGTATCTGCCCTTTGGGACCAACCAGATAGAGTCTAATCTCTTTTCCACATAATCTGATATTGAAAGTGTATTGAAAATGGAATCAGAAAGACCTAAATTCACATCCTCCCTCAGTCACTAATTAGCTGTGTGATATTGAGCACTTTGCTAACCCAGGACAGCCTCAGTTCCCTCAAATAAAGGAAGGCTAACGATAGCATCTACATCACAAGGTTGTGTGGATAAATGAGATAACATACGGAAAGTGCTTTGCAAACTCTGAAGTACTCTATAATGAAAGCTACTCTTACTATCAGTATTACTTGCATTTTAACAGTGGACAAAAGTCCTTAAGCCAAAGGAATGACTCCCTGATGGTGGCATTTCAGCCTTCAGTAAGCAGATGGAATCTTGCTTTTTGGTCAGGGCCTTGCCCAGCACCCCTGCAGTCCTGCTTCCTAGGCAGTCATATACTCTGTATGCTAGTCACGCTGGCCCCATAGTTGGGGTCAAATTGGAATGCTTTATGTAGCCTTTGAGCCTGGTCCATAGCAGTCCTTCTAGAAACAGGAAATGGGAGACCAGCAGGGCATGAGTCAGGTAAGGTACAAAGACACCTCTATGTATCAAAGAACCTGCCTGACACTGAGGCCCAGAGGAAGGCTCCTGAGAGCAGACTGCAAACCATTTCCCAATGCTCCAGCTGCTAAATGATCTTAACCCATTTTTCACCCCTATCTTCGGGGCTTTCAGATATTCATGACAAGATGGGCCAGAGAGCTAAATTTGTACATTCCCGCCAAGCGGTTTACCCATAACTACACATCAGCACACCAGTGCCGTTTCTTCAGGACGAACACTAATTGCAATGCCGGCTTGCATCTTAAAAATTTATCTTCTGGAAATGGTTGGAATAGAGAATGGGTTCTTTTCCAGTCCCAGGGAGAGACAGGCTGGCTTCTCTTCCACTAAGAATCAGAAGATGCCCCTGGAGGGATAGATTTTACAGGAATTAACAGGCAATTTGATTACTGTTGCTTTTTGTAATGTCACATATTGGTGCTAGAGTATGGCCATGACAGATACGGCCTCTGTCTCAGCTAACCAGGTAAACAATTGACCTTTATGGGACATCCATTGGAAATGCCACCCAATGGAGCTGCCACCATTAGGATCTAATTTAAATAAAAAATTAAAAAAGGCTATACCCAGGGAATGTCTACATTGCATTCCATTGCTGGGGAAGTGACCCATGACTAAAGATGAATATGTAATTTGTGACTGGATGGGGAACATGTGGTGGAGGAGAGAGAGGGCTCAGCCTAGAATTACAAAAGAGCAACAGTGCCCCCTTCTGCTTATCAGAGGGACTGCTCCAATTAGTTCTTTCAAACTGTTCTGGTCTAGCTAAAGGGACCTGGATGTTCTGTCCTGGGTGTTTAAAACCAGGGTTCTTAATCTTATGTGTGCCATGGACCCCTTTGACTGTCTGGTGAAGCCTGTGGACCCCTGATCAGAATAATCTTTTTAAATGCATCAAATCTAGGACTCCTAAGATTACAAAAGAAACCAATTCTATTGAAAAGAAGTTATCAAAATATTTTTTTAAATAATAATGATTTTCAGACACAAGGTTAAGAACTCTTTATTTAATGGGATTCTGAGGAGTTCCCAAAAGAAAAAAAGGATATTAACTATTTTGTTTCAAATTAATTTTATTTTTTTTAATTTTCTGCCCTATTATTAGTAAAAAAAAATTATGTGACTAATAATGATGTTACATTCATATAACACTTTACACTTACATGACACCTCATCTACATGATCTCAACAATCCCACGACTCAGGAAATACAAGTACTATTATATCCATTTTAGAGATACAGAAACTAAGACCCAGAGTATATTGTTCAATGCCTTGCCCAAGACCACAAAATTAACAAGAACCAAAACTGAACTAGGTATTGAATCTACAAGCTCTCCATCTAAAAAGCAAATGAGTATGAAGTACAAGATATTGTGAGATTCCAAATTCTGGAGGTCCAGTCTCCTTCCAATTCTGTGGCCCCTGAATCAAAAAAGAAAATGGAGGTATCCTCTATGCCCTAATTAGAGTGGCTTTCTGTCATGAAGGCAACAGGAAAAGGTGTTTTCCTCCTTCTTTTGTTAATGGCAAATAAAATGGGTGAAGCAGGCCTGTTCCTCTCCTGTTGCCTGGGAAACCAAGCATAGCAAGTCCCAAAAGAACACACTACAAAGGAGACTGGAGATTCCCCACACACGAGCCTCCAGTGAACCGCCTGGCTCCCTGATTCCTGCAACCTTGCCCCTTAATGCCTTCTTTCACCTTTTCCGTTATGTCCTCTAAGGCCAACTGCATTGCCTGTGGTCCAGGCTGCTTCAGGCATCTGTCTTAGCAATCAGAGGATGTTGCTAGGATACTCAGGCCCTTAGTCGTACAGATCTCCCACTCAAACTGTTTCAGTGATGCCTCCCAAAATCTCTTGCAACTCCCTCTTTGCCCTTTATTATGCATTTATTGTATTCTAATATGTGTCATACTTACCCATATCTGTATATTATCACTCCTCAATTAGACACTAACATCTTGAGGGCTGGGACTATATCTTATTAATCTTTTTTTAGCCCCTAATATGGTTCCTTGCTGACAGCAGGATAGGACAAGACAGGAGAGTACAGGATCTAGACTTGTAATTTCATTGGCACAGGGAGCTCCCAGGTGGGAAAACTCTGCAACTTGTAGTTTTGGAAATGTGTCTATAACACTGTGAGGTTGTGATTTACTTAGTACCACCTAGCCAATATGAGTCAGAGGCAAGACTTGGACCTACGTCTTCTTGGTTGTGAAGACAGTTCTCTATCCCCTATACCATAAGGCCTTTATTGCATATAGTAGAAATTAAATAAATATTTTCTTAATAAAACTGAATTAACTCTCCCCCATAAGCAGAAATTTCTGTAGTACAGATGAAAGTCTTGATAAGAGAGTGAGAGGTCTTGGGTTCAAATCCTGCCTGTGATACTTCCTCCCTGTGTGACACTAGGCATGCCATGTAAGCTCCCTGGGGTTCAGTTCTCTCATTTATAAAATGAAGTTGTTTGAACTAGGGTGACCTCAAAGGTCCCTTGTAGACTTCTGATTCTGAGTAAACCACACATGTACAAGGTTCAATGGGGAATGCAAAGAAAGGGAAAGACCTAGGCTCTGTTACAACAGAGGCACTTATAAACCCCCCTGCCAAGATGATAAAACTTATGTTTCACTGGCTCCAGACCCATGAGCCTGTCATCATAGTGCACAAGGAAATCCACTGGAAACTTTTCATCTTAGGAGAATCTTGTCCATTAGGAAGAGGAACTAGACCTGTGATTTCACTGACATAGGGAAGGAAAGTGCCCCTCAAACTGTAGTTTGGCAGTTTCTCTGCAATTTAGGCTCAGTCTCCTAGAGCATTGAGAGGTCATGACTTGTCCAAAGTCACACAGCCAGTATGTGTCAGAAGCAGGACGAAAACCAGTTCTTGACTCAGACACTAGCTCCCAATCCACTATGTACCACTGCCTTCCCTTGTCCATGTGATCCTAGAAGTCCTCCAGAGAGGCTCTACCCAATTCATTTACAGCCTTCCTCTGCATCTCCTAACACTCTGTAGGTACAAATGCAGCATCTGGACTGCACATCCCTTATCTCTAATCCTCAATACCTGACCAACCCCTCTCCTGTTTTCATTTATACATCTCACCCATATAAGATCTAAGAGTTAAAAAGAGGTATTTGAAGCCAACGCACCACCTGATTAAAAATCTCTTCTTACATCAGAAACAAGCACCCATCCTGTCTCTACTTATAAACTTCTAGGGAAAATAAATCCAGCAGATCAGCACAGTCCACTTTCACGTAGCTCAGACTATTAGGAGGTTTGGGTTTGTTTATTTCCTGATACCAAACCAAAATATGACTTTCTGCCACTTTTACCCATTGCCCTTAGTTCTGAGCTCTGGGGTGAAGCATTTAACAAGTGTTTTGTTGTCATTGTTTGTTTGTTTGTTTGTCCCATTCACAAGATAGTCCTTAAAAAGTTCAAAGATATCTTCCTCAGTCTTCTCTTTGCTAAACTTGCCAAAATCCTCCATTCTTCACATAGAATGATCATAGACTCTTTATCATCACGATCCTTTGCTGGACTTGGGGACAAAGACATTAGACAACAAAGAAGTGCAGATATGGAAGGATTCTGGTAAATATTTAGCAGTTTTCTGAAGAAAGTGGAGGGAAAACCGTGGAATTCATTTTTGAGTTTAATCTGTATTATTAATATTTTATTACTTTCTTAAGTGAAAGCAAAGAACAAAACAATAAATCAAACTGGTGGTTGGTAGAGTTTGCTGATCTCTGAAGTACGCATGCTCACACTGAAAATTTAACAATCAGCTCATGAGCCTGAGTCGGCTTCAGAATGCCTGTGAATAGAGTGTATCCAATTCAGTAGGAAAGTGACACATAACTTCATTTCTGGGGGCACTGAAAACACAACTGACCTATTCACAGTATTAATTTCAGTTTACTTGATTATTAAGTGAACACAGTAATAAATATCATCCAAGTCTACTAGGAATGAAAGGGCACCCAAAAGGTAGACTCTGTAAGGTTATTATTATCCCCCAAAGGCTTTTACCCAGTCTTTAATTCTGAGATATATCAGGATATGAAAGACTTGTGAAAATGAAAGCTTATTGATAGGGCTGGCAGATAAGAAGGGGTCTTTATGGGACAGCTGATGAATCCAAAGGGTGAGCACCACAGTGGAAAGAATATTGATGAAAGGTTGGGATTTTAAAAAAAGGAAAAAGAATATTGAATTTGGAATCAGAAAAGAACTCCACTTCACTTGAATCCTGCCTCTGATACGTACTTGGTGGATGACCCAAAGTAAGTCGGTTTACTTTTTTGCCTTCATTTTCTTAATCTGCAAAATAGGGATAATTATATTTGTAGGGTCTTCCTCATGATACTGTTATGAAGATAAAATGAAATAATATGTCACGTAAAGTACTTTGGTTTAATTGTTTACAATTCTTTATGACCCCTTTTCTGGGGTTTTCCTCACTAAGATACTGGAGTGGTTTGTCATTTCCTTCTCCAATTTATTTAACAGATGAGGAAACTGAGGCAAACAGAGTTAAGTGACTTGTCCAGGGACACAGAGAAGTGTCTAAGGCTAGATTTTAACTCCAAAAGATGGCTCTTCCAGACTCCATGGCTGGCATGCTACTCACTATGCCACCTAGCTGCCCATAAAGTGCTTTCTAGACCTTAAAATGCTCTGTGAATGTCACCTGTAACCTTTTAAAAGGACTTCAGTGGGCTAGATTTGCCTAGTGAGGAATAAATTTCAATTAGATTGTCATAAGATTTTCTATCATCATGGAATCTATTGGATCTTAAGACTCCAGCTAGAAGGAACTTGCCTTATCTCCTATTAGCAATAAGAGGGCAAAGATATTAATTGCCCAGACATAATATTAACAATTTCAAAGAGAAAATATTTCAAAGAGCACAGCATTATGTCATTTTAATAACGCACATTTCTGCGGCTCTTTAGGGTTCATAAAGTGATAGGGCAGCCAGCACAGTGGATAGGGAGCTGGCCTGGAATCAAGAAGACCTGAGTTCAAATCCATCCTCAGACACTTACTAGCTGTGTGACCTAGGCAAATCACTTCAACCTGTTCACCTCTCTGTAAAATGAACTAGAGAATAACATCTCAAACCACTCCATTATCTTTGCCAAGAAAACCCCAAATCATGTCACAAAGAATCAGACACAACTGAGAACATCTGAACAAAGTGATACAACAACTCTGTTAGGTAACTAGTTTTACCATTTAACAGAGAAGGAAATTGAAGAGTCCAAGTGGGTGGCATAAGTTACACAGGCTTACATGGCTAGTATTAATCCTGGGGCTCAAGCCCACACCTAGCAGCCTTCCCTCTACCTCATGCTGCTTCTGTACACCTTTAGTCCCCAAGATATACCACCTTCTAATAGCTTAAGTCATGACAAATTGTTTCTATTTGTTTTGCTGTCATTTTTTTCAGAGGTTAAGCAAGATCAAGATTGTCAATAAAAGGCACATCTGTATTGCTTTGTGGGGGAAGCCATCACTCTGTCTGTGTCTCACTTAGGAGTTAGGGGGACAGCTGAGAGAATGTTCCGTGAGACAGAGGTAGATTAACTCTAAGCAAACAAGGGGAGTAAAGAATTAAGCCATGCCTGACGGCAGCTGTCCATTTGAAAAATACATTGCAAGGTTCCCTACAATCCTCCAAACCATTAAATGCCCATGTATGACCTGGTCAAAAAAACTATTTAGCAAAAAAAAAAAAAAAGACTGGAGGTGAGTTGGGGAACGGAGGTCAGGGAGGAGAGCCATTCTATGAGAATGCCAGCATTTTCTTCAGGAGCTACTGTCTTCCCTACATTTTTGAATTTTGAAATTTTGAAATTTGAATTTTGAAAATTACCACAATCACACTCATGGGGAGAAGAGAAATGCAATATGATGTTATATGATATAATGAAAGATAATAATATAATAACAAAAAATTTAGTATCTCCTGTAACCTCAGGAATTTCTGCAAAATCCAAAGCAATGATCCCACACACACATGCACACACATGCACAAACACATGTGCACACACAAACACACACACTGTAGGCCTTAGGACACACTCAGAATAGCAATGGAAATAGAGCTATGTTTACTATGAGGGATCAGAAAACATTTTTTTAAATAATTGATCTCTTCATTCTCCAATCCTTCCTCTACACAGCCACCAAGATAATCTTCCTAAAGCATAAGTCTGACCATGTCACCATCCTCCTCAAGAACCTTCTATGACTCTCTATTGACTCTCTGATAAAATAAAAACTCCCGTTGGCATTTAAAGTCCCTCACAGTCTGGCTCTAGCCTGCCTTTGCCCCTTTACACTCTACATGCTAGCCAAAATGACTTGGCTGCGATTTGGTGAATTTAGCCTTCCTCCTACATCTTTGTCTGCTGCTCATGTCATGAGTATTTTCTCCATCATCCTCAAACTTCCCTGCATATATGTATCTTCAGAAATGTTTTATATATGCCCTCCCATAGGGATGGGTATTATTCTATTTCTTTAATTTTTTTTGTTTTTTCCCATAGTTCCTACCTCAGTGATTGCCTGTAATGGTGGCTTAATAAATGCATATATAATTGTATTCTACTGGATTGAAACTTGAGAGGTATTTTACATTGTTTACAGACGTGGGGGGCTATGGATATAGAAGACAGCATACATCTTCAGGTTTAGTTAATATGTTAGTTTTGTTGAACTGCTATTGTTTTACTCTTTTGTTTGGTGGAAAGAATGTGTGATGATATAAAAGCAATTTTTGATGATATTTCACACAAGATCAGAAGCATCATGGTACATACAGGGTAAAGAGCCTATGCTGAGAGTCAACAAGTCAGATATCTAAGTCTAATTCTGCTGTGAACTTACGTAAAGAAATCACTTCGGATCTCTGCACCATAGTATTCTCCTCTAGAAAGATGGTGGGTTTAGTGTGACTAAGCTCCTTTCCTGCTTTAAAATTCAGTTTCTCTAAATTTCCTTCCTTCTCTTTCACTTTGATATGGACACCAAAAATAGAATGGTTGCCAGCCAGTGTATTTTACTACATTCATTGACCCTTTGTGGTCTGATTCATCCTCATCACAAAACGTAGAATCAGATGGGACGTTAGAGATCATTTGGTACAATCCATCTTATGGAGGAGAGACTGAGGCCCAGAGAGGTGAGAGACTTATTCAGAGCCACATAATTAGTATCATAGACCTCAACCAGAAAGGCTTGGGAGTCAACTCCATACCCATCAGCCAAAGATGAAACCCCTTCAAAAAGAGCTGTATCTCTAGGAAGGGAAGCAGGGTGGGTTCCAATGGCTGACTAGATAGGGGAACTGGGGTTACCCTTTGTTCTCACTAGTGTTCTTGTCCTCTCATAGACATAAATATTTTCAAGTGCTGCTGGGAGATTCTGCTCTCCTCGGATCACATTTGCCAGGAGAAGATTAGGACTGTTGTTCCTTTGGTTTTGATGACAAGAGCCTTTGAAGAGGTAAACTGTTGAGATAAGCAGAAGAACAAGGAGTAAAGAACTCTGGGAGCTCAAGCTCTGTGGTAGGAAGACAAAATAGACATCCCTCTAGCCCTTCTCAGAAATTCAGAGTTAGTTCAGTATCAAGAGGCACAGGCCAGTCAGGGTAAGGGAACTGGATGCTTCTAAGGACCCCTGGTAGCTATAAGAAAGAAGAAAAGTATAATTTTTAATAGAATCAAACAAGTAGACAAAAGGGGAAATCACCATGACAGATAATGACCCAATCAAAGGGATGCTTTAGTAAATTACTTATGTTTATTTCAAATATATACATATATATATTTATACATATATATTATTTATTTAGTAAGTTACTTATTCCCATGTTTAGAGATCTAGCCTTAAAAGTCAAAATCATTTTGCAGAATTTGTTAAAGTAAAGTTCATTCCATTATTCCTTGCATCAACTGGAGACTCCTGGTTTATACAACCTTTCAGAAACAAACAGTAAACTCATTGGGTGATCTTCTCAGGTCAGTCTTTTCCATCATAAACTCCATAATAGCAATAAATCTATCCAATTTAGTTCCACAAGCATTTATTAAATACATACTTGGCACAAAGCACTAGTGATAATAAGACAAAACAAAAACTAATCTTTGCCCTCAGAGAGCTTACAGTCTACCAGACAACAACACCACTTTAAATTTGTACAACTCTTCCATTTTCAGGGTATCAGATAAAATTCAGGTTCTCAATGGATGTTTTATTAAATGGAATCATCTTTTCCTACCCACAGAATGGAGACATCGCTGTGAGCCCTGAATGTCAGAAAAGGCTTCAAAGAGAAGGTATAATTGGTATAGACCATGATAATACCTCATTTCTCTTCTGACTCCAGGTGCCATATCTCTTAATAACTTGATTTAGTGAGGATCAGTATAGACAACAGCCTCTGCTGCGAGAGAATTTGCTAGGCATCAGTCAAGTTCATGGTTAGCTACACACGAAACTGAGCACAACACACAAAACCACCACCCCATTTCCCCAATCTATGCAGAGATATAGCTAGCCAACAGCAATCAAGATCTTTTGAATATCTACTATGGAAGAGACCTTTGTCATTGCAGGAGATTCCAAACTGAATAATTCATAATCCCTGTCCTTATGGAGCTTACAGTCTATTCTTAGGGAGACAAAATCAATGTAAAAGAAAGCTAAAACTGAGAATAACAAATATTCTATGTTAGGTGAAGAAAACTAAAGCTAGGAATAACAGGTGATCTATGCTAGGAGCCTGTAAAGGGTTATAGATAGTAGATGTTGGTAAGGTCCATCACTGTGAACCCTGAACATCAGAAAAGGCTTCAAAGAAAAGGTATGACTGATGTGAGACTTGAAGAATAGAGGCAATTTAGATCGTCAAGATAAATTCAGAAATAAGTAAATTAATAATTATTAGACTTCGCTTTACATAGAAGTACAATAAATAGGATCAGATTCCAAGCAATCTAAGAGTGAGGTCCTGTAGAACTTGGGATATTTAAGCCAGAAAGGCAGCATAGTGGATAGAGTGCTGGGTCTAGAGTCAGGAAGACTCATGAATTCACGATGTTCAAATCTGGACTCAGATACTTACTAGCTATGTGACCTTGGTTAAGTCATTTAACCCTATTAGCCTCAGTTCCTCATCTATCAAATGAGCTAGAGAAGGAAATGACAAACCACTCCAGCATCTCTGCCAAGTAAACTTCCAAATAGGGTCACAGAGTCAGACACTGCTGAAACAACTCAACAAAATTTCCATGCATATTTTGTATGTATTTGATCTCCGCTTCTATGTATACAATATGTAAAAATTAAATGAGCCTTCTCAGAAGCTAATGGCTTCTCCTGGACAGTCTTCTATCAGGAATATGATGGAGGGAATCTTTTTTCACCAATGAGTTGAACTAAATACCCTTTGAGGTCCCTTCTTACTCTGAAATATTGTGATTCTGTGAAGTAATAGGTCATTACAATTAGAGAAAAGTCATAGGAAGTTAACATACTCAGAGTCACAGAATTTGGGACCTCAGAAACCGTCTAGTCCAACCTAAATGTAAATAAAAATCCCCTCTGCAGCATATATGATACCTAGTCATCTAGCCTTTGCTTAAAGACCTTAAGGAAAGGTAAAATTCATTGTTTCAGACATGGCCAGACCAGGGCCTCTTACAATGGGATGATTACCTCGAATTCAAAGATTCAGAAAACTGAAAGGTACCTTGGAATACAGAATGTAAGAACTGAAATGAGTCTGAGATCATCCCATACAATCCCCTCATTTTAAATATAAAGAAATTGGGCCCAGAGAAGTAAAATGAATTGTTAAAGTTCTGTCAGTGAGTCAGTGGAAAAATAACAAGGAAAACCCAAGCAAACTGGTTTCTACTCCAATGTTCTTTCCAAAGACCAAAAGAAAAATTGAACCATGTGATTTTACTCAGGACAAAGTTGGGTATTGGAGTGAGAATATAGCCGTTGATTCATAGACTAGAAAGCTGAATTATAAATGGAATCATACATGTACTAGTTTAAAAGTATACAGGGGTTAAAAAAAAAATCTTCTGGAAATCACTGAATCATTTTACAAAACAAAAAAAATTCTGTTTTAACAGATACCATTCAGTAAATTTCAAAAAGTGAAATCTGCCTGTCTTTAGACTATGTTCTGGATTTGATATTGCTATGTATAAACATATCTGCATAGATTTTTATAGGAATGTGAACGTTCCTGAATTTTGGAATGTGTCAGCAAATAAAGGAAGTACCTGTGAGAAGTAAAGGAGCAGGAGACCAGAAAACCCAGAAGAAGGTCAAATCTCCACTCTACCAGCATCTGGGCCCTGGTTCTAAAACTGATGTGAACAAGTCCCTTGACTTTTCATGAGACTCAGCCTCTTTGTCTGTGAGTTAGTGGGAGGGATTATTAAATGGTCTCTTTTGCCCCTTCTATCCCTCATTGGTAGAGGGAACATATGATGAAGAAACGTACATTGGTTGTACAAGGGCAGAGTCCCTTGGGTCCCTGTGAATTTCAATGACTTCCCCAGGGTCACACAGCCAAGATAGACCTACTTTAAAGGTACGACTTGCGCTGAGGTTTCCCTGATTCCAAGGGCAACTTTCATCCACCTCCTCACAAGACAGGTGCTTGTTAAATGTGTGTGGTTTGTCAAATAGCAGGCTGTTGGCATTTCAGACATCAGTCAGTGAGTTGGGGTAGTATCCCTGAGGACTTCCTTGTGCACCTTAAAATGGTATCAGGTAAGCAATGTGCCTTCTCTACCTACTGTCCCTGTTAAGATAGCCTGTGGCCTTTTAATTTCTCCTTTTTTCTGCTTTTCTTTCCCTTTCCCTTTTATAAATGTTTTACTGCTCAATTTCATAGGTGGAGTGAATTTCTTCTGCTTGTTTTCTATAATGGAACGAAGGGGAGCAGTGCGGAAGCTGGTGAAGTCAGAGCCCAGAAGGTTACAGTGAGCCAGCTGGGAGGGATGGCCTGGAATTCGCTTCACAATTCACCCCTTTGATCTCCAGACACAATTACCATAAACATAATCTGAAGCATACAAACCATATGTGAGTGTAGCACACGTGGGGACCTCAGAACGTTCTGGAAACCAGATCAGCCTGGGAAATGAGGAAATGGAAACCGTCAACATGAATTAATACTTTCCTGGAAAGTCCCCCTCCCCACTCCCAGTGGGACAGGGGTCTCTCTAGGACTGCTGGATGAAAGGCTATTTCCAAAGAGCAAGATGGTGTTATCTATGTGGATGTGGACGCTCCAAAGGCACAGACTTCTAAAGATTGGGGTTGCTGGGGTTCCAGTCCTTATCTGGGATATATCCTATTTTTCTGTAGCTCTGAAAATGTCCTTCTCTGACAAAATACTGTGAAGGAGTGAAGACAGCAGGGGTTTTGAACTTGGACTTAGTAACACTAACAAGGTCTTTGAATACTTCCAGCCTGACTTTCCTCTTCTGTCTGATGAGGATACTAGTAATGCTTGTGCTACCAAATTCACAGGCTTACTATGAGAAAAGTCCTTTGTACATCATGGCAGGCTGTAATCATTCTGTCTGTCAACCATCAATTTTAAAGTACCCACTATGGGTCAGGCACTGGAGTTACAAAGACAACAATGAAGCAGACCTTGCCCTCAAGGAGTTTATATTGCATCAGAAGACAACTTAAGTCACCATATAATAATACACGCATACACATATACACGCAAAACACATATTTAACATTTTGTAATCCTTACTGCCACTATTGGATTCAAAGCACTCAGTAGTAGTTTGAATATAGACAAAGGATTTTTTAGAAGCCTTTAGTCATTTTACTATTTTAGCATTTATATGTATGTGTGTATATATGCATGTATGTTTGTTTATACATATAAACACACATGCATATATACACACATAGGTGTAGGATATATCTGTACATATTTGTGATTAGGCACACATGTGCATGTATACACATATGTATGTGTATATTCTTATGTGTACATATACATATGCAAATATATGTGTGTATGTGTATATATGTGTGTAGATATACACACATATACACATACATCATATAAAATTTTGCTACCTTTAGTCATCTTGGTATTTTGCTATACATATACATATACCAAAATAGTATATTATATATTTTATATCAACATACTATATGTTATATATGTGTGTACATATATTATGTTTATATAGATGTATATTGTATATTTAAAAATATAAATGACGTGATTATACATGTATTTCACATGCATGTATACATATGTACATTGTTCATGCATGTGTGTGCATGCCTGCTCATGTGTATTTGTTCCCAATTAAATATGCATTGTGTTTGTTCCTGTATATACATAAATACATGTACATGCATTGTGCATTTGTGTATTGTGAATACACATGTGTGTGCATGAATATTTCATTTTAGGGATGCAGACTATACATGGGGATGGTCCAGAGTTGGATCAATAGAGTCTGTTATCTTATGTAAGCTTCACAGCTATCCTGAAAGGTAGCTAGCTCATGCATTACTCTCCCCATTAACAGGGTTTTATTGCAGGCTAAGTGCCACTATTTCTCTGCCAATCATCTGGAATGGAACAAGTCCAATTCTCCTTGTTTCTCAGAGCAGCCAGCCTCAGCTCTGCTCTCTTGTTTCCAAGGGCAACCCCTCTTCTCTTTGTAGCTTCATAGGATGGAGAGCTAGAGGAGATCTTCAATATCACTGTGCAATGGAAATCAATAAGCATTAGCTAAGTACCTAGTGTGTATGTCTCAAGCACGAGGAGCTGTGGATATAAAGGGAAAAAAAATGAAATACTTCCTGCCCTCGAGATGTTTACATTCTCCCTGGAAAAACAAGATGAACACAGATAAATAAATGCAAACTATATAGAAAGTAAACATAGGGTAACATGGTAGGGAGAGAGTAACTAGAGAGGGAGGAGAATTAGGGCTGTGTTTCAACCAATCTTTGAAAAAAAAATTGAGATTCCAATAGGTGGAGGGAGTACATTTCAAGCTTGGGGAACAAAGGCAAGGAGACAGGAAATGAAGGATCAGTATATAGGTTCCTTTGACTGGAAGGTAGAATTCATGAAGGGAGTAAATGTAAGCTTGAAAGGGCAAGCTAGAGCCATGCTATGAGGAGCTTTCAATGCCACTCTTTAGATTTAATCCCAAAAGCAATAGGGAGTGACTGGAACTTTTTGAGCAATAAAATGATATGATCAGGACTGCACTTTAGGAATATCTCTTCAGCAGTTGTGAGGAGAATGAACAGGAGGAGGTGCGGAAAGATGTGAGGTAGAGCACAATTAAAGGCTATTGATATAGTCCAAGCAAAAGGTAATATGGGATGAGGTCATAAATCAGGGTAGTAGTAATGTGTGGGTATTTTTCACTACTCAATAAGTAAATCTCTTGAACTCTGCTAAAGGATATGCATGATACAAAATGCAGATATATCTGTGGTATGTGTCTGTGCATGTGTCCTGAAAAGAGGGAATGTAAGAAGGTGGGGGTAAAGGAAAGGAACAGGGAGGGTGAGCTGGTACTAATAGCCCACTCCATATGTTATCAAAGTCAGATACCCATCTTTGGAAAGATTGGAAGCTCTCTGTGCTCTGATCGACCTTTACTATCAAGCATGATTGCTTTCAATTGGAGGGGTCTGAGTGTTTGGGCAAAGTTCCAATTCCAAATGCAGGGTGCGTTTAGAGCACAAAAGAGCAAAACCTGAAATAAGATCTGTTTTCTGCTGCCCCAGAACTTAGTGAAAGTGAATCACTGCCTAGGAACCTATAGTTAAGTATCTGAAGCAGGATTTGAACTCAGGTCTTCACGATGCCAAGTTCAGCATTCTATATATGGTGCCACCTAGTTGCCTTCATTCATTCTGAGAAACATTTGCCCCCTCCATTACATTTCAGAAATTTCCCCAGGAAAAATACAGCTAGTCCATTAGTTCTGGAAAAGGATCTTTGAGACCACTTAAGTCCAAACCCATAATTTTACAGAGAAGTAAACTTCTTTGTCCAGGGGTACACTAGTAAATGTTAGGTAAAAAAATATAAGGTAAAAAAGCATGCATGACACATTTTCAGTTTAATATGTATTATTATCATTTTCTCCATCAATTTATTAAGTCTAAACAAGGAACAAGAAATTAAGCCCTGACTTTTGATGTTTGCCAAGGTATGAATGATCACACTGGAAATTTAACAATCAGCTAGGAAGCCTGAATTGAGTTGGCTCCAGTATACCCTTGCCCTTGTCATATATCATTCAGGTAGATCACGGGAGAACAGAGATTAGGGTCTAAATCTCCCAATTCGTAGGTCAAGTGTTTTTCCAACATAGAAGATTGTCTCCCTTCTTGTGGTGATTCTATTAAAAAATCAAATGTCTACTATGTGCAAGCCACTATCTCAGGATAAAAAGGGCATACCTAGGGAAAGAAAGAAAGTCTCTGCTCTCAGAGAGCTTGCATTCAACTGGTAGTTATAACGTATAAACAGATAAGTATATGTTAGGGCAGTTCTAATGAGAAGAGAATACTAAAAACTAGAGGCTCAGGAAAGACTTGAGGTGGCACCGGAATGGAGCCTTGAAGGAAACTAAGCCATCTAAGAGTCAGAGATGAGATACACTCCAGGCATCAGGAAACACAATCTGTGCAAAGGCAAAATAGTAAGAAAAAAAAACGTGCGGTTCACAGAATACCAGAGAGGCCAGTTTGTCTAAAATTCTTGGTAAAAAAAAAATTAAATTGACAACAATAATAATATCAACAACAACACTAACAGCATTTAGATAGTGATTTAAGGTTTGCAAAGCCTTATTTAGCCTCACAACAACCCAAGTAGGTGCTATCATCATTCCCACCTTACTGTGGGAACTAAAGGAAAGGTGAGTAGATGTAGAACTGGGAGAGATTTCAGAGGACATTTAATCCAACCTTTTCATTTTACAAATGAAGAAACTGAGACCTAGAAAGCTTAAGTGACATGTGAAACATCACACACGTAAACCTCAGAGGTCTGGACCAGATCTCGTGGACTCCAGAGCCAGTGTTCTTTCTACTATGTCACGCTGGCATATATTGAAGATAGAAGGCAGGAACCTGAGTGGGGGTCCATATGTACCCAAGAGACGATATCACAGAAGCAAGCAGCTAAGTGTCTGAAGAAGGGGAGAGAGGAGATATGGGGCAGGAGATAACTACTTCATCATTTTACCTTGAAATGGCCATATCAAAGTTCACAGAAAACAGGAAGGCAATTCAAAGTGGAGTTAATTGATTTTCAGATTCTTCCTACATATACCTTGCTTGTATATAACTGTGTACATGTTGACTTCCCACCTCCCCCAATTGCATAGTGAGTTCTTTGAAGAAAGGGATTGCTTTTACCTTTCTTTGTATCCCTACTGTTTAACATGGTGCCTGGCACATATCAGTCAACATTTAATAAATGCTTATTGACTTAATTTGATGTGACTCTTCCCAGACTTCTTTGTGGCATTCAAAAATTTTACCCATCATAGCATGAACATTGAAAAGCACTATTCTATATAAGAGTGGGGAGAGATTCCAAGTTTAGAAAAGGCATGGACCCTGACCTCATAGAATTAATAATCTAAATTAAGGAAGATGTGAATAAACACAAATAACTATGGGATGTTCCAAAAGTCAGTGCTTAAAATTGCATTAAAGATTTTCAGAGCACTCTATATGACAATAACTTCTAATTTCATTGTTATGGGAATTCCTCCTCCTAATACCTATTAAACTTATCTGTAACAAGGTCTTTGTGAGATCTCAAAGGAAGGTTGGCACCAACTCGAGGGGACTGGGGGAAGTTTCTTGAAGAAAATAGCATTTGAATTGTGTTTTAAAGAATGAGTAGTGATACGATAAATATGAGGAGGCAGGGGAGGAGGAGGTGAAGGACAAGGAGGAAACAGAGGTCACTCCAAGCACAAAGATCAGCCTGCACAAACTCATGGTGCCAGGAAGGACGAAAGGTCTGTTCAGGCAGTAGGAAGCAGAGCAGTTTGGCTGGATTACATGAAGAGTAATAGTATGACATAAGCCAAGAAAGTCATATAACTGATATCTATATAATGCTTTCGGGTTTCCAAAGCACATTGCCTGTATTGGCTCATTGGAGGCTCGTGACAACCCTGTGAGGAAGATATTATGAGTACCATTCTTCCCATTTTACGGATGAGGAAACAGGTTAAGTGATTCCTCTGCGGTCATACAATTAGTAAGTGCTAGTGGTGACTTAAGAACTGAAGTCAATCCCAGGTCTTGCACACTTTCCTCTATCTCACACTCTTTCTCAAAGGTAGGTTAGGACCAGATTATAGAGATTTATGCTAAACAAAGGAGACCCACAAATTGCCTCTGATTTGTATTACAATGACCTTGGATTCCATTTTGGCTTAGGTTTATAGGATCATAGGTTTGGAGATTGAAGAGGCCATAAAGGTCATCTGGTCCAACCCCCTTATTTTACAGAAGAAACTGAAGCGCAGAGTCCCAAGGTCCTGCAAGGTCACTCACAAGTTCTAAGTAACAGAGCCAGAATTTGAACTCAAGTCATCTGACACTACATCCAATGTCTTTTCTGTTGGTCCATACTTTCTTCTCACTCTCCACAAACATGTGCTGCCTGATGTTGGCATGCTCTAAACTCTGTCTTAAGCTGGCAAGTAGAAGCAGCACACATTTTTAGGTTCAGATCAAAAGCAAAGGTTAGGTAAGGGGAGGACCTCTGGTTTGTATTACAATGACCTTGGATTCCATTTTGGCTCTGGTTTATGGGATCAGAGTCTTTCTTAGAGCTAGAAGAGATGGTAAAGGTCATCTAGTCCAACCCCACTCATTTTACAGAGGAAATTGAACCTCAGAGTCTAGAATGACCTTTGAATGGGCCCAGTCCTTAGCAGGAAACGTTTCATGTTTCTGTGAAATGTCTGCTATCACTGTCAAGGGTTCATCTCCTTTCCCCATCATTTCTGACACTGGTCCAATGGTGGGCTACAGAAAGGGGTGGGGGTGGAAAAGTGTGAACAGTGCCCCCCAACCTACCCCACACTACACTCTCAATTCAGTTAACGATTGCAGGAAGTGGTTTGTCAGTTTAGAAGTAGTCACTGCTCTTAGCCTTTCTGAGAAATGAACTTGCAATTCTCTAAAGATAGATTGTGCAAACCAAGGAGAGGGGGGCCTAGGACCCTCCAGCCACAATTCCCCAGACAAATCCTTCCAGAGACCCATCAAAATGCTCACACTCCCCCACCACCCCCACCCTCCACCCCCCCCACCCCCACTACAGCTGTTTCTGGCTGGACCAAACGAACAATCCGTGGCCTAAGGGCTCTTATGCAAGGCTCAGGTTTCGTATCCCCACTGCATGAGTTCTGCTCTGAAAAAGAGAAAAAGTAAAAAAAAAATTGGGGGCAATGTGGAAGGGAAGGGAGTCTTCCAGCTGTTCATGTCATTTATTGTCCCTGGAATCTTAACTGTAACTTCAAACTGCACCCGCATTTTCCAAAATTAAGTGATTTAGCCAGAGGTTCACAGGGAGTTGAGACCATTCTCCAAATTTTATTGCTTTCCTGACTAGAAAACAGGTGATAGCATCCATAAAGTAGGGATCAGAGGAGAGGAAGGTGGTAGGGGGCAAAGTAGGGGCTGTAGGAAATGGTTGGGGGCACAAACAAATAAGCAACAGACACAAAGTGGCCCCAACCCACCTCTCTGACTTCTCTTCCCCCACTTTATGGTCCAATCACCTAGTCTTCTTGGGGTTCTCCAAACCGGATACAGCTCCTCTCATCTTGTCACCTTTGCACTAGCCATGCCTTGCAATTAGAATGTATTTCTTTCTTCACCTCTACCTCTAAGAATCCCTTGTCTCCCTGAAAACTCTCCTTACTCACCACCTTATACAGGAAAACTTTCTGACCCTCCCCAGCATCTAATAGTTCCCCACCTCAAAAAAATGTACCCTATATTTATCTTTTGTGTATTTTGTATATTTTTATTCACATATATCTTGTCTCTCTGACAGAATTATGTTGCTTGGGGACTTGGACTATTCATTTTTTGTCACTATATCCCAGACCTAGAATATAGTAGGTACTTACTTAATAAAGGCTGAGATATAAAACTGGAGCAGAGAGCTGCCTTCCTGTGAATCCAGGCAAGAGCTGGGAGCAGCCAGCCCATTGAAGAGGAGCCATGGGGTTTGGGAGTCAGCCTCGAGTTAAAATGAAAGACTTTTCTTGGGTATTCAGTGTTGACTGATGATATTGTAATTTACTGTAACCTACAGGTCAACGTTATGTGTACTTTCTGCTATCCCTTAAGGATGACTAACTTAAGGATGATTACTCATTAAAGATGATTGACTTAAGGACGATTGGAAGCCAGTTTTGAGTCAAGAAGAAAGAGGACTTTATTTGGCTCCTCTATATTGATTGAGGAGATTGTGACTTACTGAATGATATGTTTTGTTTAAGACTATGTGACCACCTTAGTAATAAGTTGTTATGCTATATTATTGTGAATGTTGTACTTTAGTTTCTTGGATGTTTTGCTTTAGTTTATTGCTGAATAAATCGAGAGTTTGTTGTGCTATGTGATTAGATCCTTAAAGATATTCATAGCAGCAGTCCTCAGGAGAGCTGCCTGTGATTGGCTTTACAGAACAATGGAGGTTAAGTGGTCTGTTAAAAGTCACATAGCTATTGAATAGAAGAGTGGGAATTTGAACCCAGATACTCTTACCCCAAAATCACTTTTTCACTGTAACACATGGCTGTTGTCACTGTTGTGTCATTCAGTCATTCAGTTGTGTCCAATTCTTCATGACCCCATAGACCAGCAGTTCTCAACCTGTGAGTCACGACCTCTTTGGGAATCAAACTACCCTTTCACAGGGGTTGCCTAAGACCATTGGAAAACACATATTTCTGATAGTCTTAGGAACCGAGACACCACTCCTCTATCCATCTCCAGGCGGGTTCTCCCACATGCAGATACACCCACATACGAGTATTAAAGGGTCGTGGCATTAGGAAGGTTGAGAACCACTGCTGTAGACCATAGTACACCAACACCGTCCAAGGGTTTTTCTTGGCTAAGATGTGGTTCCTCTATAGAAATTCAACTCTTCCAATGCCTATCCTAGCATTCAGAATTTCACCTTTAGAGATTCATTCCATTGGGACAAAAAGACTTTTTGGACTTTCCCAGATGCTAGTACCTTCTCCTGTAATGTTCCTTCATATCTACTCTTTTAGCCAGTATATTCCAGTTCATGTAGAAGACCTCTCCCTCATTAGAATATATAATCTTTAAGAGAAGGAACTATTTGAGTTTTTTCTTCATATCCCCAGAGCTTAACAGAGCTCCTGGCACATAGTATGTTGATTTGTTTGATTAAAATATAAATATTTGAGGAAAAGTAAAACCTTAACCAGTGATTGGCCAAAGATTTAAATAGTTTTCAGGTGATACTTTGAAATGAGTGACAGAGGATAGGCAGTCAAGATCAATTTTTGAGTCTGACAGAAGAATAACAAATCTGGAATCAGGAGAAGAGTCCCAAAAAGATAAACAAAGGAGAGCAAAGACACACCTGACCCTGTCTGCAGTTTTTCTTAGGCCACTTGTGCTCAGACACAAGTCAACAAGTATTTATTAAGCACCTACTATATGCTAGGTATGTTCAAAGTCTTTGACCCACGTTGTCTGCATCCTGTTGCACAGTGTGATAGAAAGAACACTGGAAGTCAGGAGGCCTGGTCTTGAATCCTGGATCTACCACTAATTAGAGGTCAGGTGACCTTTGCCAAGTAATCAATCCTCTCTGGACCTCTGTAAAATGAGGAAAATCTCTAAGTCTCCTTACAACTAGAATGTCCTGTGATTCTAACTTACTCTTCCTCTGACAGTATCTTCATTAAACAAGCAGTATAATGCAGACTCTGAATTTCCTTGAAAGAGTTGGTTGGAAAATAGATGAATTTACTTTTTTTTCCCAGGGAAGCATGGTACAGTGATGAGCATGTTTTCAGGGAACCTGGGTTTGAAATCCTCCTCTGCTACTTATTACATGTATGATCTTAGACATGTTAATTTACCTCTCCAAATTTTCATTTCATAATCTAAAGGAGAGAAAGTAAATGTTGATTTAAACCAGAAATTCTTAACCTACTGTCCAGGAGTCCATGGATAGATTTCAGAGGATCTAGTCATAAACTTTCATGGAAAAAAATTTACATCTTTCTTTTCACTAACCTCTAACTGAAATTTAGTGTTGAAACTGAATTGAAATTCTTTCAATCATGATTTTTTAAAATATATTATTCCAAGAAAGGCTTTATCTGACTACCAAAAATGTTCCATGACATAAAAAGGTTAAAGAATTTTTAATTTAAAGATATGGTTTCTGCCAGCTCTTATATACTGTAGTTGAACATCTCTACCCTTCCTCCACAGGCTGTGAAGATTGTAATAGTCTAACAGCCCTGGAGAATTTCTAGGGCTAATAGGAACTTCCCTTTGGACAAGGACAATGCTTCTTCCTTGAGGCATTCCAGAAATCATTCCCTATGTCTCGTACGGACTGGGACAGCAAGCCAAGAGAGGAAAGTGGGAAAAGGAGGCAGATGCACCAACCCCCATTCCCTGTGAAGAATGATTACAGCTGTGGTTGGATACTCTTTGGCATGGACAAGCCCCCACATATACATTAAGTATTTACATCTTACATGAAGAAATTCAGAGTTATACCTTTGGGGCATTTGATATCTGAAGACCAGTCTAATTTGATAGGAGAGCTTCATTCGCCAGAAGGATGGCCACTTAAGGGATTTTTTTTCTTTCATTTGCCACAGTAACTCATGAAATCACCTCCTAAAGACTGGAGAGATTCTGACCTGCTTCATGTTAGTGCACATTAAGTGAAATCCCTGCTCACTATGTTCACATCCTGATTGAGGTACTGAGATGGAGGGGAACATAAAGATCAGTTAAGACATAGACCCTCACAGATCATACAATCTATATATACAATCCTATACACACATACAATCCTATACTTTCTGAGAACAAAGAAAAGAGGCTGCCCAAATATTCCCTGTGATATGGGAATAAGGAATCCTTGGTGGGGCTGAGTCTTGCTAGTCAGGACACCTTGGCATGGGTACAGCTCTGCCTCTAACAAGTCACTTCTTCCTGGGTCTCAGTTTCCTCATGTATAAAACTACGTGGTAGGACGGAGTAAAATCGAAAATTTCTCTCTGATTCTCATATTCTGTGGTCAAATCAGACTTGCCAATGCATGAATGATTTAAACAATTAGAGAAACATTAATTGCTAATAGGTAGGTAAGTCAATATGATAAAAATAATAATGCTACCTAAGTTAACTTACTTATTCAATGCTTTACCAATCAAATTACCAAAAGAACATTTTTGTGGGGATAGGAAGTATAACGAAATTCATGTGGAGGAACAAAACATAAGGAATCTCAAGAGTAATAATAAGTGAGAATGAAGAGATCTAGAAGTACCAAATGTCAAGTAGTACTACACAGCAGTAATCAATAAAGTGACTTCATATTGGGAGAGAGAGGGAAAGAGATAGATCAATGACATACCCTGAGTTTGATAAACCCAAAGAAAACTGGAAAAATTGGATTCAGGATATCAGCCTGACAGAAAATATATTTAAACCAACATCTCCTACCACATACCAAGGAAAACTTCAATAGGATATATAACCTAGACATAAAGGTTCACAATATGAACAAATTAAAGGAATGAGGAATAAATTACCTTTTATATTTATAGACAGAAGAAGAGTTCATGCTAAACAAAAAATAGAATCACAGAAAATATAACTGATAATTTTGATCAATACAATGAAAAAAGTTTTCATAGAAACAAGTCTAATGCAGTTAAAAGTAGAAGAGAAAGAAGTAACTGGGGAAAAAAGCTGTGAACAAGTTTCCCATATGTGGGTGGTTGAGTACTGATGTTGTTCTGTCCTTTTAGTCAGGTCCAACTCTTCCTGACCCTATTTGGAGTTTTCTTGGCAAAGATATTGGAGTTGTTTGTCGTTTCCTTCTCCAGCTCATTTTATAAATGAGGACCTGAGGCAAATAGGGTTACATGACTTGTCCAGTAAGGATCTGAGGCTAGATTTGAACTCAGGAAGATGAGTCCCTGATTCCAGGCCCAGCACTCGATCCACTATGCCACCCAGCTGCTCAATAATGATGCCATCTCACTAAATGAAGCTTTTACTGGATGAGAAAATGTTTCACATAGTTTATAAATGACACTATTTAAGTATATTGCCAACTAGTAGCAAGAATAGAAGAGATCAACCCTGAGTCTCTTGTGAGAATGCTAATTGTTCACTGGGGATGATATAAACGATACATATATTATTGGGATCAAGTAGATCTCATTATTATGTCCTCAAGTTTTCTCCCCCATTTTGGCTTCTGCCCTTTCTACTGGGTGGCATGTAATTGTAATAGTTTATGTTTCTATAGAACATTAAGGTATAACACTAAGGACTTTACAAGCATTTTCTGATTTCCCATATACATGAAAATTATAATTGAAAGGGACCTTAGAAAACAGCTAATCCAATCATCTCACTTTACAGGTGAAGAAAATGAGGCCCAGAGAGAAGTGACTGTCTCAAATTCACAAAAGTACTTAATAGCTCATCTAGGATTCAAATCCATGTGTGTTGATTCTGAATCCAGTTTTCTGATGTGTGAAGCTAAGTATTATTTTCCTCATGGACAGGCAAGGAAACTGAGGCTGGAAGAGAGGGAGTGATTTGCTCAAGATCATAAATTAGTAGTGTCAAATTCAGCTTTTCTGATTCCAAGTCCAGTAATCTTTCTATTACAACTCTCTAGAAATTTGCAGGTATTTTGCTGGTAACTGGTTAAATGCTTCTTTTTCATTTTGCAAAATGGTACAACCATTTGGGGAAGCAACTAGACTTATGCAAATATAGTGACTAAAATGTACATACCCTTTGATCCACACATTTCACTCCCAGGCACATATCTCAAGGTCAATGACAAAAGAAAACATGCATTCATGCAAAAATACAATGTCCCAAAATGCAGAATAGCATTAAGACTTTTAGAGTGCCCATTATTTATAGTAACTTCTATGGTTGAAAAATAAGAAAAAAAAAGAATTAGAAACAAAATAGATGCCTACTGATTGTGGTGGTTCATCAAATTGTGATGAGTAGATACAGTGAAATTTCATTGTTGTATAATAATGAACAAACTTGACAATTAATTCCATGCATACGAAGATACATGAACTGATGAAAAATAATTAAGCAGAGCCAGAAAAACAATATACACAATTAAAATAATGTAAATATATAAAATAATACAAATAGGAAGAATAGCAATAAGACCGTCAAAACCAAATGTTGTTAAATTTTAATGACTAATCTTGGCCCCAAAGAAGAGATAAGAAAAGGCCCCTCCTACTCCTTCTCCCAATGCCTTTTCGGGGTGGAGATCCACAGCTGTGAAACACTGCATGGAATATCAGGCTTTTTCAAAATGTTAACTGGATTTTCTGGATTTTTTTTTCCTTCATCCTTTTTTTTTTGGATTCTTTGTTATAAGGAATATCTCTCTGGGAGTATGGAGGAGGAGGGATTCACAGACAAGTGAAACTGAGGTAAAAATAAAATATGCCAATGAAATAAACTTTAAAATAAAAAGTATCATGAAATTCAATTGAAATTGTAGTAAATAACATGGAAAGACAAATGACTTTAACGTGCACTTTTGCTGGTCCCTACTGGGAATTTTGGCAAAGCACAGAGAGGGAAATCTCATGGGAAAAAAAATAGTTTGGAGCTTTACTGAAGATAAAAACAACAAATTCACACACATACTTACTCTGTGCAAGGTTCTGGCACAATTCCATTTACCAGATTTACAAAGAACCAATCCCTTACTCTCGATGGCCAAAGATAATTGTAACAACAAAAGTAATAATAATTATTTCTATTTGAATAGCATTCCCCCCTAACATTTCAAAGCACATCCATTAACCTACATAATCCCTATAGCAAATCTATCTGGGAGGGACGATTTGTAACTATTATCCCCATTTTCTAGATGAGGAACTGAGGCTCAAACAGGCAGTTACTTATTCAAGATCATACAGTCAGTACGGTAGATGACCTGGAATCAAACTCGGTCCCTATGATACAGAATTGCAAGGGGGTCTTAGAGATCATCTGGTCAATCTCTCAATTTCCAGATAAAGAAACCAAGGCACGTGGAGGTGACATGATTTGCCCCAAATCACTAATTTAGCAAATATCTGGGCTAGGATTTGAGTCAAGATCCTTGGACTTCTCATTGCACTGGGCAACCCTCTGGTTCTTTTGATTCCAAAGCTATGATTTGGTCAACAACGTCATTCTGTACAGTCCCTGTTTGAAGGTGGAGAACCTCTGCCTGAGTTTTAAGATAATGAGATGCCTAGGGTAAGTTCATGCCATGGTCCATATGGGCAACAACTCTCTAATTTCTAAAGCCACAGCTCCCCATACCTTGGCCACAAATCCCATGGGTCCCAGAACTTATTTCATGGGACACTGAAATCTAGACACATACCATGTATCATTCTTTTTTAATAGGGCATAAATGGCAGTGAGGTGACACAGTGGATAAAGGACCAGACCTGAAGTTAGAAAGACCTGAGTTCAAATTTAGGCTCAGACATTTACTTGCTGTGTGACCCTGGGCAAGTCACTTATCCTTGTTTGCCTCAGTTCCCTCATGTGTAAAATGAGCTAGAAAAGGACATGACAAATTTCTCCAGTATCTTTGCCAAGAAAACCCCAAATGGGGTCATGAAGAGTCAGACATGACTGAAAATGACTGGCAACAACTGAAATAACTACAGAGGTAGACTTGGAGTCAGGAAGACCAGTTTGAATCTTGTCTCAGCTGATAACAACAAAAATAACAATATTTATAAAGCATTTACTACGTGCCAGGCACTTAGCTCAAGTAAGTACTGGTTGTTTTACCCTGGGCAAGTAACTTTAAATACTTTAAACTGTTTCTTTATCTGTAAAATGGGAATACAGCCCAAAGGTTACTGTGAGGATTACAAAATATGATCTATGTAGGAACGGAATAAACATTTTTTAAGCCAGTCACTATTCAAACACTTTGCAAATATTATCTCATTTGACCCTCACAAGAACCCTGAATACTATTATTAACTCCATTTTTCATTTGAGGAAACTGAGAAAGAAATTAGCCTACCCAGTGACACACAACTCATGCCTCAGGCCAGATTTGAACTCAGTTCTTCTGATTCTAGCGCCACTGTCCTACCTAGTTGCTTCTTTGTGTAAAGTACTTTACAAAACTTAATGCACTATAGAAATGTAAGCTATTTTTATTCAACAAAATGTAAAATTTACCAGCATGCAAAAGAGTAGACATAAATTCTATTGTCTGAATAAAGAATATTTCTCACATATGTGCATTATTAACTTTCAAATACATGCTAATGCTGTTGTGATCAATCAAATATAAATAAATTTGAAAGCATTATTTAATTCATGGCAACTTTGTATATCATCTATTTTCTTAATCAACAGTTATTAAAAGTATAATTACAATGATGTTAGGAGGCTAAGGAATATTTTGACTTTGTAAAGAAACTGGAAAATGTTGGGAACCACTGGCCTAAACATTTCCTCATTCTGAAGCCCCAGGACCTTGAGAGTGTCTGAGACCAGGCAGGGCACAATATAACATGGAAGTCTGGTTTCCTATAGAGTTAGATGGAGATCATCTTTCATTAGCTCTATCTGCTTCTAGAGAGTAGAACCAGGAGCAACCAGTGGTGGTGGAAGAAAGACAGATTTTGAAACCAATTTAGTTTGCAGCAAGGATAAACTTGTTAACAATTACTGATGTTGTTTGTCCTTCATTCTCAAAGAGGAACATTGAGATCACAAGGGTGATGTCTTGACTTGTGCATGAATTAGATTTAAGTGAGGCAGTGCTATGCAAAGTCATCAGCCTCACTTTCTCCTCCAGAATAATCAGGATAAGACAAGATTCAAAATGACTAGCAATGTCCCAGCTTCCAATTAAAGAACCATCCAAAACTGGAATGGGCTACCTCAAAGGGTCATGGGTTTCCTCTCACAGGAGCTCGGCTAGTAAAGTTTAGATGACCACTCGTTGAGTCTGATGCAGAGAGGCTCTTGTTTATGGATGGACTGGACAGCAGTGATGTCAGAGGGCCTTTTCGGTTCTGAGATTCTATGATGTGCACACAACTAAATCCTGGATTTTGATTTCCTGGAAAGTTAAGTCTCCTCCAGGTAAACAGTGAACCATCCATACTGATGATAATGTGTAATTCCATACCAACCTCACCACTTCTTAGTTTAGTTGTGACAACAGAAGGGGAAAAACAGATGTTTCAAAATACCTGCCTTTATTTGTTCCTGATTATTAAAGGTTATACAACTAATTCTCCATAGACATTGCTACAAATATTTGTCACTGATCTTGCAGATAAAGATAATAATTCAGCTTCAATTATGTAGACATATATGTATATATACACATATGTATATATAGAAACATATAAATCTCCATACATAGACACATATTTACATATGCATTTGTAAGAGATATTTATGAAGTAAGGATAAATGGCCTTAGAGTCAAGAAGACCAGGGTTCAAATTCTATTTTTTTAAAAGACAGCACAAATTTAATGTCAAACTGTTTAATTCAAGTAAAAATTTAAACAACACATGATTTCAACATTAAAAATCCGAACACTTATTCCAACTACTTTACTATATAAACTCAACTTTTATACTATACAAACTCTACTGTAGGGAGCCAAGATGGTGGTATGGAAACAACAAGTTTCTGCAGCTCCCACATAACCACCTCAAATATCCATAAAATATGACTCTAAACATATTTTAGAGCTCCACATCTCAAAAAAATGCAGAAAAACACATCTCCTGCTGAAGGCAGGTTGGTAGAAAGAGCTCATCATAGCACGCTGGAAGCCGAAACCAGCCCAACCTGAAACCATGGCTTGGCCCCAGGGCAGCCAGGACAAGCAGCAGCTGGAGCCTTCAGGAGAGTGGATCACTGGCAGCTGCGGCAGTTTCTAGAATTATCAAGCCATAAGAAACAAGGACAAAGTGAAAACCAGTGGAACTCAGCTAAATTTGGGGGAGAAAAGCGGTCCAGCTAAACTGCCTCCAGGACAAGGAAGCAGGAGAAGTGGGAGCCCTGCAGCTGCTTCCACATGGCTGCTTCAGAGCTCCTGCCCTGCAGACTGTAGGGTGGACAAGCAATCATTCAAAGGCTAAGTGCTTTTGTGTTGAGCAGCCTGGATCCAGATCGTGGTCTTGGGTGGTAGTCCTGGGGTTGTTTCCAGTGAGCCAAAATTGGTAGGGGCTGCAGCAGCCTCCCAATAGTTCCAGCAGCTGCAAAAAAACCCAGCAATTTGGGACAGAGCTTTCCCCTCTGGAGGCAGAGTTCCACAGAGCTAAAAAGTCAAGTAATTGACTGGCAACAACATGAGCAGGCAAAGGAAGCAAAGGAAGAACAGCAATCAAACTCTAGATTCCTTCTTGGGGGACAAAAAGGATCAAAGCATGGAATGGGATGAAGACAACACAGTCAGAACTCCCACACCAAAAGCGTCCAAGCAACATGTAGACTGCCTACAAGCCACAAATCAGCTTAAGAAGGATTTTGAAAACCAAATAAGAGAAGTGGAGGAAAAATTGGGAAGAGAAACGAGAATGATGCAAGAAAATCATGATAAGAGAGTCAACAACCTGACTGAAGAAAATAACACCTTAAAAAATAGATTGAATCAAATGGCAAAAGGGGCCCAAAAAGCCAATGAGGAGAAGAATGCCTTAAAAAGTCGAATCTGCCAGATGGAAAAAGAATCTCAAAAACTCAGTGAAGAGAATAATTCCTTCAGAATTAGAGTGGAGCAAATTCAAACAAATGAAAAAATAGAAGGCAATGTGAAATATCTCCTTGAAAAAACCACTGACCTGGAAAATAGATCCAGGAGAGACAATTTAAAAATTATTGGACGACCTGAAAGCCATGATCAAAAAAAGAACTTAGAAAGCATCTTTCAAGAAATTCTCAAGGAAAATTGCCCTGATAGTTTAGAACCAGAGGGCAAAATAGAACTTGAAAGAATTCACTGATCACCTCTTGAAAAGATCCCAAAAAGAAAACTCCTAGGAATGTTATAGCCAGGTTCCAGAGTCCCCAGATCAAGGAGAAATTATTACAAGTTGCCAAGAGGAAATGATTTGA
>CM053587.1:272350175-272370504 GCA_028646515.1 Pseudochirops corinnae
TTCTCTTGCTCCACCCCTTCCTGCTACATCAGCAAGCTCAAGGGGCGTGGAAGATCTTCAAATCCTAGTATCGTTACAGGAAGGTAGGGCAATTGGGGTTAAGTGACTTGCCCAAGGTCACATGGCTAGTTTTGTGTTAAGTGTCTGAGGTCATATTTGAACTCAGGTCCTCCTGACTCCAGGGCCAGTGCTCTATTCACTGCGCCACCTAGCTGCCCCTGTGATAACTTTTATACCAAGTATTTATTAACTGAAATACTTATAATGATTTTCAAAGATTACAATAGTAACTTTTTTACTTATTACTAAATAAAAATTACTCCTAATCTTTTTTTTATCATGCTCTATCCATATAATGGTCAGTTGTTTTGGGTTAAATAGCCATTTGATTTTCTGACACTATAAGTTATCCTTAGTAACTAAATCTACCATACCTAATACCTGCATGTGTTACAATATTAAAGATATGTTGGTCAGCAACGGATTTATTTGAAAAACATTCAACATAAGCCACTAGTTTCTAGTATCTGCTCTTAGATGAGGAATTGGCAATACCTAATATCCAAAAGTTTAAAAAGAATTGTCAATGCATCGATTATACAACCATGAGCAAATCACTTAAACTTATTGTCCTGGGAAACTCTGTAAGACAGAGTAAGTGCAAATCTTCACTAGTTTCCTCATTAGGAGTTTCCTATTCCAATGAAATCACAGGTTTGGTCTAATAGATATAGAAATAAATATGTGTATATGTGCCTGTATAAATATAAACCTATATGTGTGTACATATGTATATATGCATGCATGTAAAATGAGGAAGGAAGGAAGGAAGGAAGGAAGGAAGGAAGGAAGGAAGGAAGGAAGGAAGAAGAAAGAGGGACACATAGCTACCCTATATTTTTCTTTATATTCCAAGAATACTCAGATCAAGGTTTTTCTCTCACAAAGACAGCCAAATTTCTGTCTAGAATTTCACTGGATTTTAGGAAGGTGTAAAGAGAAAGGGTTTCCAGTGGTATTCATTCATTCATACCTAGTGTAAACAGACCTCTCTACTAAAATTGGGAAAGGGATCTTCTTCATGGAACTTAGAATTGAATAGGAGATTGAGAAAAAAAATTATAATGATAATACATAATACTGCATTATAAATACATTAGAGACAGAAAAAGCCAAGTGCTATGTTTGAAGTCTTAGTCTTAAGGATATTACTGATCAATAGGAATCAGGGAAGACTTCTTGGATGAAATAGCATTTGAGTTAAACTTGAAAGATTAGAAAGGAATTCATGGCAGGCGTGGAGAGTAATGAAGACAAAGGCACATGTACAGTGGATTTATGAATTCCAGTTTGGCTGGGAATAATAGGCAATAAAGCTGATTAGCTAGTAGTGTCAGATCACAGAAATTTTTCAAAGCAAAACAATGGAGGTGTAAAATCATTCAGGAAGCAATTAGGAGTTGCAAAGAATTTCTGAGCAAACTACATGATTGCTATATTCAAATATTTTAAGTCCCCCTTATTAAGGAGAGATGCTACATGGTGCAGTGGATAGAATGTCAGATGTGGAGTCAGGAAGACTCATTTTCCTGATCCAAATCTGGCCTCAGATACTTACTAGCTGTGTGACCCTGGACAAGTCAAATTTGCCTCAATTTTCTCTGTAAAATGATCTAGAGAAGGAAATGACAAATTACTCTAGTATCTTTACCAAGAAAACCCCAAATAAAGTCAGAAAGAGATAGGCATGACCGAAAAACAACTGAACAACAACACGTTAAGGAGAGAATTAGACTTAATTAGTTGGCCCAGAAAGTATTCAGGAGCAATGAATAGAAGTTACAAAGAGCCCAATTTACACTATTTTTAGAAAAACATGCAAATAATTCAAATGTCAAAAGTGTTATGGGCTGAAGTGGTGGACAGCCCCTCCTGGGAGGTCCTCTAGATCAGAAATTCCCAGACTTATTTGGCCTACCACTCCCTTTTCAAAAAAAAAATTTCTCAGAGCTTTCCCCTGGAAATCTGCTTTCTTTAATGTTTAATGGTTTTTCTTTTTAATTTGTGTCACCTCAAAAAACATATAAAATATTTTTAAATAATGCATGTGAAATTTATTGTAATAATTTATTGTAAATTTGTGAGGGGTTTTCTTACATTAAAATTTTTATGACACAATATTGCATCATGTAACCGTATAGTATCATATTGTAAACAAAGTCATTACACACACGTGTTCCTGCTGATGCATGCTGGACTTCCTGACAATGCGCCAAATGCTCGCCTGCCAACACTTGCTTATTAAGACCTGTTGGCAGACTTGAGCACTGATCAGTTATAATTTGTGATTTTTGTGTTTATTTGGAAAATAATGTAATCACTATGACTTTATTACACAACAGATAAAACATGTATGAACAGTTTTTCAAAATTTTCTTCTCTTCTTTCCTCATACTTCTACTGCCCCTTATTTTTATTTAACATCCCTCAATTGTACCTGAGGCTCCTACTGCCCCTTCGCATCATTCCAGTGCACCCCACCCCCCATGAAATGGTATCATCCATTTTGGGAACCTCTGCTGGACAATTTCCAGGTATGTTATAATGGGAATTTTTTTCATGTTTAGGTTGGATGAGATAGCCACTAAGGTTCCTTCCAGCTCTCAAATTCTGTGATTCTGTGATCATCCAATCTCCTCATTATACAGATAAGAAAATGGTGGTCCAGAAAGAGGAAACGATTTACTCATGGCCACATAGGAAATACTCTAAGAAACTGGAATTCTAACTGAGTCCTTCCAACTGCAAATACCATAAAAACATGAGTCATTACTACAGGGAAATGCTGCAGTATGTGATTCTTGTTCTTTATAATGATGATAATGATGGTGATAATAGTGATGATGACATCATCCTTGAAATTAAAGCAATCATTCCTACATTCCTATCCATTTTTCTACCCCCAAAATAGTGGAAGTAAAATAAAAATATCTCTTTATTAGGACACAATTTCAACTAAAAGTAGTTTAGTGCAAAGACTAATACATCCCCAAACCCACGAAGGGTAATTGTCTAGGGATTGCTTTCATAATTGCTATTTTTTCTGAGACCTTGCCAGCTTTATCTCACATTGCTCTCTTGCACATATCCTACACTTCAGCCAATACAAATTATTAGTTTTCTCTGAATTCATGGGGAGGTTGTGTGGTATGAGAAAGAGGATGCTGGGTTGGGAGTCAGGAAAATTGGCTTCAAATAAGAGATTTGTCACTGACTTTATGACCTAAGGCAATTCATGTAACTACCCTCAGTCACTCTGAGTTTCATCTAAGAAAATCTGATTTATCCTTCTCTCATTGGTTCTGCTCCCCTACCTCCCAAATATTTATAACTGTTGAAATTCATTTTTCCATTTGTCAAAATCCTTTCAGCTATCAAGACCTAGTTGAAATGTTTTCCATCTTTTCTATGGGAATTTCCTTCATTCCTCTGGACAGAAATGATCTCTCCCTCATAACAAAAACAATAACAACAACAGATATTTCTATGGTGCTTTGACATTTTCAAAGAATTATGCAAACGTTATCTCATCAAAGCCTCCCAGCAAATATTACAACCCTCACTCTACAAATGAAGAAGCTGAAACTTAGAAAAAATAAGTAACAATCACAGTCACACAGCCATTAAATATCATCAGTCAAATCTGAACCCAAATCTGAACTCCTAACTCCCAGCTGATTACACTACCAAAACCCAGTTGTCTCTCACAGTGAATGACCCTCTATGTATACCATTTGTAGTGCTTCTCACTGCCTTGTATTCTAGTTAACTTGTACATGTCCTTTCACTTTGGGGCAACTAGGTGGCACAGTGGATAGAGTGCTAGTCCTAAGGTCAGGAAAACTCATCCTCTTAAGTTCAAATTCAGTCTCAGACACTTGCTAGCTGTGTGACCCTAGGCAAGTCACCTAACCCCGTTTGCTTCATTTTCCTCATGCATTAAAAAAAAATGGAGAATCATTCCAGTATCTTTCCCAAAAAAGAGCCACAAAGAGTTTGGCACAACTGAACAACAAAAGCAATATTTCACTCAGGGGACTGGAAGCTCACTGAAATTAGAGGCCTCATTTTATCTATGGTTCTCTCCCAGCACCTAACGCAGAACCATGCCATAGTAATTATGCAAAATAATGTTAGTAAGTGAATAAATAAATGAGTGGATTAACATGTAGTTATATCATTCATCCTAATGAATCTGGATGACGGTCTTCTAAGGACCACCCACTTATTTTTCAGTGGCCTACTGGAGAGGTAGTTTAGCCTAACAGAGGAAGTATTTGACTGGAAACTAGAACCTCTGGCAAAGAGTTTCAAGTCCCTCACTTATTTCTGCCTATGTGATTTCTGCCATATTATTTGCATTTTTTACCAGTGTTTCTGCAGGTAAAAGTCATCAACTTTTCTGAGCCTTAATTTCCTCATCTGTGAAATGGGAAAAAAACAATATTTACATTATAGGGTAGCAGAGTGTTATAGATAGAGAGCTGCTTTGGAGCCAGGAAGACCAAAGGTCAAATCCCAATTCTAATACATGCTGATCATGGGATCCTGGACAAATCACTGAACCTCCTAGTTCTCTATGAAGCTTTCTACAATTATAGGTTGCAGAAAAAAATATCAATTGGTACAGAACTTCTTCATCAGGAATTGGGACAGGTCCAGTTTCTGCTTATTTGGGTAACCAGCAGGTAGTGATTTCTATATAGAGAATAGCCCCCACTTTTGGAATTTGGGGTTTGGTCACCTCTTTCAAACTTCTGTAGTGAAGCCTTTCTCCTTCAACAAGATGGCTCAGGTGGTGTGACCTTCCATTAGCACAGATTTTTTATTCTACCTCCCCCTCCAGAGGCCAGAAAAGTCACTGAGGCTTCTATTTACTTACCACCTAAATTTTCCTGAGTCATATGATTCATCTAGCTTTACAATTTAGACACTTACAAGTGTTATTAACAAAAAAAAAAGAAAAGACTAAAACTATAAAATTATCTCACAGTTATAGCTCAGAGTCCACAAAATCTAGGAAACTACCTATTTTAGACTAAAATTCAAACTCCTATCCTGTTTCATTTTGTATATACCAAGGTAATAATTGGCATCTTCCATTGTAATCCATCCTTATGGAATTCATTAAGTCACAGAGGACTTATAACAGGTCATAATTTTATATGAGACAAAATCAGGAATCAGAAACAGCTAAATGACATAGAGATAGTGTCAGTCGAAAGTACAAAAAAAAAATAGAAGTTAAACTCTCACTGTCTTTTCATTTATCTCAGCTTGAGCAGCAAAGATGGAAGGGAGGAAGATGACATACCAGGTGTGGAGAACCTTCAGCCTCAAGGCCACATGTGGTCCTCTAGGCTCTTGAGTGTGGCCTTTTGATTGAGTCCAAGTTTTACAGAACAAATCTTTTATTAAGGGGTTTGTTCTGTGAAGTTTGCATTCAATCAAAGGACCGCACTTGAGGACATAGAGGGTCACATGTGGCCCTCAAGGCCAATGGTTCCCCACCCATGGACACCTCAGTTTAAGAATCTATTTGAAGTGTCCTTGGACTGCCTCTATGTCACTAACCACTAGACCTCCTCTTGCCATGGTCTACTCAACTCCAAAATCCAAAGTGAACTCTACACTCAGCTACTATGATTCAACTTCCTTCTAGGAGAAGACAGGAAAAAGAGACAGAGACAGAGATAGGAGAGACAGAGATAGACAGAGACAGAGACAAAAAGACAGTGATATGCATTCGGCCATTTGAAACTACAGTTCCCAGAAGTCCACATGTCTGGGTCTCTAAATTTTCCAGGCTCACAGGGAAAATCTGAATACTTAGTTAAAAACACTTGCATTACCTTTCTCACAGGGTAGTTGTTTGGAAATCATTTTGTAAACTGTAAAGTACTCTTAGAATGAGAGATGACATTATTTTACAGGGTTAATGCCTCCAAAAGAAAATAGTTTTCATTGTGTGTGTGTGTGTGTGTGTGTGTGTGTGTTCATTTTTGCATTTTTTCAATTTGGGTAAACAAACACAGTTCTGGATTCCTGCTTTCATTTTCAAGTGCTAATCTAGAAGTTCTTCCCTTCCCTTCCCTACTATCCTATTATCCATTGTGCTCCTGCAGATGAAGGAATCGCAATAAAATAAAAGCTAAATGAGGTGAAAATATATCCCATAAAAACTCCCATTATAGAGTTTACTGAGATCTCTCTCCTCCCACCCCTCACTTAGATAGCCGTATTTTATTCCTTCCAGGAAACTGGAAACTCTTAATCCAGTAAGAATGCAGTGAGAATCAAAGACCAAGGGGACAACAGGTCAGGTTTCAATGATTTATTTTCTGAGTAGGAGGAGGGGAAGGGAAGCAATTTACAACTAGCCCCTTGAGAATCCTGAGTACAAAATGTTGAAGCATCCCAGTCTCTGTACAGTTCCCTCAAAGAGCAGAGCACATCAGAAAGACCCCTGGTGACAAAGGAGGTCTCCTATGTGAAGACAACAAAGAAATAATCCCAGTGGCAAAAGTAATGAAATAGACATACCAGGGAGTACTTAATAGTCACCTTTTTTCAAGTTTCAAAGATCAACGATTTCCCTAGGCTGGGTGCTGCACCACTCATTGAAGCTGATCAAAACCTTTCTATGGGTTGGTAGGAAGTTGGGTGAATTCCTATGGCTTATAAAAGAAAGAAAGAAATCGTCACCTAAAGGCCATTTTTCTGGGGATAAGCATCCCCTGGGAAGCAGAATGTTAGAGTAGAAAGGGAGACAGATCTGGAGTCAGGATACTTGGTTTCAAATCCCAGCCCTCCTAGGTACTATCAGTGCAACTTTGGAAATTTAACAACTCTGGGCCTCAGTTCTTCACCTGTAAAATAAGGGAGTTGAACCACATGGCCTCAGACATCCCTTCCCGCTCTAAATTTCTGATACTAAGATCTTTATTTAGGGATTTAGACAAGATACATTCATCACCAGCTTCCTGGCCAGACTTTCCTTCTTTCTCTCCCTCCCTCCACCTTAGTAGAACCTGGCTGACCTTTAATGCCATGAATATTTATTAACTAACTGCTAAGTGCTAGACATTGTCCTGAACTTGTGCATCTGTGGGGAGGAAGCACCCCTAGGGATTAGGAGTGATGAATGGAGACTCTAAGTATTGAGGCTATTTGGTGGTAATTTTAGAAGTTTTTGACCTTAAGTGGGAGTTCTGTCTTCTTATCCAGTGTATTCAGCTGCAATTACTCTCTATCTTGTGCATAATTCTTTTTTTTATTTATTTTTGAGGTTCTGGGTTTGGAGAAATTTTCAAAAATTGTTTCTTTGTAGTTCTTGTCATGTGACTCATAAAATTTTCATGGGGGAGGGATGGAGGCATATGCACAGCTAAATAAATACAAAATATATGGAAAGTCAATGTAATTTGGGGGTAGGGAGATAGAAAAAAGGCCTCAAGGAGGAAGTGGCATGAGGGGGACAACCTAGAGCAAAGACACAGACAGAAGATGGAGCATCGTGTGTGCAGACTAGTTAAGAGGATAGATTGTAGCATTCCAGAAGGGGAGTAATGTGAAATAAGTCTGGGAGGTGATTTGGAGCTAAATTGTGAAGGCTTTTTAATAGATAAACAGAGGAGCTTATTTTTGATCCTACAGGCAATAGGAAGCCATTGGAGCTTATTGAATAAGGAAATGACATAGTCAGAGCTGCTCTTTAGAAAAATTGTTTTCACAGCTATAAGCAGGATCTATTAGAGAGAAATACTTAAGGCAGGGAACCTGGGTTATCCAGGCAAGAGGTAGTAAGGGCCTGAGCTAAGGTAGTAGCCATTGGAGCAGAGTATGGAGGTAGAACTGACAAGACTTGGTAAATGGTTAAATGTGAAGTCTAAGGGAGAGTGATGAGGCAGAGGTAATGCCAAGTTTGCAACTCTGGTGACAAGATGGATGGCACTGTCCTCTATAGAAATAGGAAAGTTTGGAAGAAATAGGGATTTAGGGGAAAAGATAATGGGGTTAGTTATAGACATGTTGATCTTGAGATGGCAATATTGGAAAATCCAATAGGAATGTTTGACAAAAGTCAGAAGAGACTAGGGACAAAAATCAAAATCAGTAGTCATTTGAATAGAGCTAATTAAATTCATAGGTAATTGATTCGGCTAGGTGGTACAGCACCGGCCCTGGAGTCAGGAGGACCTGAGTTCAAATCCCGTCTCAGATACTTAACACAAAAAACTAGCCATGTGACCTTGGGCAAGTCACTTAACCCCAATTGCCCTACCTTCCCCCTCCAAAAAAAAAAAAAAGAAAATTCATAGGTAATCATGAGTTACTGTTTTCATAAAGGATTCACAATGCTAGATACCCACAGCTCATCTCTTCATTTTGATCTTGCAAAAGAAGGAGCAAGTATACTTGGCATGTTGACTAATTTCAATTTTCTTCACCATTTTGCATGAGGAATGCACTGTTACATGCTCCATATTTACCAACAATTCTGACCTTCTTGGTCTATTTAGCCATGTTGCCAGCTGCAGGACAAGAGCTCAGAAAAGAGAGGGCTGCTTCAACCTTCTAATTGTGCAAGTACATTGATCCCCATTTTTTTAAATGAGAAACCAGAGGCTCAGAGAATTTAAGTTACTTCTTCATGATCATATAGCTACAGATATCAGAACCACAGTTCTAAACCAGACCTGCATGGCTCTTGACAGATATAATCTGTAGAGTTTGAGGACTAGGTAGAATTCATGTGAATTTAACCATGCCATCCTCATTATTTTCTGATTATCATGAAAAACTATGCTATGCATATACAATGAATCTTCAAAGTTTTAATATGGATTATTGTGATATCAATTTCAGTTGAGTTGAGGATGAACATTATCATCATATACAATTTAAACTCCCTGAGAGAAACATAAACCAAGAGACAAGGACAAATAACAGGTTATCTAAATGCTGGGGTTAATCTGGAAGAGTAGTAAGAATAGAGAGGTTGCCCAGTGTGTTTATGTATTTCATGAGATAAGATTGAAATTCTCATGTCTAAATATATTGGGTGGAAAAATATCATTCACTCATTCATTTCTTCAATGAGTATTTAAATGGGTCTATGATGTGTTAGGGACACTGCTAACTACTGGAGATACGAAACAAAAAGGGAAGCATCCTTACACTCAAATGAAATAATATATGTAAAACACTCATCAAATGTTGGTGTAATGGAGTGATCCTTGAAAGCTAGAACCTAATAACAAAAAAATGGCTGCCAATGAGGTATTAAGGTGACCATAAAAGACAGAGAGATAGATAAAGTATTCTTCATCAATTGCAAATTAGTTCCTTGAATGCATCAATAGGGAAACCAAGTGATAGGATGAAGAATTATAAGCCGCGTCTCAAGGTAAGCTTTAAATCATCTAGGAGAGACTCAGAGAACACTCGAGGGAATGAGCAGAAAAAAACATAGAGCCTAAGAAAGGGAAATCTTAAAAAGCTACATGGAGCTAAGAGAAGGCAGAAGCAGCTGTCACCAAAAAAGGAGCTTTTGAAATGAGGTTGCTTGGACTGACTGTGTATGAGGTAGGATGAGAAAAAGGCTGTGCTGCTGAAACCTTGGACTACAGACCTTTAAGGTAGCAATCATACATCTCCTTTCTGCCCTGAACTCCTTCACAGGAGCATGAAAGCTTTCCCTCTGGGCATGAAGGCAGGGTTTACATATTTACCTTTCTTTGTTTTAAATGTTTATTTTGTCTTTAAAAACCTCAATAACCATGGACAATTGCTAGTCAATTGCTACTTATTGAGAAACTACTCAAGAAAAAGCATTTCCAGAGAAGTGACAGAAATAGTTAAAATTCTGAGGTGTTTTGCCAGAATGCTGCCTCTGGTTGGGGTCTCAGAGCCAACAATAAGAGTAGAAAAGGAGCGTTTATACTAGAAAAGCCTATCTGAGCCAACAATCAATAATGGGGTAATGAGGAAATAGTGGGTGAACAACGCTGATCACCACACCAACCCTTTAACACTGCTACAAGGGGTCTTTATCCTGAACTCAGCAAACTGACTTTAAAGGTCATCCAGAAAGGTAGCCTATCATTCTTTGTTCTATTAAAGTGTTTCTTTTCTGACTTATTCAAGGAACCAATTCACATCTCATAAAGAAATCTCCCAGCATGGCAATATCTTTTAGAGTTAGCACCAAATGTTGTTGTCCTTTCTCTTCTGTTACTAGGTCCTGAGCTTTGGTAGACCACTGCCTAACATATGTTATTCTTATTGCTATTCTTATTATCATGCTGAAGGAAAACAAAATGCAATACAGATAAGGAAATACTAAGGAATTTCCATGGTTGGGGTAGAAAAAAGCAATAACAACTGAAGAAATCAGGAAGAGTCTCATGTGGGAGATAAAATTTGATCAGAGCCTTGATGGGAGTTGGGGATTACAAAAGTTGAAGTGGAAAGGGGAATATATTCTAGGCAAAGATCACGTATGCAAAGGCATAGAAATGGGAAATTGAATTTCCTATATGGAGAAAAGCAAGTAGGCCTGTTTTATCAAAATACAGAGTATGTAAAAGAGTAGCTGGGTGGCACAATGGATAGAGCACTGGACCTCATCTTCCTGAGTTCAAATCCAGCATCAGACACTTATTAGCTGAGTGACCCTGGGTAAGTCACTTAACCCTGTTTACCTCTGTTTCCTCATCTGTAAAATGAACTAGGCAACCTACTACAACAACTTTGCCAAGAAAACCTGAAATGGGTCACGAAGACTTGGACACAACTAAACAACAGCAACAAAAGAGTATGTAAAAGAGAGGAATCTGTAACCAGCCTGGAAAGGGTGGAGTGAGACTGTGAAGAGGCCAGAGAAAAGAATTTGTATTTTGTCCTCTAAACAATAGGAAGCCACTAGGGCTCCTTGAGCGGGGAGTAAGATGAGTTCAGAAACACACTTTAAGGACATCAATTTGGCCAACTAGAAGAATCAGCAAGGGGAGAGAATGGCGGCAGGAGAGCAGGGTGGAAGCTACTGCAATTAGTCGGGAAAAAAAATCTAGTCAAGACACTTTAGAGATGTTGGAGTGGAAAAAACTTACCCTTCAGTGTGGCATAGGACAAGGAGACCTGAACTACAAGTCAAAAACAAAGGTTAAAATGCTAACTCTTCCACTATTTAGCCGCTTGGCTTTGAACAAGTCTCAGTCTTCAACAAACCTCAGTTCCCTCATCTTTCAAATAAGAAAATGAGGCTAATGATAACTGTATTCCCTTTCTTCCAGGGTATTAAGTAATAAAGCAGACAGACAGCAAAACAGAGAGATCAGAAAGTTAATTTGGCCTGGAATGCTTTTTTATATAGTAGGTGAGGTAATGAGGATGATCATATCACATTAATATACAGCACATTAATGTTCAAAAAGCACCTTGCATAGATTATTTCAATTGATCCTCGCAAAAACCCTGCAGGAAAGGTCCTATTATTAGCTCCATTTGATAGATAAGAAAATCGAGGCAAGATTCTAACCATGTGTGTATATTTATATATGACTGCTTTGACCTCCAAGGGATTAGATTGAGATATACATGAGATGTGTATCATTAACCAATCTGTATCGTAAAAGGAATTTTGTAGGATCCAGTTTTTTGCAATTTTTACAATTTATATAGTATTAGAATTCATTGTTCTAAGCTATGGTATATGAATGTAATGGAATACTATTGTGCTATAAGAAATGGGAAGGAGATGGACTTCATAATTACCTGGAGAGGCTTATAGAATTTGATGCTAAGTGAGAAGAGCAGAACCAGGAAAAACTTGTACACAATCACAGACACATCGTAGGTGTGATGACCAACCTTGATAAACTGGACTCTCCTCAACAACGCACAGCTAAAGACAACTCTACAAGCCTCAGAATGGAAGGAGAAATCTAAACTCAGAGAAAGATATAGAAAGACTATAGTTTAAATAGAGACTGAAGCATAACATGCTATCGTTCTTTTTCATGTTTGGTTTTGCTTTTCCCGTGAACACTCATAGGTTACAACCCTTCTATATAACCAGACTATTATACAGTGTGAAAGTATTTGCAGATCCTATACATGACTGCATGCCACCATGGGGGGAGGGGGGAAGGGAGGGGAGAAAATCTGAAACTCAAGTGATTATGGAACTGAATCTTGTAAATTAAAAGTAAATAAACAAGTCATTCAAAAAAAAAAAAAAAGAATTCGTTGTTCTTTGAATATCCAGTACAATTCACCTGTGATTTCGATGGGTCCTGAGTTTTTCCTCCTTTGGGAGTTCATTTGTGACTTTTTCAATTTATTCTTCTGAGATTGGGTTGTTTAAATTATCTTTCTTGTTCCATTAATTTGACTGTTAATGTTATACCTCAGACTCATAGATTATGAGAACAGGGAGGGAAATCAAAGATCATTTGGTCCAACCTCCTCATTCTATGGATGAAAAAACAGAAGCCTAGAAAGGAAAAATGGTTTGCTCCAAGGTCACACAGGTAGTCTTACAGAGTTTGAATTTGAACCCAGACGCTTTGACTCCAAATTCAACATTCTTCACACTGCACAACACTATCTCCCAATTTAGATACCATCTAAACCAATCCTTCATTTTATAATGGGAGAATACTGTGCCTCAGAGAGGGGAAGCGGCACAAAGAGAGGCCAGTTTCTGGATCTGGCCTTCACTCATTTTAACACTGAAGACTTTTTATTTTGCCACCACTGTTGTAACAACGGGAACTCTATTTTTCCCTGACATAAGTTCTTTATTTAAAAAGAAAAAACTCACCACTGCGGTCTCTGGTTGCAAACAATTGTCGAAGCATTCGTTGCCAGCATCCAGAGAAATAAAGCAGTGTGTTTTCTTGGGCATTCTCTTTATCTTTTATCTCTAGCACACCACAGTGCTTGGTTCTCCAGGGTGTTTTGACTACTTATCTCCTTCAGCTGCTCGACTGAATTTTCAGGCTGCTGGCCCCCAGTGAAACAACTCTCTTCTTGTGCCTCTGCTAACTCTGTGTTTTCCCTCCAGGCGGCAGGGGAGAAAATGTGTTATTGTGGGTTCCTTTCAATAAGACCGTGAGTCCAAGATCCTCATTGGCCCTGGCAGGAGGAGAAAGAATCTGCATAGATAGTGTTGTTTGCTTCTCTTTGCAACGCCAGATTCTCAATATCCCCCCAAAAGGAACCCCAGCGTGTGTCTACGGATCTGGTTTCTGATCATTTTAAGAACTGTAACAATGTCAATGCCCAAGCCATTGCATTACCCACTGCTCAAGCAGCCCCTGAAAGGTTAGAGAGTAAAGATGGATAAGGGGCCTCCAAGAAACAAAACTGCAAATCACATGATGGCAGTATAGGTACCCTCTAGTGACTGGGGAAGTTCTCATGGTGTGAGGAAAGAGGTGGAGCTGAAAGTCAAGAGGCCTAGGTGTAATCATAACCTTGGCACTTATACTTACTACCTTGGGTTAGTCAATTCACATCTTCAGGCATCAGCATCCTCATTTGAAAAATGATGAGGTAGAACTATATGGTTTCTAAGACTCCTTCTAGTTGTAACATTTTATGACTCTACTCATTTGGCTCTACTAATTCATGGAAAAAAATTAATAGGGTGTCATCAGGGATCTTCGAGTTATAGAAGATGCTCCTTTTAGAAAAACCCTATGACCTGAAAAAGGTATAAACCTTTCTAATGCACTATATTTATCAGTATTTCCCAAAAATCTTAGTGCAGTTTTAAGTTATTAAAATACCTTAACCTATAATAAGACTTTGGGGATATACTATATAAGATTATATATAGGTCATAGCCCTGATTTTGGATGCTAAGTTTAATGTCTATTTCAACGTAACTCAACAAACAGCTATTGAGTGCCTATTAAGGGCCTAGTAAGGTGTTCTAACTTCATTAAATGGCTGATGAGTAAATGACTAAACTGAGAAATAACAGTCAATCAATTGTAGAAGGTTGCTGGCACAGAGTAAGTTCTTCATGAATGCTAGAGGATAATAGGAGGCAAATAGGGGGCTTCCTTTATTCTTTCTCCACGAAACAATACTTGAACAAGAATGCCACAGTATGGAGTTTTTTAGTATTTTTGTGGTAGTGAACCCTTTGGCAGTAAGATGAAGCCTAGGAACTCTTTCTTAGGATAATATTTGTTGTCAATATCCATAATTAAATATCCATATCCATGTCACCAATATCCATAAATAAATTTGTCAGAGGTTAGTGAAAAGAAAAGATGTCATTTACTTTCCCATCCAAGTTAATAGACCCTCTCAAATGTATCTTTATCTTCTCCTATTGAAAACCTATGCGGTAGTAGATAGAACTTTGGATTAAGAAAGACTTGGGTTTAAATCCCACCTACAGAATTTATCAGTGATTTTCACATAGGTAAATCATTCAACCTCTCTCTCAGTTTCCCCATCTGTAAAATGAAGGGTTAGATACAATTACCTCTAAGGTCCCTTTTGCCTCTAAATCTATGACCCTATTAAAGGCAGACTATGCACCCAGCACTGTGAAAAACAGAAAACATGTTCCTTGACCTCAAGGAATTTTTCAGCTTTCTTGAGGCAGCAAGAATAATTATAATTATAAGATGTACAGAGAACTTTTCCTCACAACTCTGAGAGGTACAAAATGCAAAGATCATTTTTCCCATTTCCCAGATGAGAAAATTGAGTTTGAGAGAAGTTTAGGGATTTGTTCATTGTCCTTTAGCTAGCAAATATTGGAGCCACGATTCAAACCCAAATCTTCTAATTCCATTTGGAGAAAGCGTTGGACTTGGAATCAGTTGACTACATTCAATGCAGAACTGTACCATTTTGTCACTGTCCTAGGATAATTCTTTTACACTCTCTGAGCCTCAGTTTCTCCATCTGTAAAATTAAGGATTTAGGCAAAGTGATTGTTGAGGTCACTTCTAGCTCTAAATTTATGAGCCTATAAGCCTCCTCCCACTATATTACACTGCCTCTTTTAACCCACTGAGAAGACCTATTCAGGAAACAGGTATGTAAATAAATACTAAAATGTGTGGAACAAACTCTTAAGTACTAGAGGAGGCAGAAAGGGAACACTTAACATGTAGCATAGCAGTGCAGTTCAGTGTCCTCTTTGTGGACATCTCTTCCAAGAGATGGAACTTGAGTCTGATCTTGAAGGATGAGTTACAATGTATATAAGTAGGAGTGACTGAAGAAGCCCATGCTAATCAGAAGAAACAGTTCAAGAAAAGAATCAGGGTGACTAGTTACACACTTACCTGCCTAGAAAAAATAGTAACATCTCAGGTAACCCCTCTATTTCAAGGAAGATTAGATAGTTACCCATTTTTCCAATTTGCCATGGACTGAAAGGTCATTCTTGAAAATATGAGCCTAGAGGCAAAGTAGATATTGCTAAATAGAAGTATGTATGTAATGATTTTACATACACACACACATATACACACATGTACATACATATTATATATGCATGTATATATATTATACACATGTTTGTGTCTAATGGGGCATGAGGGAGGGAAGAAAAAAGGAAAAAAGTTACATGATAACTTTATTATATGTTTAAAAGGGATAGCAAATTGTACATAATAGATCGGTGGTTTCATGTACTATCATCTTTTTTTTCTATTCTACAATGTTATGGAAATGTTTGTTTTATTGCTTAAGTTCAGAATAAAATAAAATAATATTTTAAAAAACTCTCACTGGAACCTATGGAAAGGACCCCAAGTTCACGTGCTACCCCTGGCACTTAGTTCTTCTTGCCAGCTATTTTACACTGTGTGAGTCATCTAGACTCTATCAGCCTCAGTTTCTCCATCTATGAAATGGAGATCAAAATATTTACACTATTACAATATTTATACTCTAAAGGGTTTGTGGTAAAGAAAATGCTTCATAAATTTTTGAATTCTATAGAAATGAGCTATCATTATTATCCTGGAATACTGGGCTGATCTAAAGTCAAAGTTGACATTTGTCTATGCCTCTGGGTTAGCCATCCTTCAAGTTGACAATTGTTATGCTCCATGTCCTACCCTCCATATTTTCTTCACCTACTTATAGGGAAAATGGCATGTGTTTTCAAATATTTGAAACACTATCATCCAGAAGGGGGACTAGATTCATTCTGCTTGATCTCAGAGGATAGAACTGAAAGCAATGGCTGGAAGTTAAATGGAAACAGATTTCAGTTCTATGGGAGAAAGAACTACCTAACAATTAGAGCTGTCCAAAAACGAAATAGGCTGCCTTGGGAAGTTGCTCATCACTGACAGATGCTCAAACAAACAGTAGCTGATCACTTGTCAAGAATGCTGAAAAAGGAATTTCTCCTCCAGGTGATAGTTGAGCTAAATAATCTCAGAAGCATCTTCCAAATGAGAGTTGGTTTGTTTGGGGTTGGGGCAGAGGCTGATTCTATTAGCTAGTATGTGAAATGGATGTATAAGAACCCTTGGCTAGGAATAAAAGAAAATCCCTATGTCCACATCAGCATCACTCATTTAAGTACTGATTACTGGGGATGCTTTCAGAAATATGTGCCAATGTTCTTTTTTTTTAATTATTGCTTTTGCTATTTCCTATACTATTGCTGTTATGAAAGCAAAAACTTTAGGGTCTGATGCCTAAGTCATTTTTACAATATACATCTTTGGAGGAGACCTGATAACTACTTACGCAGATAAAAATGGCACAAAACTTGGGGTGGGGAGACAGGTTCTAAACTCCTGTTACTCAATCACAGTATTACCTGGAGAAAGTCCACTAACCACTCTGAGTTTCCATTTCCTTATTCATAAAAATGAGATTATATTATCTTGTAAATCTTCAGAAAACTGGCTTCTAGTCTTGAATATGCTACCTGCTCACTGTATGACCGGGAATAATTCAATTCACTCCTTACTTAGAGCATCTCTTTTCTCATCTGTAAAATTAGAATAAGAACTACTCAAGCATGCATTCAGAGTATCGAATAGCATTGTCATAGAATTTAGAGAGGAAGAAAGCACAGAGATCATTAAGAACACCCCCTACCCCAAAGATATATAGATATATACACATATACACACATTTATGTGTTTGTATGTACTTACATGTGTATACACATGTATGTATATTGTGTTATGTGCAGGTACATACATACATACATGTATCTATGTACGTATATAAGAGTATTGTTGAAAAATTGTCCCAAAGGGCAATGGAGAGGTGTATGGTGGACTTCAGTAGGCAGATAGGCTATGATGCATTGCTAGTTTTAAAAATTGTATAGGAAAAATGATGTAAAGAATATTATCTGTGAGTTACGTAATAGGAAAATATAGTCAAATGGCCCTGTAACAAGAGTAAGAGATAATAAATTAATAACCCACATATTTCACTGGAATCCACACAATGTACAGAGAAATATATATAAAGGCTCCAAACATAAAGACCTCAGTCTGAATCTGGTCACAAACATTTACTAGTTTTGTAGCATTGGACAGTCACCTGTTTGCCTCAGTTTCCTCATCTGTAAAATGGGGATAATTGTTGTTGTTCAGTCATGTATAGCTCTTTGTGACCCTATTTAGAATTTTCTTGGCAAAAATACTGTAGTGGTTTGCCATTTCCTTCTCTAGATCATTTTACAGTCCTATAGGAATGCTAGCTATTCTTATTATCAGCAAGAAAAAAAAAGCTCTTCCTAACTTCTCATCTGTCCCTGTTCCTGTCCTACACCTCTAAATATGTGAAGCACATTCTCTCTTCCAATGCCCAGACCAATACTGAGTTAGACTCCTCTTTGAAGGCATTAATTTCTATGCCTCTATCACTCATGCCCATTTTGAACAGCTAAAAGCTGACCTATCTGTGGCACACTGGACTCTATGGAAAAGGCCCTAAACGATGCCAAATTAGATAAATCACAGATCCATGTGTCTTGGCAGGTGATTCCACTTGCATTTACATTATCCAAGGAAATCTACAGGACTATTTCAATGGCAAGGAGATTAACAAAGTATTGGGCATGATGAAGCTTTTGTTTGTGGTACATCTATCTAGACTTCCACTTTAGCAATAAATCTAATAATGTTCATTCTTCTTTCCCTTGGTATTAAAGCTGATGGCAAAGTTATGACAATTCTCATCAAATTCAGTAGCACTGTCCTCCCCAAGCAGACACAGACCTTTCCACCTACTCCATCTGACCTGGTATGCTTACCTAGGTTTATGAAAGTGAGAAGACAATAACAAAGAATACCAAACTACCTGGTGAATTTGAGCTCATAGGAATCCCCCCCAATCCCCTGGATGTTCCTCAGACTGAAGTGACCTTTGACACTAATGCAAATTGCATCCTCAATGTATCTTCTATGGATACAAGCATGTGAAGACTTCCCCCAGCAGAATGGGCAGATGAGAATTTGTTCCAATGGTCATGAAGGTGGTTGAAGTAGGCACTGTGGAGTACTTAAGGCTTGCTCAGTCATTGAAGACATCTAGGTCATCCACTGCATCTCAGCCCTTGCCAATCATCTGAACTATTGTCTTGCCACTGAACTTCAATGACTCTGGAAGAGAGAGGGGGGTTAATGACATTGTGCAACTTTGCCTCAGTAAATTCCAACTGATGTGCAAGTCAAGACTGTGATGTCATTGGTCCTCTTCAAAAATGAAGGACAAACAACAATAACAGGTATCAATAGAAAAACAGAAGCAAGTAAGCTGGCTATTACCAATGATAAAAGCAACCTGAATAAAAAAGGCATTGTGTGTATGGTCTAGGAAGTGCAGAAATACAAGGCTAAAGAAGAGGGATGAGAAAGTCTGAAACAAAAATGCTGATAAAGACAAACAGAAGATACTTGGCAGATGCAATGAAATAATAAAATGGCTGGATAAGGACCAGTGTATCAAGAAGAAAGAAAATGAGCATCAGTAGAAAGAAGTAGCTAAGATCTTTTAACCCATCATTACTAAGCTATACCAGAGCATAGGGGGCATGCCTTATGGATCTGCAGGCGGTGGAGCAGACCTACAAGGAGGTGCTTTTTCTGAACCTATCATTGAAGAGGCTGACCAAATGCAACAGAAGAGAGAGCATTCCATGCAGTTCTTCAAAACTGAAGGACTTCTGTATAGCCAAGAATGGATGCAGCGGTGGTTTTAAAATAACTTTTGTACTATACAAATCTCAGTATTTTAAATACTTGGATATGCAGAGCAAGAGCAGTAAACAACATTGTACTTTATTAGTATTCTAAGCAAATAGAAATGCAATTCTTGTCCTGGAGAATAAAAAATTTATTGAAAAATGGCACCACCAAAAGACAATTGTGTTTTGAGTCCAGTAATGAAGGAAGAACCCAACCCCTGAAAGGGAATTGCATTTGGAGGAGAGAGGGGATTTCTCTCTCCTCCCTGTGACACAACAATTATGTTTCTTTGAAGTATAATCACTTGACTAGGAAACACCTATAGTCACTGACAGCCAGAAGCAGCTTTAAATAGTATGACTCCTAGCAGGGGAGAAAAGAGCAGGCTATGGACTCAAAGAGAGCTCACCATGGCCAATTGTAATTTGAACTGAAGAGAGAATTATGAAGAGAGAGATGCCCTACAGTTTTGATGTTGTAAGTTAACCTGCCCATATATATATTTCTTAAAGGTGCAGCCTACTACCTTTTTATTCTAAGTTTGTGCCCACTCTCCTGATAGATGCTATGTATATTTTGGGGAGAGTCCCATTCTCCCCAGGTCTATGAGAAGCAATGTTTTGTAGCTATTATTTTCTGTGATCTTAGTAAATATCTTTGCTAAGAGTCAATTTTCCCACTGGTTGACTATTATGAGAAAGTACACCAGTGGGTATTACCTATAGTCTTAGAATTACAGCTACATTGAATAACTAGAAACTGAGAGTAGCAGCTACCTCTAGAGGACCCAAATGGTAAGAACAAATATAATTTAGTGAGGTAGCCCAGAATGGGTACAACATTACAGTGAGAGGCAGCAGGAGGATAAGAGGTTAGACAGTTGATTTTTCAGTCAGGAAGACCTATAATAAAGTCCTGCTTCTGACACATAGCAATTATGAGATCTGAGGCAAGTCCTTTAACCATACAGGGTCCAAGATGGAATTCTCTAAAATGATAAATTAGAGACAAGATGCAAAGTATTCTACAAGGAAAGGAGTTTCAACATTCACATTAAGAGC
>CM053587.1:272371004-272450921 GCA_028646515.1 Pseudochirops corinnae
TGAAAAGAGAGTCAACAACCTGACTGAAGAAATTAACACCTTAAAAAATAGATTAACTCAAATGGCAAAAGAGGCCCAAAAAACCAATGAGGAGAAGAATGCCTTAAAAAGTTGGCTTTGCCAGATGGAAGAAGAATCTCAAAAGCTTTCTGAAGAGAATAATTCCTTCAGAATTAGAGTGGAGCAAATGGAAGCAAATGACTTTATGAGAAATCAAAGAGCTTACATTCCAATGAAAGAAACTATATGTGATCAACTAGCTATATACATGGTTGGTTGATATACTTTGTTCTTGAAGAGGACTAAAATGACATCACTATGTTAGAGTCAAGTTACAGTGTATCCTACTGTGGCAGATCAGACCAATGCTCTCCCACAGGTCTGATACAAACAGTCCATGTGTACATTTGGGGCAGTTTCTCTAAATGTACTCATCTTGTATTTCTTTTGAGCTATTTCAATTCTGCTTTGCTCATAAAGCACAGCACCTTCTCTGATGTGGGCACACCATGCTGGGTGATCCTGTGCCAGTGTCTCTAATGTTACACAATCGTCTCCAAAATTCTTAAGAAAGATCTTGATAGGGGTGGCTAGGTGGTGCACTGAATAGAGCACCGGCCCTGGAGTCAGGAAGACCTGAGTTCAAATCGGACCTCAGACACATAATGCAAAAACTAGCCATGTGACCTTGGGCAAGTGACTTAACCCCAATTGCCCTGCCTTCCCCCATTCAAAAAAAGAAAAGCAAAAAAAAAAAAGACCTTGAGAGTATCCTTGTATCACTTCTTCTGACCACCCTGTGAACCCTTGCCCTGTGTGAGTTTTCCATAAAATGGTCTTTTGGGCAAGCATACTAGTTTGGCATTTGAATGATATGGCCAGCCCATCAGAGTTGTACTCTCTACAACAGAGTTTGAATGCTTGGCAGTTAGTTTAAGAAAGGATCTCAGTGTCTGATATCTTATCCTGCCAGGTGATCTTCAGAATCTTCCTAAGACAATTCAAATAAAAGCGATTCAATTTCCTGGCATGACACTGGTCAACTGTCCAAGTTTCACAGGCATACAATAAGGTCAGCAGCACGGCTCTGTAGACCTTCAGTTTGGTAGTCAGTCTAATACCTCTTCTTTCCCACACTTTCCTTCAGAGCCTCTCAAACACTGAGCTAGCTCTGGCAATGTGTGCTTCAGCCTCATTATCAATGGGGACATCCCTGGAAAAAATTGCCAGTCCTCCTCAATAGCATGTACATGATATATGCAGAACAGATGGAAGGTTATCTCAGAAGGAAGACTATTCTATTATGCTACACTATTACAACCTAGAGAGAAATATATACTTCAATTATATATATTATATAAATATACACACCTATAAACACACAGCATATACATCTGTATACACATACATATATAATATCCAATATTGCATGCTATGTATAATATATATACATATATATGTATATATAATAGTGTTGGTTTTGTCCACATGGATTATGAGTGTGTTCAATACATGCTGAATTCAGCGAAAGAAACGAACAAAGAAAAGCGGAAAGAAAGCCACAGGCTTTGATGCCAACAACTTCCACAGAAACCCAAACTGTGAGGACTTCCAAGGAGTTACTCAGAAGCAGCGTGGTGCAGAAAGGCCCCAGCGAATGTAATTTTTAAACAAAGAGCTAATGTTTCTCTCAGTGAAGAGTGAGGAAATCATTTCCTGCATCTTTCTTTAAGTCATTAGGACTATGCCAAAACCCAAATCTATACTACTGGAGGAAAAAAGAATCTTATTCAACACATCTTACAACAGCTTAATTATTGGGTGGAGCACGGGGTCTTTCATGGCACGTGCCCGTACGGCTGGCCCCCAAATGTATATATCTGGCTAAAGGGGTTTATTGATGGGGAATACAGATAAGAGCTTGTGCAGAGGACTGACGCCATCTGTGGAGGTCGAATAGCCTTCGGCTTGGGCTTTGAGCTACCCAGCCATAGCAGAAGGTAGTGTTGAGAGCAGAAGGGGAATTGAATTCAGAGTTAAGACACCTGGCTCCTGGGCCCAGCTCTACTGCTTAGGATCACATAATTTAGGTAGGGATCCTATCTGATAGACTTTAAGCCCCCTTATTCACAGATGAGGAAACTGGAGCCTCTGACAAATGACTTCCGTGAGGTACAAAGTAGGACAAGATAGTAAATGATAATTAGAGGCAGAAGTAGAGATAGGAGTCAATGCTTCTTTTTCTTTACAATTTCATTCTGTTATTCTATGTAGAAACAAGGGGAGGATAGGTTACAAATACAATCTCATTTGATCCTCATGACAACATTGCAAGGCAGGTACTATTATAACCTCCACTTTACAACAAAGAAAACTGAAGCAGGCAGAAGCAAGTGATTTTCCCAAGGCTACATAAATAGCAAGCATTTGAGGCTGAATTTGAACTCAGGTCTTCCTGAATCCAAGCCCAGTACTCCACTCACTGTGCTACCTAGCTATCTCTACATAGAAGCAAGATAGCCAATAGCACAGAACTCCAGAGCTAGAAGTAAGAAAGCTTTGATTCAAACTCTACCTCTGACATTTACTAGTTTCATGATCATGGGTAAATCTCTTAATCTCTATGTGTGGTAGGCAGTGACCCATAATTTATTAAATTGATAAAATGATAAATATATATATATATATATAGGTGTGTATATATAGGAAACTGATTCAAATTTATAAGAATAAAAATTATTCCCAATTGATAAATGGCAAAAAGATATGGACAGGCAGTTCTCAAAGGAAAAAAGTTCAAGTTATCAATAGCCAGTGGGGAAAAAAACTTTTAAAATCACTAATAATTAGAGAAATGCAAATTAAAGGAACTCTTGAGGTTTCTCCTTAAGGAAGCTGACAAAATTATAGAACCTTTGTGTTTTCTGTGTCTCTAAATTTGAGACACAAATGGCACAATGTCACTTAAGGTTGGCAGTGAGAATTCACCCAGTTTATCCATTTCGATTCCCTGGAAAGACAATTGATGATTTTATTTGATATCTTAATGAACTTGCCAATAACATGTACCTGCTACACAAGAAAATTCTGGGTCTTTTTCCTGGTTTAGGCCATATACCTAGAATGCTCTCACTCTGTATCTATGTTTTCTGGCTTCTTTCAAGATTCAGGTCAAATCCTACCCTCTGCAGGAGGCCTTCCCCCCTTGCCTTACTCAGTGTCTTCCTCTGAAACTACTTTCTCTCTCTCTCTCTCTCTCTTTCTCTCTCTCTCTGTCTCTGTCTCTCTCTCTGTCTCTCTGTCTCTCTGTCTCTTTCTGCCTCTGTCTCTGTATTTCTCTCTCTCTCTCTCTCTCTCTCTCTCTCTCTCTCTCGTCTCTGTCTCTCTCTCCCTCTCCCTCTCCCTCCCTCTCTATACATATACATGCAAACACATATATAGATATGTATGTGACATGTGCATGTATATGTATCATATGAGCATAGTTGTTTCTATGATGTCTCCCCATTATAATCTGAGCTACTTTTAATTTTATGTGTGTGTGCATACATGTGTGTGCAAATACATATTTATATGTGGGTGGTATGTGTGTATAAATGTACATATATCATATTTCATTGTTTATTTGCTGTCTTCCCATTGTAATATGAGTTACTTCCAATTATATATAAATATATAATACACACAAACATATACACACATATGTATGTATGCATATATTTATATGTGGGTGTGTATATGTATATATATATATATGTATATGTGTGTAGAGAGAGATATTTCATATATACATAGTTGTTATCATGATGTCTTCCACACTAGAATGTAAGCTCCTTGAGAGAAGGGACTGTTTTCCCCTTTCTTCTTCTTCCCCCATGCTTAGCACAGTGCCTAGTTCACAGCAGTTGCTTAATAAATGCTTGTAGACTAGACTTACTTTGATTCCCAGATCCTAATGACATGATCTAGCATAAGTTCTTAGATGTGAAATCAATCCTGGAGATTCTCTAGTTCTACTCACCCATTTTAGATTTGAGCAAACTGAAGTTTATCCAGGTACAATGAATTTTCCAGGTGCCACATCTAGTCAATACCCGGCACAAGCTCAGCAAAATAGGTGTTATTATCCCTCTTTCACATATGAGAATACTGGAGGTCAGAGAAATTAAGTGTCTTGCCCAGGGCAATTCACCTAACAAGCAGACAAGCTTGGTTTTCTGACTCTGAGCCGGCAAAGCTCTTTTCCACTTTAAAGATAGTGGAGCAGAATGCAACTCTTGAATGGGCAATAGTACTACAGGAATGTATATGTCCCCAGACCTTTGATGCTCCATAAGAGAACATTGTCTCAATCTGAACACACCCTCTCTGTCTATGTTATCCCTGGCCTCTGCCAATGGTTCCATCCCTCCTTGGACTAGTTGACCTTTTTTTTGTGGTTTTCCTTTTCAACGTTTCTTCTTGAAGTCTTTGAAGGAAAGGGAAAGAAAAACAGGATGGGAACTTGTGAACAGGAGAGGGGAGCTAAAGGTTACTGTACTACAGCAAGTTTCCCCTCATACAAATGGGTTTCGGTAAGTTTGACGGAAGGTATTCTGAAAAGTGTAACCTTCAAAGGCTTTAGAATCTACAACCAAGATAACCTGGAGGTTAGCAGACAGCATGATTGCAACATTGATTGTAAATAACAAATGGCATTTCTTCTGGCATAAAAAAAGCCCTGGAAAAGCAGCCTCAGCATTATGCCAGATCATCACCTTGAACCCAATCTTTAGACCTATAAAGACCTATTTCCTATGTAATTGATTGTGTACTTTTATTTCTCCTTCCCTGGAAATGAAATGTTTATTTATTTGGGTTTTTTAATTTTTAATATGGAAACAAACTATTTTAAACCTGTAGGTCACCTTAGAACATTATGTTCCTCTTTTTAATTTAAGTGAGTTTTGTTTTTTGCAGTAATAGAACCAATACAGCTAAGATTATAAGAGTAAACTATTCACTGTAAAAAAAAAAATTCTTTACAGCAAGCTTCTCTGATGAAAGACATATGTGTGTGTACATATATACATATCTGTATGCATGTGTGTGTATATATACTTATATATATATATAGGTATGCATATATAGGGAACTGATTCAAATTCATAAGAATAAAAGTTATTCCCAATTGATAAATGGCAAAAAGATATGGACAGGCAGTTCTCAAGGGAAAAAAATTCAAGTTATCAATAGCCAGTGGGGGAAAAAATTGTTTAAAATCACTAATAATTAGAGAAATGCAAATTAAAGGAACTCTTGAGGTTCCTTCTTAAACCTCTTGAAGTTGGTGAACTTAATAAAAAAGGAAAATAACAAATGAAAGAGGGATTATGTGAAAGAGGGACAACAGTCACATGAATGCATTGTTGGTGGACCTGCAACTTGGTCCAAACTTAGAAAACACAATTTTAAAGTTGAAAGACTTTGCTTTTATGGGGGAAAGGGGAAGAAAAAGAGAAACACACTGAGAAACCACCCTCTACCAAGGCAGAGCACCTACTCTGCTATTTAATATTTTAGACGGTTGCCTGAGATCTAAAAGTTTAAATGATTTGTTCAGGGTCACAAAACTAGCATGTGTTACAGGATGAACTTGAACCCAGATCTTTCCTCTGAAGATAGCTTTAGCCACACTGCTTCTCCAGAGAATTTAGAATATAGAATGTTAGAAGACAGAAAATATTCTAACATTTAAGGAAACAAGAATACAGTTTATTTAAACATAGAAAGGGCAATAAGGGCCCTTAGAACACATAATGTCAGAATTTTTTTAAAAGAGTATTAAAACTAGGAGGCAATTTTAACATACAATGTTAGAGCAGACTTTTAAAAAATTTGTTAATATCTTTTTAATGTGGTACCTATATTTCCCAATATATCTCTTCCCCTTCCCCTCTAAGAAAACCAACTCTTATAACAAAGGGGAAGAAAGGAAAGAAACATAAAGGATCCACAAATTTGATCATCACGTCAAAAAAAAGTATGGCATTATATTAAACAGAATATAAAACTGAAAAATATGGAATCTTAGACTTGAAATGGACTTTGGAATATAACATATGGAATGTTAGAAATGGAAATCATATTTTGTTATTAATATTCATTTATTCATCTAAATTAGAGTTGGTCAGTTTTTGTTTTCCCCTGTGAACACTCTAGATTGTGGCAATCCTGTAGAACAAAGGATTTCATTGTAACAGTAAGAGTAGAAGGTACTCTGGACAAAAGGAGTGAATCCCACTTGCCAGAAATTGCCAATTAAGTGCTCATTCATGAACAGAACTAAATTCTCCCCTGTTCAAACCCTGGAGTCTTTGGTAGGTTATTGGGGTGTGGGGGTGAGGGAAAGAATAGTGCTGATCTGCGTTACAAATGATAATAACAATAAGATAATTGCTCATATGTATAGAGTATTTTGAGGTTGATAAAATGCCTTCCTTGGCATTTTCCCCTGTATTATTCATATTTCATCAATGAGGAAACTGAAGCCCAGAAAGTGGAAGTATCTATTACAGAGTCCCTACTGCTACAACCTATTATATAGAATGCATGAATAAAACCATGGGGAACACTGTCTGTCAGAGATTGGTATGTTGGACAGAACATTAGTCCTCTCTCTCTTACTCACTACGTAACCTTCAGCACAACACTTTCATTTCATGAGGCTCCATTTACTTATCTGCAGGATGGACATGACAATTCTTGTACGACATAACACTAAGGGGTATTGTAAGGGTTAAATAAGATAATTATGTAGAAGATCACAATTTTGTGAACGTTTGCCAAGCTGGTCAGTAAAAGTGCTAGCCATACAAAATCAAGATTTTATTTAACATGTAAAAATCACACATTACAAAATGATTAAAAAGTAGTCTATTAACAAAAAGGCAATAGATATTTAAGAAGTGCTTACTGTGTTCCAGACACTGGGTTAAGTGCTGGGAATACAAACAAAAAGAAAGATGGTCCCTGCCCTCAAAGAGCTTACATTCTAATAGGGGAAGAAAACACACAAAAGGGAGCTAAAAAAGCAGTGGGTGAAGGGGAAGAGAGAAGATACCCACTGAGGCATGGCCACAAAGCCAGGAAGGGAGTGAATCATGACCAGCCTGTCACCATTTCCAAAATTACAGTGCCCAGAAGGAACTCGCCAATCAGAGAAGGGGGCCAGCATGGTTCCAGGGTAAGAAGGCTCCAAGTGCTGAGGGAAGTTTTAGTTTAAGTCATAGTGGCGAAATCCTAGAGAGTCAGAAACACAGTTGAAAAAGGAATAATGAAGCCTGGGCTAAGCCCTTCACAAACCAAAGGCCAGAGAAAAAGACTCACCAAATGGAAGTTGTAGCTCAGATTGGTGGTAGTGGGAAGCCAATACTGGATGACAAGTTAATGGGCCTTGGTTCTAACCTGGGCGACCGCTTTTCTATAAAAGTGTGGGCTTGAGGACACATGATAGGTTAAAGGTGGTGTGGTGAAGTATAAAGAGGTTTACATGAAATGTCCTGAGATACAAAGCAAATGCTTTCCCAATAAGTTATTGATTATGAGGGTCCTCTACATTTCACCAAAGTGCTCTCACTGCTCAGAGATGTCAATAAACAAAAAGGGAGCATTTGAGTTTTCTCTCTTCCTTTCACACCTACCAAATGCTTCTCATTACAAGAAGGTGAATGATAACCTTGTCTGTGAATGTGCCATGTCACACCCCATCACTGTTAGGTGCCATTCAATGCAATTCACTCTGGCAGCTTGTGATGTGATGACCCAAAATGAGGGAGGTTCCAGAGTATATATACCAATTATTTCCTCATAGCCCTCAGGCACTGAGGGGGTGTGGGAAGGAAAGGATGGGACAGGGACGACAGCCTTGTTTTCTGGTAATGTTTAGAATTGAACAAGATTTCTACCCAATAATATCACAGCCCTACAATTTTATCTTAAAGTTTTAAGAGGCCAAGTCTTCCAAATCTCATATAGAAAGGGGAAAGCATTGCAGAAACATTAAGAAAAAAATAGTTCAGCGTTATAAAGATGAACTGAATGCCAATAAATGAACAGGTATTTTAAATACCTACTATGTCCTCGGTCCACAGGAGCAGAGAGGGAAAAATCGTAGTAGGAAAAACACTGGATCTCCAAGTCAAAAAAAGACCTAGTTTAGAACCACTGCTCTACAATTTGGAATTAGCTACAGGCTCCCATACATATGTGAAGTATACATATATGTGACTTTGCTGTTTTTCAATTAAGTTGGTCTGACTCTTCACGACCCCATTTGGGATTTTCTTAGCAAAGATACCAGAGTGGTTTGCCATTCCTTCTCCAGCTCGTTTTACCAATGAGGTAACTGAGGCAAATAGGGTAAGGTGACTTGCCCAGGATCACACAACTACTAAGTGTCTGAGGTCAAATTTGAACTCAGGAAGATGAGTCTTCCTCACTCCAGACCCAAAGTTCTATTCACTGTACCAACACATTGCCCTAGGTTTAAACTACCTTTCCAGCCTTATCTTCCTTTACTTCCCATCATACATGGTGTTCACCACTCCCAGCCTTTGTTTATCTTACTTTTCATGGATAGTTGAAGAGTCAGTCAATACTTGTTATATATCTACTATGCATCAAGCATTTACATAGATGAATGGAGGGATGGATAGAGGGGGGGTATTTGTTAAGCTCCTACTATGTTTTAGGCACTGTACTAAGTACTGAATATAAGTATATAAATACAAGCAAACCAGACAGTCCCTGCCCTCAAGGAGCTTCTATTCTAAAGGGAAAAGGCAACTTATAAAGGCAATCTGCAAAGGAGGTAGAAAGGGTTTAGGGGCCACTGAGGGAGCAGGATAGTGTGAAGGGTGGTTGGAGAAATGTCAGGGAAGCCTGGTTTCAGGCAAGGTAAGGGAAAAACTCACCTGGCAAAGTCTGGTGTCCCAGGAGGGACACTAAGTTTCCAAAAGGAGAGAGAAGAGAATGTTGGCCAGAGTTTAGGAAACATGGTTTAGAGATGGCTGAGGTTATCCCTTCTTCCCAATACATCTTAAACAAATGCTTCTCTGACCACACCAATCCTAAGTGATCTCTGCTACTTGTGAAGTACTATTTGTTCAAAGCTTGTAAGATACTCATTCACAAATCCTCAAAACCTTATAATTTGAGGATAGATTGTATTTTTGCAAACATTCAAAACATGTAGGTGGTACAGTGGATTAAGCCCTGTCTTACATAATTAGTTTCCAAGGTACTTCAAACTTGGTAATAAAATGTATTTTATAGCTCAATACTTTAAGGTTTCACCATTGGGTCAGCATGAATACTTCTTCCACAAACACAGGTTGCAACCCGGCCACAACTTGGTGGCCATCATCATCATTGTTATCATCATCTTCCATATAGCTCTTTAAGGTCTGGAAAGAAATTTACAAACATTATCTCATTTGATCCTCTCAACCAACTTGGGAAGGTGTTATTATCATTCCTATTTTACAGATGAAGAAACTGAGGCAGATAAAGCTAAAGTGACTTGCCAAAGTTTATGTAACTGGTACATACCTGAGGTCTGATTTAAACTCAGGTCAAGTATTCTTTTCTCCAGATCCAGTGCTCTATCCATTGCACCATCTGGCTGCCTACAGTTAAAACTGAAACAGTCTTTCTTCTTCAACCAACCAGAAGAGCTTCTCCAGACAAATTCAGGTTGACCTTCAAACGACAATCTTGTAATAAATCATTTGGCTATTTGTTGCTGTTCAGTCTTTTTTTGACTCTTCATGATCCCATTTGGAGTTTCCTTGATAAAGATACTGGAGTGCTTTGCCATTTCTTTCTCCAGCTCATTTACAGATGAGGAAACCAAGGCAAACACGATTAAGTGACTTGCCCAAGGTCACATAGCTAGTAAGTTTCTGAGGTCAAATCTGAACAAAGAAAATGAGTCTTCCTCACTCCAGGCCCAACACTCTGTCCACTGTCCCACATAGCTGCCCTATCATCTGCTTGGACTTAAGAGCTTTTTTCTGCTTGGAAGTCACCGCCAGAGCTTGCGTTCTGCTGGTACAGTCTTTAAAAAGTCAGGGTGGTGTTCATGCTATAATGAAAAAAAATTAGAGAAGAGCATTAGTGGAGGAATGGCTATCATTTGGATATATAGACAGATAGATGTACGTGTACATAGTTGTGTATCTTTCTATATAGACTCATCCACACATATATTTCTTTATTACACACACACTCATCATGATAATGCAGATCAAACTTAATTCCCACACTTAATGGGTCTCATCTGCCTTCTTTAAGACAGCCACCATGTTTGTGAAGAGGTCATATAGAATGGATTTTCTCTTACTCACCCTTGGAGATATGACACTATGAGTATACAATAGAGGCCAAGAAAGAGGTAGCAAAATGCTCATCATTACAAAAAGCCATGAGCCAGACTAGAGGGGAATGGAGAGGGATGAGGCTGGGCGGGGTGGAGGAGAAATTTGGAAATAATTTCACAGATGCACAATCTAAATTTGATATGGCAAAACTGCAGCTGAGTTGAATAAGGAACTCCACTTGGTTGGTGGGAAAAGCTTGCAGACTCTGAGCGAATAAAGTTCAGAAAAGTATGTATGTCTCTGGTGGGAGTGGGAGTAGGGGAAAGGGAGGAGGGCAGCCACAATCACTTCATTCATTTGTTCAGGCATGAATTCCATCCTTCAGTGAGTGTCTATGATGGGGTAGCGCCAATCGGTTGTCTCCCAGTGTGGAAACTCAGCACTCTGTGAATGAGTCCCATGTAACTGGAGTAAACTAACCACTGAGAAGATAAAATGAATTCCAATAGGATCAGATTTTTTAAAAATGAGATCTTCTTTGAAAGAAGGGGAAAAAATATATGAGCTCCATCTAGAAACTATTTTACCAAATCAGTATTGTAACTGAAGGATTTAGGGTGGGAATAATACACAGACAAGAAGGTGGGGGTAATTCTAGGACATAGGACCTGGCTAGGGATAAATGAGACTAAGTGAAAGGCATGAACCAAAGCCACAGATTTCATAGGAAAGGAGGTTGAGGGGATCCCAAAAACACATCTGTGACAGGGAAAATATGATTTAAAGCTTGTGAGGTTTGCATATATTCACATATATTTGTATTAATGTTATAGATACAATTATATATACATATACATATATGTATATATGTGTTGTTGCATCAACCCAGCCAAGTCAAGCTATAATGTTTGGAGTAAATTCTGAATTGTTAAAGTCTATTCTAGAGGAGTACAAGTATCGCAGGTCTTATCTAGCTAAGGGGACTTTGAATTTGGCCTAGAGATTGATTCTATGTCTGTTGTCCAAGGCTTGGCCTAGCCACATACCAAAAGGCTCATTTCCAGGTAGTAAATGTTTTGGTTTGGTTTTTTTGGTTTTTATTTTTCCACCCAACCCATGAAGGCTATATATTAAGGTATAAAGATTTTATGATTTGCATTTGTGGAGGGTTTTTCCAAACTGATAAAATTATTCTTCTTTGAAGCATTTAAATAAATACTATACACAGGCATTTCACCTCTCTCAAAATAACTTCCTTACAATAATACTTGTTAGTTCAGAATATCAACTACTCTATAAACACCAGTAGAAGTATAACTAGATGGAGTGATCAGAGTTTTGCCCTAGGTGGTCAGATACAAATACTAGGGATATATAATATATAATTGGTATATAGTGGTATATAGTGGGGGGGAAAAATACCTAAACTTAGAGTCACAGGACCCAAGTTCAAATTCTAATTGTTCTTTACCACAAGAGACCTTAGGAAAGTCACAACCTCTCTGAGCTTCAGTTTCATCTGTAAATTGAAGGGTTAGATTAGCTGACCTTTAAAATCCTTTCTAGTTTTACATTTATGTTCCTATGATCTATATGGACAGCTAGGAGGCACAGTGGATAGAGTTCCTGGGTCTAGAGTCAGAAAGATCTGAGTTCAAATCTGATCTTAGACACTTACTAGCTGTGTGACCCTGGGCAAGTCACTTAACTCTTTTTTGTCTCAGTTTTCTCATCTGTAAAAATGAGCTGGAGAAGGAAATGGAAAACTGCTTAAGTATTTTTGCCAAGAAAACCCCAAGTGGAGTCATGAAGAATTGGAAACAACTAAAAACAAGTAAGCAAAAATGATCTATACTTCTAATTACTATGAATAATTAGTCAAAATCAGAACCTAGCAGATGGCGTATGGCCTTTTTACCAATGGTCACATTCCAGATGTTCTTCTCCACCTTCAGTCAGCTTCCCTGGCATCCTCAAATTGTTCCTAGTGTCTCCCCCTTTACCAACGGGACCATTTGTCCCAAAATCTGAAGTCTATCCTAGGCCTTCATATGAATTGTCTTTAAAAGTAGATTCAAGAACATTTTACCTACTGTTTACCCCAGAGAACTTTTTGTGATGCTTGTCCCAGGTACAAAAATTGCTCATTATAGTTTTCCCCACTAGCAACCTCTAAGTGTTGAATTATCTGACATATGTCCTGGATGTATTTTGCATTGCCATAAGGTGAAATTTTTCTGTGCATCAGGGTACACTGGCTAAGTTGACATTCTCACCTGCCAAGCTGCTTAGGTGGTTATTTGACAGAAAAGATAAAACTTTCACATCCCTCCAAACATCCCTTCAACAGGCCTGCCGCCATTCCTACAATGGCCACCATTAAAGTCACTCCTTTAGGTCAAAGCCTGTTCACCTGAGGGTCACTGTAAGTGTTTTATTGAGAGGAATGTAACATTATTCCATTAATACCCATTTTCAGCCCTCTACATATTAGTAGAGATCAGAGCTACAGGGCAGAAACTAGCAATATGGGTAGGAAGGAGGAAGGGAATAGGGGAAATGAAATATCTTGAGTATAGGATGTTGACCAATGGGACATGTCTAGGAGATACACTATATGGAAATCGGGAGCCCCAAAGACTTAAGGAATATTGAGCACCATTGAGTAGCACTAAAAGAAGAAAGGAGAAATCTAAGAAGAGATGATTGTAAGAATGAACGTCACTGAAGGTACACTTTGATAATTTGGTCATTTTCACTGAGGAGAGGGAGGGACAGATAGATGAGTAGAGGCTAGAGGCTGAGGGCAGTGCCCTCTAGTTGAAATTAGTCAGGTTGGAAGTAGATCACAGTTCTCATCCCAGTTCTGAAACTAACCAGCAAGATGACCTTGGGCAAATAATTTAGTCTCTCTGAGGTTCAGGATCCTCCTCTTTAAAGTAAGAGTGTTGGATTTGGTTATATCAAAAATATCTCCCAGTTCTTAATAGTCTATGCTCTAACATTTGAATGTAACCTAGAGTTCAAGTCTGTTGTTGCATTGGCATAAGACTTCTCATTGGTAGAGAAAATGATTGTACCATGCTGTGTGCCTGTATCAGGAGCAGAGTTGGAGTAAAAACTTGGACGAAGAGTGATTTCTTCCTTCTTGCTCCAAGGGAAGACACGGGTGATTCCAAACTGTTTTCTGTGGAAAATATGCAAAGAGAAAGAAAAGACTTTGGGAAATGTGAAGAGAAAGAAAAAAGACTCTGGGAAACAAAGGGTTTTCTCCTTGAAAACTGACTCCTCTCTCAGAGAGGAAAAGTAGTCTCTCTTCTCGCAAATTCTCACACCAACTCCTCCCCCTCACTCAGGCACACACTGTGGAACAATCATTCTCTCCATCAATGAGAAGAATCTTATGCAAACAGGTTTGAAATCCAGGTTACCCTTCTCTTCTATGGTCTCTTCCAACCCTGCCTTTCCAGTTTTCCATCTCCTGACTCCATATTTTCATAGTTGGCCCCCATCCCTAACATTTTCTCCCTCCTTATCACCCCTGGCTTCCTTCCAGTCCCACCTTCTGCAAGAAGCTTTTTCCAGTCCTGCTTAATACTGTCCCTCTGAGAGCATCCCTCATTTATCCTATAAATATCTTGTTTGTACGTAGTTGCCCGAATGTTGTCTCCTCATTAGTCTGTTAACTCCTTGAGAATTGACTCGTGTTGTTCTTTGTTTTGTTTTGTTTTTCCTGGTTGTTTTTGCATTGCTGGCTTTTAGACTAGTGTCTGGCACCTAGTAGGTACTTAATAAATCCTAGTGGGTTGTTATTCTTTGATTTTACATTTATATTTTCTTGTTCTTGAAAAATCTGACAGATCAATTTAAAAATGCTAACAGTGGAACACTTAAAATCAATATGTAACATCATAAGAATTCACTACATCTCATTAGCTTGTTCAAAAATTTTCAACAACTACCAATTGTCTACAAAATATAATCTAGACTCCTAAGCCTGGCACTCTGGGCCCTGAAAAAACTCATCCCAGCCACTACTCATCACACTCTTCTTTTCATGTACTCCACCATTCAGTGAAATCAGACTTCTCATCCTCTCCTGAGTATGCCATCTACTTCCCTCCCTTTGTTTCCTACCTAGGAAACTGTTGCCTAAACTGAAAATGCCCTTCCTCCCACTCCCATTGCTACCTGTTGTACCTGTTGAATTGAATATAAATGGTAGCATAAGACTACTTGTACTACCTACTTACCACCCAAGGACTGTTGTGAGGAAAGTAGCCTGAAAATTGATAAGTGCTACATGTGACATATAATTATAATTCATGGCCAAGAGTATGAATGAGGAAGTTAACAAGCATACCAAGGGTGAGCTGAGTTAGCAACCAAACCCAAGGAAAAGAAACAGACATACAAGGACAAAGACAGCTTGGGCCATGCTGATTGAGAATCATATGATCTATAGAATGTTACAGCTTGGAGGGACCTTACAATATAGTGTCAGAGCTAGACCCTTGAGACGTGGAATTTTAGAATCACAGAAGGCACCTTAGAGTAAAATGTTAGAGTTGGAAGTGATTTTGGAACAGAGAATTTTAGCATTGGAAGGGACCTTAGAACACAAACTGTTAGAACTGTAATGGACCTTAGAATACAGAGTTTTAGAATGAAGAAATGGAATGTTAAAGTTGGAAGGGATTTTAAAATACAAAATATTCTAGTTGAAAGGAAGCTTGGGACATAAAATGTTAGGATATAGGGTGCTAGGAGATAGAATTATAGAACCTGATGGTATCTTAGCATATTCAGTATGAGAGGCATCCAGTACTGGGCCAGGAGTCAGGAAAACCTGAATTCAAATTCAGTCTCAGATACTTAGCTAACTATAGGGCCCCAGGCAAGTAACCTTTGTCTGCCTCAGTTTCTTCAACCATAAAATGGACTTAATAATAATACCTACCCACCAGGGTTCTTGTGGGGGTCGAAAGGGATAATGTTTGTAAAGTATTTAGCGCAGTGTTTGGAGCATGGTAGGTGTTTAATAAATGCTTATTTATTTATTATTAGTCTGGCTCCCTTATTTTTCAAATAAAGAGAAACTGATTTTTCCAAGGTTCTGCAAGGTCTAATGACAAAGACAGGACTTAACCCAAACTGCTCAACTTCCAGTGTGTTGCTCTGCCTGCTATGTCAGGCTGCTTTCTTAAAAGGCCTTGAGGCCTTCAAATTTCATGAAAAAATGCCTGGAAAAATGCCAATTCCTAAATCCCACAGAGAAGCAAATAGAGTTTTATTGTACAGGCAATAGGTTCTGACAGTTTGTCAATTAAGAGATTTCAAGAGAAGCCTATTTTAATCAAATAAATGGGTACCCTTGACAAATCTGGGGTCTTCTATGGCTCAACCACTTGTGCATCCCAGGTCCATGTTTGCTTTAGCCCTGGTGAGGTCCTCCATGATCCTCCATCACACCTTGTCTCCAGCTGGGCTGTTGCAGGTTTTAATGTTCACTTTCCATAAAGTCAGGGAACACAATAAACACACACACACACACACACACACACAATTATTAAAACAAAAACAAAACATTCTTCCCAGGGCCCTGGATCTGATTTGGGTTAAAACTACAATGGAGACCAGAAGAGGCCTGGAATCAACTGTCTTCATTTCTACAGAGATGAGTTTGCTCTGTGTGGCTGTAATTATAATAATTAGAATAGGATAGGAACTGGCCCTGTGACTTCACTGGAACAGAGAATTGCCAGGTGAGTGGCCTCCCTGTACCAATTTTAGTTGGCACCTTCTCAGTAATTTAGGGTCGTAGAGGGATGCTTAGAGCACTTAGAGGTTAGGTGATTTATCCTGAATCACACACCCATTTATGTGCCAGAAATAGGACTTGAACATAATCTTCCTGGCTTTAAGGCCAGCTTTCTATACACTGTGCCATGCTGCCTCTTCAACAATAAAAATAGTAACAACCAACATTTGAATAGCGCTAGAAAGCTTACAAAGTGCTTTAATAATGCATTTTACAAATATATTTGATCTTCACAACAACCCTAAGAAGTAGGTGTTATTATTATCCCCATTTAACAGATGAGGAAATTGAAGCTAAGAAAGGTTGTGACTTGCACAGAGTCACTATGCCAGTTGGTGCCTGAGGTCAGTAGGATTGAAATTCAGGTCTTCCAGATGCCAAATCCAAGCACACCTGAATATTTCAGGGCCGATGTGTCATCCCCAGCAGCCAGTAAGAATTCCCCATCCAGGAGTTTTTAAGGTCTCTTGTGAGTCTAATTCCTAGGACTTCAATGTCACTGTCCCTTCCACTATTCCAAGGGAGAGATCATTTTGGATAGGCCTCCTGATAGAGGGCTAGATTTTTAGTCAGAGGACCTGGGTATCCCTCTTAATAGTTATGTGACTTTGGACAAATCACTTGGTCTCTCTGTGACTGATCTATACCTCTCTGAAAAATGAGGCATTTAGACTAGATGGTCTCTCAGGTCCATTGCACCTCTAAGTCAATGGTCCTACATTCTAGTCTTACCATCTCATTTTATGGAGGAGGAAACCAAAGTTTAGAGAGAAGCTAGGATTTACCCAGGACTACCCAGAGATTTAATGACAAAGCCAGCACTAGAACATAGCCCTCTATGTACCATGATTTCATACCCCCTAGGAGTGGCACTAAAAAGAAAGGTGTGGTGCCTCTCAAGTTAGCCAAGAATTCAGTTAAATTTATAATTTAAAATGAATTCAGATCAAGCTCATTTTCTCTTCTCTACTGACCTCAGCTTCAAGTGGTGAGTAGCCAACTTCTAGCTGCTTTTCCAACCTTCTCAAGATTTCCATTTAGAATATTTTCCCAAAGACATCACCTTTCATTCTGGGTTTCTCCTCTCTCCCTGTACTCTTCCATGCTAAAGTAGAATTCTTAGCAGCACATCTCCAGAATGTCTGCACTCACCCTGGGTTTCTCCTCTCTCCCTGTAGCCTTCCATGCTAAAGTAGAATTCTTAGTAGCACCTCTCTTGAATGTCTGCACTCAGGTAGGAGACACAGGTTTTTTCCTCTGTTTAAAAGCAAATACCATGTAGGAGAAGGGAATCCAAATTTTGACAGGGAATTTTACAGCTCTACTGGTGACAAACTTGATAACATCTCCGAGCAGGTTTGAATTGGTTGGCACTTTGAGAGCCAATGTGGTCTAATTCAAAGAGTTCATGCCTTGTCAGAAGATCCAGGTTCAAAACCCAGCTTGACAAAGTGACGTGAACTATATCATTATATGAAAATTTCTTCACCTTTCTATCTCTTAGGTAGTTGTTCAGTCATTTCAGTTGTATCCAACTCTCCATGACCCCATTTGGGGTTTTCTTGGAAAAGATACTGTAGTGGTTTGCCATTTTCTTCTCCGATGCCTTAGATAAAATGTGTTAAAAAGGAGATCACATCAGAGTTAGGTAGCACAGCCTATAGAGCACAAGGTCTAGAGTTAAGAAGATCTGAATGCAAGTCTGATCCCAGGTGCTTCCCAGCTACGTGACCCCAGGCAAGTCACTTAGCATGACTTGCCCTAGTCATCTGTAAGAGGGAGATGGTAAAGTAATAACAACATCTCCTTTGCAAGATTATTGTGAGGATTCAATGAGACAATTATCATGAAGCACCTGGCACAGTGCTTGGAACACAAACAGTGCTACACAAATGTCGTAGTCATCGTCATCATCATCATCATCATCATCGTTATCATCATCAGCATCATCAAAGTCATCATCATCATCATCATCATCACCTTACAAGCTTATTGTAAGGATCAAATGAGATAATAATTTAAAGCATTTAGCACAGTGTCTTGCACATATTACTTTATAAATATTAGCTATTAATATCAGCTACTATTATATTTACATTGCCTATTTCATAGGATTCTTGGGAGGAAATTGCTTTATAAACCTCAAAAGTATCTGTAAATAGGAGCTATCTCAGAATGTCAGAGCTGGAATTAAATTCAACAAATATGTCATCATGTTAGATGCCAGAAAAACAAAGAAAAAAATGAAATAGTCTTTACCCTCAAGAAGTTTGCATTCTCTTGGGGGAAAACAATATTTACACCAATATGTATTATAAAATATTGACAAAACTAATACGAAAAAATGTTTTAGGCAGTGGGGAAAGCTGCCTAAATGATTAATGAGGCTACCCTAAATTAAATGGGGCTACCCTACTATACGTCTAGCTCAATGTGAGTAAAATGGTGTTGGAGAAAAAGCCCCCAAAGTGGTACCAGAAATCCTGGGTTTAAACCCTGGCTCAGCCTCACACTTTCTAGCTGTGTGACTATAGGCAAAATCGTCAACATCCCTGAACCTCAACTTCCTCATTTTTAAAGAGGGTAATGATATAATGCTCAGCTCCCTGGGGGCATTGTGAGGCAAGCACTTTGCAAAACTGAGAGTGTAATTAAATGTGAGTAGTTATTGGCAGCACTATTTCCGATGCTTCAGAGTGGCTTCCTAGGGTGATTTCAAGTTCTTTTCCTGAATGGTGCCAAGTGCCTGCTGGTGGGACCCACTGGACCAATGCCAGGGTTATTCTCTGCATATTTGTGATAGATGGCATTTCCCCATACAGGTTCATTTATTACTTACCTAGTCATTAGAAGAAACCCAAGCCACTCTGGGAACTGATGGTAAAAAAAAGTTTGAAGAGTAGAAATGGCCCTTACACAGGACAGCTTCCTTTCATCCTATGCACAAAGACACTGCCAAACACAGGTCATTACAGAGGATTAAGCCTTTTCGTACTGGGGACCCAAAGCCTGAGGCCCCTCCCCCTTCCAGGGGCCTTTCTTTGTGCTCAGGCATCAACATCCCTAGTCATGGAAGGTCACCTCTTTCTACTTGACCTGACCTCCCTTGACAAAAGAGTTCTCCTATATTTTTTTTTAAAGAAAAAAAATTCCATTCTCACATCTGACAAAAGATGAGATTAAAGGGTCCAGGAGGAGGCCCCATCACAAGAGACAAGCCAAGCGGCAGACATGAAATGAATATGCTTTCTTTTCCCTGCTGAGTAAGACAACCCTCTTTAAATTCATATGCATGAACCTTCCCTCTGTGTACCCAGTTTGAGTTTTTTTGTAAGAAAGAAGAAGGCTAAGTTTTGTCTTCCTCTGTAGGGCTCTGCTCAATACGCAGGTATTCAGCAGAAGCCAATTGATAATTCAAAGCTGTTCAGGGGATGTAAGCCTGGATCAATGAGACCAGTGCTTGTGGCTTCCAGATTTTTCCTCACTATCCCATTCCAATTGAAACAGTTGAAAACAGTTGGCTGGTTCACACTCCACCACCACCCCTAAAACACACACACACACACACACACACACACCATTAGCAATGCTTCACATCCTAAGAACCATAAAATAAAACTTATTACTGATGCCAACAAAGTCCAAACCAAATTCTAACAGCTTCTGGCATGGCAAGATTCAGAATGAAGGACACCTACGTTCAGCTGTCAGCTCTGGTATATACAAGCTGTATGAGCTCTCTGAGCCTCATTTTCCACAACTATAAAATGGATTGTAAATAATATTCTCACTCTTTTTATCCCAGCGTTCTTTTGAGCAAAGTGATTTGTAAACCTTAAATTGCTATAGAAATGTGGGTTATTGTCATCTTCTCTAGGGATAACTAAAACACATTGTCAATATGATTTCTGAAATACCAAGGGTACCATTTTGTATACGTGGCAGAGTAGAGGATGGTGAAGAGAAGGTGACTTTCATAGAATCACAGACATTTGGAATTCAAATAGGTCCTGAAGCCACATAGGGGTTTAATCTGCCCTGATTTGCCTTGCCTTAGGTTTTAGCAAAATAAGACGCTAATTGATTTTTATGTTAGTGAGGCAAGTGTCATGTCAAAAATACTTCCAAACAAAAAATAGCTAGAAAGGAGCTCAGAAGTATTATAATAATTCAAGAGATTTTGTCAAATTATTTTCTGAGTTAATGCTTAACTTAATTTGCTATTGGTATAGAGTTCATCCAACCTCTTAACCAATTAGGTATAAAGGTTGGAATTTCCCATCTCAGAACAAGTCAGTGGGAGACAACTTAAAGAAGGAAGCCTTTCACCACTGCCCACGTCAAACCACAACCAAAGCAATGATTGCTGAGATCACTTAAAATGTAAGCTTCTTGAGGGCAAGGACTGCTTCACTTTTGTCTTTGTATCCCCTGCACTTAACAAGGTGCCCTGGGGCATACTGTGCTTAATAAATGCTTGCTAACCAATTGGCCATCCACTTTTCTGGAAAAAAAAAGTTGGTTTTAGTTAGAGAGAATATCACAGATTGATAAAAATTTATCACATAATTAACAATCAAGGAGGTGAACAGACAATTTTTAAAAGAAGATATAAATTGTCAATAATTTGAGAAAAAATGCTCTACCTCACTGACAAAGGAACAAATTAAGGCAATTTTTTAAAACTACCTCACACTCATGAAATTGTCAAAAAATCGAAAGCACAAAACTCAGTGTTGACAAGACTGTGAACAGGTATATCCATATGGAATCTTTTGAGAGAGAAATCTGGCTGTGCACCATAAAAGCTGTAAAAATAGTCACGCCTATTGATACAATAATTTCAATTTTAGCAAACATGCAGACTCTTCATCTCCACATTTTCTGCCCTCCCTTATGTTAACACTTTGCACTCTAAGACAGACCTCCAGAGACCACCAAGTGGTCAAGAAATACAAAGAAATCTGCAAAGACCTTGAAATAGCACTAGATTAAAAAAAACCAAAGCACACAATGGAGTACACACAATGTCCACGTAAAAGGAAAAGTTAGAGACAAAGATTGAAAAGGACTCACAAAGGACCCTAATGGAAATTTGGGGGAAAAAATGGTTACCCCCAGCCATAAAATTATTTTTGTTGCTACTTCATAACTGTAATTTTGCTACTGTTATGAATTGTAATGTAAATATATGATATACGGGATGTATTTTCATTGTTACAAATTGAACAACCCACAGGTTGAGAACCACAGCTCTATACACTGTCACCTAGCTACCCCATAAAAGTGCTTAATAAATACTTTTTCCTTCCTTCTTCTTCCCTCTTGCCCTTCTCTCCCTCCCTTCCTCCCTTACATTTTTCTATCCTTCCTTCCTTTTCTTCTCATTCTTCGTTTTTTTTTCTTTCATTCTAATGGGTTACCATATGTACATAGATAAGGGAATACAGATAATCTGGGTGCCAAGAGAGCACAAGTAGGATCAGGGAATGCTTCATTGAGGAGCTGGCCATTACTGAGCCTTGGGGGAGGCTATGGATTCAAAGAGGCAAAAATGAGAAAGGGAATGTGCTTCAAAAATGAGAGAAAACCTCACAAAAGCAGAAGATGGAATTCTAAGATCTGGGAACAGCTAGTAGGTCAAATTTGGTTAGAACATAGAATTAACAAATGAGAATAATAGGAGATATCTGAAAAGGTTGGTGAGATCCTTGAAGAAACCTACATTTAGGGCCTCTTCTTCTTCTCCTCCTCCTCCTCCTTCTTCTCCTCCCTGCTGACTTTACAACTCATTGAAATCTAACTTTCACCCTCACCACCCAATTGAAATTGTTCAATTCAAGATAACCAATGCTCTCTTAATTGCTACCTCCCCCAGACTTTTCTTAGTCTTTATCTTTCCTCATCTCTATGTAGAATTTGACACTGATATCCAGCTCCTCCGTCCTGGAAACTGTCTCCTCCATGGGTTTTTGTGTTATTATTCTCTCCTAGTTTTTCCCTCTATCTAATCCGTCTGAGTCTGCTTTTTAGTGTCTTTGGCTAGATCTTCATGCATGTCCAGCCCTTCTCCCACAAACCACAGGTATTCTTCCAGGCATTCTTCTGAACCACCTTCGCTTTCAGCAAACTTTCTTTTGGGACTATTACAAGAGCCCATGTGTTCATTCATCATCTCTCTACAGACATGTATTTTTTTTTTTTTGACAGGGCAAATGTTGGAATTTGTTTTGCTTGATTATGCATATTGTGTATAAGAGTAGACTCTCCATGACAAATTTATGGACAAAAGTCACAGACAAAAAGTGAGCAAGAAAAACAGGACACAACCTGAGTTATTGTTAGGAAAACGTCATGTCAGCAAGATCAGTGCTCCATTTCGGTATTTTCTGATGATGAAATGAGGGCTCATAGAGATTAAGTCATCATTAAGGCAGATTAAGGCTCAAAGTCACTCAAGTAGTTAGTGGGAGATGTACATTCAAACCCATATGTTTCCTGATTCCATATTCATCTTTATACCATAATTCCTCAAAGGTTTGAGACCTTTGGCTTGGAAGACAGAATGATAACTTCAATTCCTGAAAACACAGAAAAGAGAGATCTTGCCACCAAAGTCCTTGACACTGTCAAATGATTGGATACCAAGAGCAGATAAGATTTTATCAATGAAATGACATTAAAGATGCTATATTACCTTGTTTTGCTCTGGCATCCTAAAGCCCACAGGATGTTCTCATCTAACTAATGATTGAGTATTCTTCTACGTGCTGTTTCCCTCTAAAGAATGTGAATTCTTTCACAGCAGAGACTGTCTTGCTTCCCTATTTGTATCTCCAGAATTTAGCTTAGTGCTTTGAACATAGTCAGCCCTTAATAATTTGTTCACTCACTCATAATACATCTTCTGCTAAAACAATGATAGGCTCATAGATCTTAATGGAAGGAAACTTTGGGGTTATTTGGTTCCCTCCCCCTCTTGTTTCACAGTTGAGGAAACTGAGGCCCAGAGTGATTGAGTGATTTGCTAGAGATGACACAGGAAAGAAATAATCAGGGCCAGGATTTGAACTGGGGTCCAGAGACCTCCAAATCCAGCATTTTTTCCACTCCTGGCATTTATATAAGTGCTTTAAGTCTTGCAAAGTGCTTTGCATATTTTATCTTATTTGAATCAGAGCATAAAATAGGACAAACTTTGAACAGGGTTAAGAAAGATTATTTAAATTAAGGTGACAGTGGTCTCCCTTTAGCTTAGCTTTTTATATTACAAAAAGACTAAACCAGGAAATAATTATAATTAGCATTTTAAAATTCAGATTACTTTCCTGATGAAGCACATTTGAAATAAGTTCCCATAATACAATTTTCAAAATCATTAGTGGAGTGGGAAGTTGTCAGGGTAGTTAAAGTAAAGCTTCAGGGTAGCTAGGTGGCACAGTGAATAGAGCACCAGCCCGTGAGTCAGGAGGACCTGAGTTCAAATCCAGCCTCAGACACTTACCACTTACCAGCTGTGTGAGCTTGGGCAAGTCACTTAACCCCAATTGCTCTGCCTTCCCCAATCCAAGAAACAAAAAAAAAAACAAAACAAAAAACCAGAAAGTAAAGCTTCATCTTGTAAAGCTAAAAGAGAGCAGCACTCCAAGTCCCAAAACCTTTTGGGGTAATGAGTAGCATCTTGAAAGGCCATGTGTGGCACCTGACTGAGATTACCATCACCACTCACATCCAGATTTCAATCATCTAGGTATGCTTTCCTTTTGATAATCTAAAAATATTTTATGTGTTGGTAGCTGTGGGCAGTGGACGTAGGGTAAGACCAGACAGCGTTTTACAGAAACAAAGAGTCAGGAAGCAAAGGTTTTATTTAGTCCTGTCTCTGTTCCTAACTAGCAGCCTTGAGCAGGTCATGTGACCTCTTTGAGCCTCAATTTCCTCATCTCTAAAGTGGGTATAATAATATTGTCTTACCCATCAGGCTTCTCAGAAGGGACTAGAAACTTATGCCAATGACTAAAGCAAGTCATCTGAGGGAAGGGATCTGAAGGAAATTCTCACTTCATGGGGAAAAAAGAGATGGAGTCCAAATCAGGATCCAAGTGATAGCATAAATCAGAGTTTAAATGACAGGGACACTAAAACTCTAAGAATGAAACAGAAGCAATTATTTGGGAACTTGAATGGGGGTCTTAGGAAGCAGAAGTTGGCTTAGAAAGTAGGACTCATGATAACTGGATGAAGGCACCTTTCAGCAATAATGACAGCTTATTGCCATCAGCCTTCCTGAGCATGACAATCTTTTTTTTTAGTCAAGTAAAATCATTTATTCAGGCAAAACAGCAAATATATATTTTTGTATAAACATGTTATGTTAATATATAATATTACATATAATAACATATAATATATTAATTACATTAATGTCATATTAATATATATTAATCCTACGCATTAAAAATATAACAATTAATACACAAGAGTTAATGAGTTCTTCAATTGGAAATGAGATAAGATTTCACCTCAGACCAAGAGAGAAAGAACAATCCCACCTAGAGAAACTCCATTTTCAGCAGCCTAAAATTTCAAGGCAGTCTAGGGACGCTGTAGGGCTTGTTTCCTATTCACATCTGTCATTCCAAAGTCTTTGTCTCTCTACATTGACTCCCTGGAGCATCCCCAACCATACATTCTGAAGAATGCTCAAGCCTACATTTGGAAACATCAACTTTGCAGGGTTGATTTGATGACCAAATGAGATCACAGGATCATAATTTTGGAGCTTTAAGAGACAACTTGGAGATCATCTATTTCAATCCTCTCATTTTATACATGAAGAAACTTGGACCCAGAAAGATTAAATGATTTATCCAAGGTCACCCAGGTTATATATGGAAGAGTTAAGCCTTAAACTCTTATTCTCTGGCTAGATTTCCAGGTTGTTTTCCATTGTCTCTTGAATCATGGCTGTCAATTTGAAATCATGAGGTAAGGGACTAAACCATTCAAACCTTTTGATTCAGTGATCCCACTTCTAGGACTGTATCTCAAGAAAGTTTTAAAAAAATAAAAAGATAGAAACAAAAATCCAATATGTACCAAACTTTTCCTGGCACCACTTTTTGCAGTAGTAAAGAACAGAAAACAAAGTCTCTTAGACTGGGGAAAATAAAGGTAATAGAATAGGACTGGAGCATTAAGATATGAGGAATTCAGAGAAACCTGGGAAGATGTGTATCAGCAGATGCAGAACAAAGTAATCAGAATCAGGTGCTCACTATGCAAGATGACTTCAACATAATACATAAGAAAAGATCACAATGGGGTATCAGTCTGAGCAATTGAAAACAACTAAAGGTCCTAGGAAATAATTAAATATATTCCTCTTCTCTTCACAGAGGCACAAGGAATGGCAAGAGTATAACATCACATGCATTGTCAGCCATTCTCACTGAATTGTTAGATTTTGCTTTCTTGGGTGTCTGTTTCAAGAAAAAGTTCAATTCAAAGGGATGGGAGAGAATAGAACCACAGACAACTCTGACATAAGGACAAAATACATCAGCAAAATGCAATTTTTAAATGTATGTGAAAAGACATCCTAAACTATGAAAACTCCCTAACAATCCACTTTCAATGCCTCATCATGATATAGAGGTGGTAATGCTGAGATCTCAAAGTATTTATACCAATGTAAACTATGTCAGATCTCAACAAACTGGTTTTTGTAATATTCTACAGACAAACTGGGTCTGCTGACCAAGAATCAGCCTAACCATGGTTAATACAGACAGATTCATCACCAGCAAGTTGATCATAAAATAATTAATCCTTTGGGTGTGGTAAACATGTATGTGTGTATATCTATGTATGTCAAAATACACACATATATACATGTACACATGCACGTCTGTGATATTGTATGGCTGTGGTGTGTTCATGCCTACATATGTGCATATATGCATGTCTGTGGAAGTCACATATAGATAGATATGTGTGCACACTAATATGTGTGTGTATATATGTACATATATATACATGCATGCATATGCCAATGGGCTTTCAAATGCAAGAGATCTAGGTTTCATATAGATTCGTTCTTAAGGCCACAAAAACTGAATTGTGTAGATTAAGCCCAAATACGGCCTATCTATATGCCAAGAGGTTCTGCCTTTCCAATAGTGCATTTAAGAACACTCATGCTTTGCCACTGGCCCAGCCACTGGCCTCTAGCGACTGCTAGACCTTCCATCTCTTCTGAAGCCAAACTCTGCTACAGGTGTTATCTCCTCCAATTAGAATGTGAGCTCTTTAAGAGTAGGGACTGTCTCAGTTTTCTTTCTGTAATTCCCAGGGTTTAACAGGATAACAAGCACTTGGCATGTGTACTCAGTGGATACTTTGCCATCCCATTTCTTAGAAGGTAGAAGCCATGTTCTCTCTATAAAAATGGATTGATATAATACATAGAGCTCTGACCTTGCCATCAGGAAGACATTGGTTCAGATTGTACCTCTGACACTTACTACCTATGTATGTGACATGGACAAACCACCTAAACTCCTAAAATTTCAGTTTCCTCATAACCAAAATAGAGGTAATAATTACTAATAGTATTGCCCTCACAGGGCTGGTGTAAGAAAAAGGCTTCATAAACCTCTAGTACCGCCGACATATTTGTGGATGACATCTAAACACCCCAAGAATTTTTAGAGGGCCTGCAACTTGAACTCACAACACTGACTTGAGTAATATTTTAACATTTGACTTGAACCAAAGCCTTTACTCATCTTTTCTGTTCCTTGGAGAGAGAGGCGAGGGACCACATTTCTGACTATATCTCTCAGCTCACTGCAGAGGAGCTATCTGATGGATCCTCTATGACACTCTTGGTGCATCATCTCCCTGTTGCTTAACTCTATCCAGTCTATTAATAAGTAACTAAGCCAAAGAGAATTGACTTACAGATTATGAAGTTAATGAGGAATTCATATTCAATTGAAGTTTATTTATTCAGGAAGCATTATTAAATGCCTGTTACCTCCCAGGGCTCTCCTGGACAAGATACAAATGAATCAAAAGGCTATACAGCATCTAGTTTGGAGAAGTTTGCCTCGTTAAGGAGACTAGGAATATAAACATAGAGAAGCAAGGAGGTCTGATGGAAATCATTAAGGTACCTTCCAACTCAAAGTCTATTTTTAGTGAACTTTCTAAATCTCAGTTTCCTCATTTATAAAATGGGTAAAATAATACTTATGCTACCTGCCTTATAAGAATGTTGGGAGTCAAATAAAAACAAATAAGTGAAATCTTTGTAATCCATGGTCAGTAGGTGCTACTCTGTTCTGATGAAGCTAAATTTTATCTCACTCGGCAGAAAAAATAAGAAGTCACAAGCACTTTCTCTAGGGACATATCACTGAATTATTTAAACTGAATTTACTGGTTGTTTCATGAAATTACTGATAGTCTGGGAATACTTTCTGGGGAATCGTGGCCCTTGTATTCTCTTCCCACACCCATGTAACACTTCCAAATTCACATTTACGGTACAAATGATATTAACGGACTTGTGAAAGTGTTCTCCATCGCCAAAACCCACCCGAGTCTGTTCTCTACTGATATAAAGTTTGCAAACTGCTTGCTGCATCTCCAGGCACAAAAATGTTCAGGCTCACTGACAATGTTTGAAGAAGTCCAAGGACTTTGAAGAATCTTAAATTCAGTCCCAATCATTCTTTATTAAATATAGTTCTGTGAGCAAATTGGCTCTGGATTCAAATGGAGAGTCTGTCATTTAGATGACTATGAGTAAGTTATTTAACTCCTATCCACTACAATTTTCTCTTCTATCAAATGGGGATAACGATATTTACATTCATCAACCTCATAGAGTTATTGTAAGAAATAAAAGTACTTCCTAAAGCTTATTTCACTATTTTGTTACTGTTCAGTCATATCTGACTCTTTGTGATCCCTTTTGGGGTTTTCTTGGCAAAGCTATTGGAGCAGCTTGTCATTACTTCTCCAGCTTATTTTAAAGATGAGGAAACTCAGGCAGTGTTCAGTGACTTGCCCAGGGTCACATAGCTAATAAGTGTCTGAGCCTGAATTTGATCTCAGCTCTTCTTGACTCCAGGCCCACTGCTTTATCCACTATGTTACCTAGCTGCCATTTCAGTGTTTAAAGGTGAGCTATTATTAAGTGACTATGAGCAGCTTCATTTAGCTTCTCAGAGGCCTAAGTTTCTTTATCTACAAAATGGGTGCACTAAACCTTGTTGTGAAGAAAGTTCTTTACAAACCTTAAAGCCTGCAAAAATGTGTTCTATTCTTGCACTTAGTAGAGGTCGGCTAGCTATTATGATTATGGTTATGATTATTCACTTCTCCACATTTATAGAATTGGAATGTTCACAAGTTGTTCCACATTCACTCTTCTTGCTACACCCTTTGCTAGAAACATGTTGTGACCATATGCTCATAAAGTGAATTTGACATATAAAATCCATAACTTCATGAAAAGTATGGTTGAAGGAAACAGTATTTAGCAAAGTTACTTTAACTCTGTGTTTGATGTCTCTCTTAAGTGACTGTGTGTGGTCAAAATAGGGTAGGGATATACATCTGGGGGAACATTAAAGACCCAAATAACCATTAATGGAAATCCAGGGACTATTCCAAAACATTAGCTTTAAATATAGACATCTATGCCATGTTACCAAAGAAAAAGTTATGGTAGCCCATTAGAATAAACTTGAGCAATATAATAATTAATAGTATTTATTTATATAACACTTTATAGCTCCATTTACATTTGATCATCCTCATGTATACCAGGCAGAATAGGTTTTACTGATTTCAAATGTTTTACAGTATCTTGCATTTTACTGATAGTAGCCCTTATATATTTCTTATTCAAAACCACACACAGAATTCAATCCTAGGTCTTCTAAATACAAATATTATGTGTGTGCATGTGTGCGTGTTTGTTACGTGTTTCTAGGAATCTAATAAGGAAAGGGAGAAGGTGGGGAATAAAGGTAACAGGATGTAGTGAGAAAAATTCTGGGCTTAGAATCAAATGAGCTTGGTTGGAATACTTGCTGGGGAATGTACTTTCAGTTAATCAGTTAACCTTTCTAAGCCTTAGTTTCTTCATCTGGAAAATGGAGATAAAAAATGCATGCCATTCCTGCCACCACAGAAGTATACTTTGAGTATCTAATGGGATGACTAATGTAAAAGTGTTCTGAAACACGTGGAGGGCTCTATAAATATGTATGCGACCACTGGGCATTCCTACCATCTGTCTTGCCATTGTATTCTCTGGACCACTGGATCTTTCCATTCATGATTGATTTGCTTACTGGAACAAAAAGTAAAAGGCCTGCAGGAACATATGTATATTCTCAAGGTGATCAGGAAAAAAAATGAGGTGTTACTAGAGAGAATGGGAAAAAAAGTGCTTCAAGCAGAAGGCAAAGTAATCTGAAAACTCAGACTTTTATGTCAAGAGGGTGGAAAAAAGAAAAATGTGACTTAGGGAAGGGAGGGAAATAAAAGATAGTAAAAAAGAAAGTCAAAGGGAGTAAAAGAAAGTAAAAGTAAAAGACCCGAACATCAGGTATAAAAAAAAATGGGTCTAAGGTTCTTTGCATATTCCAGGGAAAGAGAATTTTTTAAGGAGAGAGCATTAACTTGTCCTCAAAGGATTAATGGCACACCTCCAAACAGAAGCCGCTAGGAGAGACATCATCCTGTCCTGGGCAGAGAAAGAAGAGACAAGAAGATGTAGTTAACAAGCCCCCAAAGAGGGGGTACCTTTATGTCAAGCTTACATTAACAAATTGGAGGTAGATGCTGTCTTCCCAGGTACTGGATCCAAGCAGTGACGGAAGGCATACGTTCACTGGACAAGGCCAGTGACTGCTACCACTTATGAAACTTCTCACGGTGACAAAGGATGCAACCAAAAGGGACCTAGAAAGTGCTGCTAGAGATCATAGAGTTCTGGGGAGAAAAACTGAAAATCCTAATAATAAGTCGTGTTTTCCTTCCAGATATTGATTGAAGGGAAAGGTTTCAGGAGGGAAAAGAGTATATGATAAGTGAACAACTGGTTTAAAATATGGTGTCTGGTAATTCCGAAGGACTCATGAAAAAAAAAAGCTATCCACTTCCAGAGAAAGGACTAGTGGAGACTGAATGCAGATCAAAGCATACTATTTTTCATTTTTTGTGTGTGTGTTTGTCTATGTTTTCTTTCACAATATGACTAAAATGGAAATATATTTTGCATGTTTTCACATGTACAACCTATATCAACTTGCTTACTTTCTTAGGAAGGGAGAAAGGAATGGTGAGGAGGGTGGGAAGAAGGGAGATAATTTGGAACTTAAAATTTTTTAAATGAATGTTAAAAATGCTTTCATATGCAATAGGAAAAATAAAATATTATTCAAAAAAAGAAAATGGTGTCTGCAAAGAGAGTTTGGGTTTCTAGACCAGAGTACAAAATGTGGGAATGATGAGTTCTTGGCCAGGAATAGAAAGCAACTATCAAGGACAAGTAAAATATGTGAGCTTATCTGGAAACTCTTTAATATGGTCAAGAGATTTAAACTGAAAGTGAAAAGAGAGGTAGAAAAGTGGCTAATTATATACATAAATCCAGATACTATGGAGAATTATAGGTTTGGCATGGGAAGAATATCAATGAAAAGTATCAGTAATTCACAGGAAACTATATCCAAAAAAAGAAGCAATAATAAAACCCATTGCCCTTGATGTCTATAAACAAATCTGCAGAGGGTGGGTAATAAACAAGATGAACTAGGAATCTTAATGCAAGGAAGTAAATCTTACCTTAAAGTAAGATTAAAATTTAATGACTGGTGTCTGGAAATATAACTCTGGAAGAGAATGCTTCATTTGGATGAAATAGATTAGATAAAAGGAGGTCAGAGCAGCATCATGTATCAAAAAGAAAGGCTCATGCAAGGAAATCCTTGAAGCACTGGGGGAAGCATGGGGGAAAGTATTTGGATGAGAACCAAAGGGGGATGGGGAAGGAGAAACAGAAGCAATATTGTGGTAGGAGTATACTAGAAACCACCCAGTCAAAAGGAGGAAATGAATGGCAAGTTCAGGAAACAGGTCGCAAACCTGGCAGAGAAGCAAGATATCATGATGATGGAAAACTTCACCTCTGCCAAAAGCAGAGCAGCTGATGAATTCTTGGCTTGCTTTAATAATCATTTAATTCTTTAAAAGGTAGAGGAAGTAGTGAAGGGACACACTATACGAGACCTCATTCTGAACATGAAAGGGGAACAGAATATAAAAGTAGAAATGGTGGGAACCGTGGGAGGAAGTGCCTACTCCATCGTCATGTTCATAATAAAGAGGAAAATGATGGACACAGCCTTACAGACATCTCACATTTCAACATGACAGATTATAAAGAGCTCCAAGAAGATGTAGGTAAGATCCCATAAGTCTTCACAGGTAGTTTGTCCAAGAGGGATAAGAAACTCCATAGAACAAAATTCTTAAGGAAAAAATAGAGGAGCTATCAAGGAATGGATTGGAACTGGCACCAAAGGGGAAAATGGCCACACTCATGAGCTCACGTAGCCATCAACATATTGATGAAAAAGTAATTCAATAATAAGAATAACATTCAGACTTATTAAGGAAAGACCCCCCCAAATGGATAATCAGGAGTTAAATATGAAGATGATTGAGGAGGTAGTAAATAGAATGACTAGCTACCCTCCCATACAAGTCATCAGGTCCAAACAAATAACATCTCAGAGCACTGAAAACTGGCAGATGCGATTACTGAACTGCTATCAGTGATTTTGGAAACATCATGGCACAGAATGAGAAAGAGACAAATGGACTAGTTTTCCAAAGGGGAGAAAAAGTGATTTCCTTAAACTCTAGATCAATGATTTTTTTTTACTTAATTGTTGACAAATTGCTATAATGTTTGATTAAAAAGAAAGTTTGAGTTTTTGGAAAAAGACACATGATGATACAGAGAATCAACATGGCTTCATGAAATACAGGTCATGCCAGATTAATCTCATTTTCTACTCTAACAGGGTTACCAGTCCAGTAGATCAGATGAAAACTAAGAACCTAGTACACTTAGATTTCCTCAAGACATTTGACAAAGCTTCTGGTTATCCTTCTGGTTAAGATGAAAAGATGTAGACTACACCAGTGCTATCAAACTCAAATAAAAATAGATTCTTTGAACATCATATTGACTTAGAAAATCACAAATTAACATTGTTTATGTTGTTTTATACTTTTATTAATTTTATAAACATTTCTTAATTACATTTGAGTAAGGTTCCCATGTTCTGGAGTTTGTTTGGTGCTACAGAAGCTTGCAGCCCCTGGGCAACTTTGAAACTTCTGGACTAAACAATAGTAGAATTAGTTTGATGTGTAATTTCCAGAATGGCCAGACCCAAAGAGGAGCCATGTGTTGATTTCAATCTTGACAGAGATTAACAGAGTGCCCCCAGGGGGTCTACCCATCACAAGTATAGTTCAATATCTTTTTTTCAGAAGCATAGATTAAGGCATAAATCATATGATCTAGGATCAGCCAATTTCCATATGACATAAAAAGAAAGGGATAGCTAATAGGTTACACAATAGAATCTAAATCCAAAACCAGGCAAAAACAGGGGCAGGGAATCTGCAGCTTTGAGGTCACATGTGGCCCTGCATAGCCCTTTGACTGAATCCAAACTTCACAGAACCAAACTCTGATCCTAAATGACTGACTCTATCTGTCTATAACCCAAAATGCCTCCAACTCCAACTCCCTAACCCTAATCCTAACCCAAAATGCCTCCAACCTGCCCTCACACTCTAACTCTAACCAACTCTAACCCTAAATGAAATTTTACTTCAGTCAAAGGAGCTCCCTTGAGAACCTAGATGGCCACATGTAGCCTTGAGGTTGCCCATCCCTGGGCTAGAATAATGTATTAAATGTAATGAGATACAATGTAATAGGGGAAAACATGAAGTCCATGTATGTGAATTCAAAAATTCAGCTTCACAAATTGTAGATAACACGTGGCTATGAAAAAGTTCATGTGGGGGCAGCTAAGTTGTATAGTGAATAGAGCACCCGCCGTGGAGTCAGGAGGACCTGAGCTCAAATCCAGCCTTAGAAGCACTTACTAGCCATGTGACCTTGGGCAAGTCACTTACTCCCAATTGTCCTGCCTTGCCCCTTCCCAAAAAAAAAAAGTTCCTGAAAAAATAGATTTAATAAACTGCAAACTCAACATGAATCAAAAGTGTGAAATCGAACACAAAAAGTTAATGCCAAAATATAGACCCCCTAATGTCTGGGTTCATAGACCTGAGGGTCCCTCTATATTCTATCCTGGTTAGACCATAGAATGGTATGTAGTATTGTGTTCATTTCTAAGTATCACATTTTAAAAAGAACATTAACAAACTCAAAAGCTACCAGGATGTTGAAAAGATTAAAAACTAGGTTAATACAAAGATTAGTAAAAGAAGCAATAACTCTACAAGCCACATGCATTTACAAGCAGAAATACCTCATTTTATGCTTGAAATGACCCTTAGAGTTAGGTGCTTCTAGAATGCTCTGACTGGAGGCAGAAAGATGTGGCAAATCTGGCCTCTTATGCTTACTAGCTGTAGGGGACCTCCCCCCAAATAATTTAACCTGTTAAGAGTTCCAGGAAACTTCCTAAAACTTAACTACTAGGCCATAGCCAACTTGCAATCTATGTTGGTGGAGGAGAATCTCTACAACAGGAATTCTCAACACTAACAAGATCTTTTAGATATTGATATGTAAAATTTTATCTGCCCATAAATATGTGAGACTTTATTTGTATAAAGGGAGCCACAGACTACAACAGAAGAGAAATTATTAAGTGATAAAAATAGAGCAGTGCTAAGGAAGTGGGAATGCGGACCCTTACTACTCTCCCTCCACTTATGACAAGTTAAAGAAGCAGCCTTCACCAGAATAATTGGTAATTCCTCACCTATTAAGGCAGCTGATTGTTTCATAAAGCCTATGATGAAAAAACAGTGTGTTCTGTTACTTTAGGCCAGTAACTTTATCCCTCTGGGCCAAAGTTTAACTATAAAACCAACAACAAAAATTAACTATAAAATTAACTATAAAATCAATGTTGTTAACAAACATTTATTAAGCACTTTTCTATTTGCCAAGTCCTGTATATTGGGTATACAAAGCAAGGCAAAAGACAGTCCTTACCCTCAAGAAGTTTACTGTCTAATGAGGAGACAACATGAAAACAACTAAGTATCAGGAAGATATATGCATATATGTGTGTATATGTGCATACACTATAATATTATATATATGCATTGTATTATCTATATATATGTGTTATATCTATATATGTGTATATATATATATATATATATGCATATAAAAATATATAAGATGAGAGATAATCAACAGAGGGGAAAACTAACTTTAAGGGGAAAAAGCATCTTATAAGGATGGGATCTGAAGAATGCCAAGGAAGCCAGGAGGCAGAGACTAGGAAGGAGAGCATTCCAGGCATGGGAGACAAGCAGAGCAAAAGCCCAGAATTGGGAGACAAAGCATCTTGTAGGAAGATCAGCAAGGAGTCCAGAGACACTGGATCACCGAGTACACAGAGGGAAGTACGATATAAGATGACTGGAAAGTAAGAGGGAACCAGGTTCTGAAAAGCTTTAAATGCCAAATGAAGGATTTTCTATTTGATCCTGGAGGTTATAGGGTAAAGTGGTGAATGCCTGACAGAATGGTCTCTAAGGCCCCTTCCTATTACAAACAACATTTTATGTTCTAAAGTCCCTTCCAAGACAACATTCTATGTTCTAATAGTCTATGTTCTAAGGCCTCATCCAGCTTTAAGAATTAGCTTCCCAACATTCTTTATCCTAAGGTCCCTCTCAACTCTTATATCCCATGATTCTTCTGACAAACTAGTAATACTAGAGGTTTGGTTGTGTTTTGTTTTGTTTTGTTTTTACCTCCATAAATCAAACCTTTAAGTCAATAGGAAACAGGACTTTCTCCATTAGTTTCACTTATTTCTCCTTCAGAAGCAGAAAGTGGATAGACTGACTGGTCAGAGAAGGAACTTAGCAAGAAGAGCTGATACTATGGACACTACTGTTCACCCAGCTCTCCCCACTGTTAATCTCTTTTTAAGTATTCTACAATGCTGCTAATGCTGGGAAAACAAGCCATAGCACTATGGGAACCATCTAGCTTGTCAACTATGGCATAGTAGACAGAGAACAGAAAACCTGAGTTCAGATCCTGACTTTGACACATGCTGCCTGGGTGATTCTGGGAGAGTCACTTAACCTCTGTGATCCTGAGCTCCTCACTGGTAAAATAAAAAGATTGGACTAGAATAACCTCTACTACTTAGAAGACCAGATAGTCTCTTCCACAGTCAGCTGGGTAGAGCAGCAGAGAAAGTGCTAGGCCCTGAGTCAGGAAGACCAGAGTTCAAATTTGGTCTAAGACATTTCCTAGCTGTGTGACCCTGGGCAAGTCATTTAGCCTGTCTTCCTCAGTTTCCTTACCTGTAAAATGGGGATCATAAAAGTAGCTACCTCCCAGGGTTGTGAGGAGGATAGATAATATTTGTAAAGAATTTTGCAAAACCATAAAGTGTTTTATCAATGCGAAAACTATTATTACAATTCTTAAATCTATAATCCTCTGAGTAGTACATAATAGGCACTGAATTAGTAGTTGTTTATTAGGTTTGTTAGTATGAGATAAGTAACAATATAAGGGGCAGATGAGCTGTATAGATAAAGTTCCTGGCCTTTGTTCCTTACAGCCTAATCTCTCCTAATTCTTTGCATAAGAAGTTCAATTCAGGTCATTGTACTACTTGGCCTTGTTACAGATTTGCCATACCACTGTTTATCTTGACATCTGAGGTTTTCCAATATGAACACTGGACTTATGGAAACTGTGCCCCTGAAGCTGTTCTTATTCATGTCACCAGGGCCACCAACTGTGAGGAAACAGTTCTACAGGACTGTTCCCAGCTGGGGTTGATTTTGACCTAGTGACACATATCCACACTTGCAAGTCTCTGTACCTCATTCCCTTCATCCTGAGCCAATAATCCCTGGCACTTGTTCTTAAAGGAGGAAAGATCCGAGCAAGTCTGGACAAAAGTCGGGTGAAAGTGGCTGGGGGGTGGGGGAAAGAAGGAAGGGACCATACCAGATTTCCAGAGCGTTAAGAGACACTGAAGAAGAGAAGCTGGGGTTAGCTGAGGAAATACACTTCTCTAACGGTTAAATGTCACATCCATTCCTCAGTAAGCGTCTTGGGGGTGCCAGTCAGAGAGAGGGGGAGAGAGAGATTGAAAGGGGGGGGAAGGAAGGGACAGAGAGAGAGAAATACTCGCTGTTCTTCTGATTATCAGAAGTGCTGTCAGCTTCATAGTGAGTTATGTAATAGGAAGCAATATTCTTCCGGCAATTTCTACATCAGCATGTTATATAATGAACAGGCTGAGCTGGAACTGGCCAACGACTAACCCACAGAGGAGATGAAACCCTGTCAACTAGATTTATTGCCTATTCGTTCTTTAAAAAAAAAAATACTCCCTTCCCTCTAGGCTCCAAAGCCAATCTCCTCATCTGTTGGTGCCATCCCTGCCAGGATTACTTTGTATCAATTTTGTATATGTTCTGTACTTATATGTGTACATGTTATACTACTCATTAGAATGTAAGCTCCTTAAGTTAAGGGCTGGTTCACTTTTATCTTTGTATCCACAGTGCTTAGCATAGTGCTTGGCAGTTAGCAATTAGGTCCTCCAGTGATAATTTAGATATTCAGAAAGTCAATAAACACTTATTTAGCTCCACTATGTGGCGGCAACACTGATAAGCCAGGGAATACAAAGAAAGATAGAAAACAGATCCTGACAGCTGAATAACAACAGTTCTCATTTCTATCATACTTCGTATCTTACAAAATATTTTCCTCATAAAAACTCTGGGAAGTAAATAGTACAATTATTATTATCCCACTTTTACAAAAGGGGAAAAAGGAGACGCAGAGAAATGGAACAAATTGGTCATGGTCACATTGGCTAGTCAGTCTGAGAGATGAGACTCAGATTCTTCTCTCTCTAAGTCTAGTGCTTTTTTTTAAATAATACCCAAAAACCTTTGCTAAGAAGAAAATATGGCACTTGGTTTGGCCAGCCTAAAGAAAAGGCAGGCTGAGGATGAGAAAACATTCCACCTTTCAGTCTATCCTTCAAAGCACACAGATTCTTCAAAATTCTTAAGTTTATCTCATTTTTCTCCACTCCCTAAGCCTGCAATACATAATAATGGGGAATAAGGGATGGGTCTTCCTATGGTCACTATGAAAACACAGGGTCTAGAGTTCCAAATTTATCCAGAAAGCCTTGTTCAGTGAATGACTTTGATGTTTCAAAGATCCATGATGTCACTGATGTGGACACTTCTTCCACTGACAGAGATTTCAAAACCGCTGTCCTTACTGTATGCTTTTTGAGAATAGTTGAGCCAGCAACAGTCATCACCCTTTGGCCAGCCTGGTTATTAGAGTCTCTCTATAAACAGACTAACTGATTTTCAAACGTGAGACACACAGTCCATCAAAGGCTGAGCCTGTGGACAAAGTTTTTCTAGCTTGGTAGCATGTGATGAGGTGAAAATTAGAGAGGAAGGTCAGAGTTGATTTATGGAAACAGGATCATCCTGGTCATGAGTTATGAGTTTCACAGAACTTAAATATTTACAATATAAAATCATGAAACCAAGAGGCAGTATTAATGTTGGACCAATTATGTTCCAGCACTGAGCTAAATACTGGAATACAGAAAGAGTCAAAAGACATTCCCTGCCTTCAAGCAGTTTACATTCTTATGGACTGTAGTCCAACAACACCCCCAATGTAAGAATCTTTTTTATAACATCCCCTGAAACTGATCATTTAGCTTTTCTTCCTCTTCCAATGATAAGGAGCTGACTTTCAAAAATGAGGCAATGAGTTCTGTGGAACTCATTTCTGTAGAAATTCTGTAGATTCTGTAGAAATCCTAATTCGCTTGGGAATTCAACATAAATTTATTAAGTGCCTACTATGGGCTGATTCATACACAAGGCAAAAGGGTTCAAAAAAACAAAACATAACAAAACAAAAACTTCACACCCAAGCAATGCCTGTCTCAAAAAATTTATATTCTTGGGCAGCTAGGTGGCACAATGAATAGAGCACAGGTCCTGGAGTCAGGAGGACCTGAGTTCAAATACAGCCTCAGACACTTAACACTTAATAGTTGTGTGACTGTGGGCAAGTCACTTAACCCCAATTGCCCTGCCTTCCTCCCTCCAAAAAAAAAAAAAGACCAAAAAAAATTATATTCTATGAGGAAAGTAACACATACATTGATGTAACTTTTTGTTTCTGCTTCTTCAGATAGGGGGGACAGGAATGATGTTATGTCCTGTGACCTAAATAGAATAAGTGATTCTTCTGTTATCATGTGAAGGTGGCATTTGAGAAGAAAATAATTATGCTTTGCAAAGAGAAAGGCAACAGCCCGAGACACCCAAAGTCGCTGGAAGAAAAGGCCTACTTTGATGGCTGGTCTAGTCTAGGGACTAACCTGTAAGGCCTTCACCTTTCTTCACTTTTTGTTCTTCCAGATGAATTTTCTTATTTTTTCTAGGTCTATGAAATAATTCTTTTGTAGTTGGATTGGTATGGCAGTGAATAAGTAAATTAACTTAAGTAGAATTGTCATTTTTATTATATTGACTTGGCCCCAGGAGCAATTAATAATTTTCCAATTGTTTAAGATCTGTCTTTATTTCTGTAAAAATAAATGTTTTATAATTGTGTTCATATATTCCCTGAGTTTGTCTTGGCAGGTAGACTTCCAAGTATTTTATATTGTCTGCAGTTATTTTAAATGGAATTTCTTTTTTTATCTCTTCCAGCTGGGTTTTGTTGGTAGTATATAGAAATGCTGATGATTTATGTTGGTTTATTTTACATCCTGCAATCTTGTTAAAGTTGTTAATAGTTTCAACTACTTTTTTTAGTTGATTTTCTACAGTTCATCTGCAAAGGGTAATAATTTTGTTTTCTCATTGTCTATTTTTATTCCTTCAATTTCTTTTTCCTTTTCTTATTGCTATAGCTAGCATTTCTAATACAACACGGAATAATAGTGCTGATAATGGACATCCTTTCTTCACCCCTGATGATTTTGGGAAGGCTTCAAGTTTATCCCCATTACAGATAGTGCTTATTCTTGGTTTTAGATAAGTACTATTTATCGTTTGAAGGAAGGCTCCATTATTTCCAATGCTTTATAGTGTTTTTTTTATATTTTTTTTTTTTAATTTTTGGTCTTTTTGGAGGGGGGAAGGCAGGGCAATTGGGGTTAAGTGACTTGTCCAAGTTCACACATCTAGTAAATGTTAAGTGTCTGAGGTTGGATTTGAAGTCAGGTTCTCCTGACTCCAGGGCTGGTCCTCTATCCACTGTACCACTTTCTAGTATTTTTCATAGGAATGGGTATTGTATTTAATTTAAAGTTTTTTTTTATTTATTGAAATAATCATATGCTTTTTGTTGTTTTTGTTATTAATATGGTCAATTATCCTCATTGCTTTCCTAATATTGATCCAGCTCTACATTTCTGGTATAAATCACACCTGTTCATAGTGTAGGATCTTTATGAAATGTTGCTATAATGTCCTTGCTAGTATTCTATTTAAAGTTTTTGCATTAATATTCATAAGGGAAATTGGCCTATAATTTTCATTCTTGGTTTTTGCTCTTCTTAGTTTAGTTATCAAAGCCATATTTTTGTCATGGAAAGAATTTGGTAGGACTCCCTTACATATTTTTCAAACAATTTGTATAGTATTAGGATTAATTGTTCCTTAAATATTTAATAGGATTTGTTTATAAATCCATCTGGTTTTGATAATGGTTGCTTAAGGAGCTCATTTCTAGCTTTTTCAACTTCTTTTTTCTGAGATAGAATAATTTATGGATTTTATTTCCTCTTTTGTTAAACTAGGAAATTTATATTTTTGTAAATATTCATCTATCTCTCTTAGATGGTCAGTTTTTACAGGCTTATAATTAGGAAAAATAACACCTAATCATTATTTTAATTTCCTCTTCAATGGTGGTGTATTTATCCTTTTCATTTTTGATACTGGTAATTTGGATTTCTTCTTTCTTTTTAAATCAAATTAACCAATGGTTTATCTATTTTATTGTATTTTTTCATTAAACTAGCACCAAGTTTTACTTATAAATAAGTTCAACCTTTTTTTAAGTTTTCAATAATAATTTGATATAAAAGGGAATTTTGGAAAGAGAACACTAAAAATTAGAGTAATCACAAAGATTTCATATAGGAGAGGGCCCTTGAGTTGAATCTAGAAGGCAATTAGAGATTCCACAAGAAAGTTATTAAGAAGGAGAATGTTTCAGGTATGGAGGACAGAATAAAGGCAGGAAATAAAATGTCAACTATGGATAACAGTAAGAAGACTAAGTTGTATAAAAGGTAGAGGGTATTAGGAAGCATAGTGTGCAAATAGTCTAGAAAGATATTTTGAATGCAGTTTGTGAAACATATAAAGTGCAAATGAGGGCTGTATATATTTTATTCTAGAAGCAATATGGAGCAACTGAAGCTATCTGAGTAGCTTACTGTCATACTTAGGCAGATCTGTACTGTAGAAGTAGTAATTAAACAAAAAAGCTATTGAGTTGATATGAAAAAAACAACTTTTTTAAGGTTGATATAGAAGAGTCTGTACTAGAGAGTCAATTTTTAATAAATTATCACATCACCATCACATCAAGATGCAAAATAAACCCATAAAATCATCAGACTTTCTGTGAGTTACTATTAAAACCCAGCACAGGGGTCAGGTAGGTGGTGCAATGAATAGAGTTGCCTTAGAGTCAGGAGGACCTGAGTTCAAATATGACCTCAGACCCTTGACACACTAGCTGTGTGACCTTTGGCAAGTCACTTAACCCCAATTGCCTTACTTTCCCTCCCTCAAAAAAAAAAAATAAACACAGCAGGAGGAGAAAGAAAGTAAAATTCCGTGCAAAATAACTACAAAAGTCAAAAAATATCTAGCAGTTAACCTCCTAAGATATATTTTGAACATATAAAAAAATATAACATAGTAAGAACTTAAATGTCTGTTGAATTGAAACATAGAAACAGAAGACATGTACAAAACATATATATTAAAAACATAGAAACAAATAAAAGGACAGATACTTGTTGCTAATGGTTGGGAAAGGGCAATCTCATAAAGATGACAATATTATCTCAGCTAATCTATATATTAAGAGCAATAGTCGAACTGCTGAAGGATTGCCTAAGAAAAAAATAAAATTCATTTGGAGGAACAAAAGGTCAAGGATCTTGATAAAACAACAAAAGAAATAGAAATAATAGAAATGAAGGGAACCTAGCACTGATTTCAAACTAAATTATACAGCATTAATCATGTAAAAAATTATTTGACAGTAGTTTAAATATATGTATGTATATGTGTTTGTATATGTAAATACATACACTTATGCAGAGCTGTGGAGCAAACTAATTAAATAAGCAAGACAAAGGCCATCAAACATTGTAACTCAATATCCGATAATATATAACCATTGTCAGAAGAGCTCCATATTCAATAATACCTTCTAGAGAATAGTTTGGCAGAAATAACGCTTGGATACATGTCTTACACTGGGCTCACCTCTCCTTTCTTGCTGCACTACCTCATTTGATGATTGCATCAGATCCTATGGGTTCCATTACCATTTATGCAGATGCTTCCCAGGCTTCCAGAGCTAACACTGATCTGACTCCTGAGCTATGTCTTGCATCACTAACTGCCTATTAGATGTTTCAAACTAGATACCAGTCAGTCAATAAACATGAATTAGAGACCTATTGTGCATCAGGCACTAAGCTAAATGCTCAGATACAGATACAAAAAAAAAAAAAAAAGGTTCTTACAATATAATGGAGGAAGATAATGCACAAAAGGAAGTTGAAAAAAGGTGGAAGGGAGGTACCCAACAGGGCATGCTGAAGAAGAAAAATCAGACAGTAATATATCCAGGTGAGGAATGAAATGGTGTCTGAGCAGAGTTTCCTCCTTAAATGAAGGATTGGAGTTCATGACTCCACCCTCTGGTCAGGGAAGTGATGAGATGGAGTAACAAGGCTGATGGGATCTTGCAAGATGATGAGCTTTTCCCAATAATGAGCTTCTCAGGGCATGGAGGAGAAATAAGAGAAGTCCCAGAGTAGTGCAGTCAACTGAAAAATGATATCCTGTAGGCAGCTCAAATTCAATATGTCCAAAACAAGAATCATTATCTCCCTTCTGCCTCTGGCCTTAAATCTTCCCTTTTTGCAAACTTACCTATTACTATTTTGGGCATCAATATCCTCCCGGTCACTCAGATGAACAATTTTAATGTCATCCTCAACTCTTTATATTCTTACTCCCCTATATATCCAGCTTGTAGCCAAATCTTTTTGCTTTTATATTCATATTATCTTTCTTACATGTTCCCTTCTCATGACAAGCCCTCATTACTACTCACCTGTACAATTGCAACAGCCATATTTGATCTCCCTGCCCCAAGTCTCTCCCCATTTCAGTCTGTCTTCAACACATTTGCCAAGGGAAGTTTCTGAAACTAGAGATCTGACCATGTCAGCTCCGCACCCTAATGGAATCAATAAATTCTATTAGAATCCTATAACCTTTGACACCAAATGTAAAGTCATTTTGTTTTATTATTCACAACCCAGGCCCCTTCCACCTTTCCATTCTCCTTATAGTTTATTCCTCTCCATATACTCTACAATCCAGCCATACTGGCTTACTAGCTATTCCTCAAACTAGGCAATCTATGTCTCCATGTCTTTTACATAGGCTGTCTCCCATGCCTGGAACATTTTTTCTCCTTAATTCTCCCTCTAAGAATTCCCACCTTCCTTTAAGACAGCTCAGACATCATCATCTGCAAGAGCTATTTTCCTCTTTCCCTAACAACTAGAGACTTCTCTAAGTTTACCTACCATTTATTTTGCAGTATGTTGTGTCTACTTACTTTCATATTAACTCCATTAGGATGTAAGCTCTTTGAGGACAGGAACCACTTTTGTCCTTCTTTGTATTCCCAGGACTTAGCCTCATTACTGGCACAGAGTAGGAGCTTAATAAATGTCTGTTAATTAATTGATTAATATGTCAATTTAAGCTCCAAATGAATATGACCTTTATATAAAAAAACACAACATTAAAAAAAAATCTTATATGGTACCTAAAGGAGATGTTTCTCTTATCAACGGCTAGGGGAAAATTTATAAGAAATCATGGAATGGAGGAGTTCCCAAAAGACAAAACAGACTTCATTGATATATGAAATGGAAAATCTTTTGCATGAATAAAAGAACCATAAAATAAAAATAAAATCCATAAAATAAAAAATTCACATTAGATACCTCTGATAAAAATTTAAAACCAAGGTCATTCTAAAATAAATAAATGGTCAAATAAAATGAACAAATGCTTTTCAAAAGAGCATATAAAAAATGCTCCAAATCATTAATAATAGGATACTAGATCCAAAGTTAGAAGGTATCTTAATGCCTTTCTAGTCTAAGCCCCACTCTACAGATAAGAAGCTAAAGCTAGGGGGGAAGAGAAAGAGTAAGTAATTTGTGAAGGCCCGTACAATAGGAAGTGTCAGACACAGAATTTGAACCTGAGTTTTTCTCCTCCAGAGTTATTATTATTTCTCCCACACCACAATTGTATGTACAAATTTAAAGAACTCTTGAGGTTTCAGCTTACGTACCTAGAAACCTGACAAGAATGATATAAGATTATGGGGGGAAAAGGTTAGAAATGCTATGGGAAGAAAGGTAGGCCAACTTACTGTGCCCAGAGCAATGAACTGGATGAGCCATTCTAGAAACAATTTGGAATTATTATACAAAAATGCAAAAATGACTGTGATATTTATGTTCTTTCACTGAACAATGTCCTTTCACTCGATGAATGACTCCAAGGTGGTAAAAAAACCCAAAGAGAAATACATATATACATATATGTATGTATGTGTGTGTGTGTAAATATGATAGTGCTTTCTGTGGCACCAAGGAAGGGTAGAGGAGTCCCACCAACTGGTGAATGACTTAACAAATTGTAGTATACAGGTATAATGGAATATTATTATGCCATTAAAAAAAATAATGAAAAATTAGGGAAAACTTTGAAAGACAATATGAATTAGTGGAGAAAAAAAGTTAGGAAAATCTGGAAAGCAATTTACATAATGGCCATAATATTGTAAAGATAAAAAAAAAAAAACAATGAGCAACTTTAGAACTCCAATCAAGGTACTGACCAATCTTGACTCCAAAAGACAAATGATGAAATATACTTCCCTTTTCTCACTACAGGTCCAGAAGTAGGCACTTGATATGAAACATGGTTGTTGTATGTTTGTTTATTTCAAGAGAATTTTCTGCCCCAATAGAACCTTCTTTTGAAAGAATTCAAGGAAGGTAGACTGGAAAGAGAAAAGCTTGTTGAGACATCAATTAGGAGCCAAATGCAATAGTCTAAAAGAGATATGATGAGAGTATCAACTGAAGGGGCAAGAACATATACATGAGTAATTTTGTGGAGATGGTTAATCAATAAAACAATTGAGAAGCATTTATTAACCACTCATTATGTGCCAGACCCTGTCCTAGGCACTGGAGTTACAAAGAAAGGCAGAAATAGTCTCCTGTCCTCCCCTCCAGGAGGTCACATTCTGATAGAAGAGAATACATATAAATAAATAGGCACATACAAGATACATACAGGGTAAATGGGAGGTCACCTTAAAGAGGAAGGCTCTCATAGCTGAGATGGTGGTGAGCAGGGAATTTGATAAATGAATGGATATGGAAACTGAGAGGGAGAAAAAGTCCAGGATGATCTGAAGTTGAGAAACTAAGTGATTTTAAAAGTGTAGTGTTCCTGACAGCAATGAGGATGTTAGAAAGAGGGGTCAGTGAGGCAGAAAAATGATGAACCCTTTTCTGGGAATGTTGTGTTTGAGACACCAGGGAATCACGCAGGTAGCATAAATAATTGGTAATAGGAAAGAAAAAAAAAATCTCAATTATTAGGAAGGTCTGCTTTATTATGTTAAGGCAGAATTTACCTCCCTATCTCTTCCACTCATTGATCCCAGTTCTGCTCTAAAAAGCAGCTGATATATTGGACTCATCACCAACATCATCATCAAAAACATATTAATACAAATTTGTCTGAATCCCAAAGGAGATCCCCCTCTCCTCATTCCAATCCCTCTTCTATTTAGCTTCCAAAGAGATTTTTGTAAACCTCATGCCAGACTACGTCACTCTTCACTTGGTGGTTTCCCGTTATATAAAATTCTGTCTTTGATGTTTGAAGCCCTTTACAATAAAGCCCCTTCTTAAAATTTCAGTCTTTTTATTCTTTACTTAAGACCTCTGTGTATTCTATAACCAAAAAACACTGAATTTACCATTCTTCTCAGACATCCTCCATTTGCAATCTCCATGCCTTTTTAGTACCTGTCTCCCTGTCTCCTCACCCCTACTTCCTTCCTGGCTTCTTCTGCTTCCCTAAAATCCCCTCCCAGAATAAAACCTTTTCTGACTTTCTTAGTCACTTTCACCAAGAATTACTTTCCATTTGTTCTGTGTATATCTATTACATGCAATTGTTTGCATGTTGTCTCTCCCATTAGAATATAACCTTTGAGGATAGAATTCATATTTTTAGGTTTCTCTATATCTCCAATGCTCAGCAAAGTCCTGGTATGTGGCAAGTGTTCAATAAATGCTTATTTGCTAAACTTGATTTGGAGGATGGGGCTGTCATACACCCAAATCACACATTTGGATTGTCTCTAGGGGATCACCTCTTTCTAAGCCTAGGAACGTAAAATACAGATCCAGAGTGTCAGGTAGCATCATGCTTTCATCACACTCAACAGAGTGCCTGCCTTGTGAGATAGTAAGAAAAATATGATCATCCCCATTTTATAGATGAGGAAACCTGAAGTTCAGAGACATTAACTGACTTGATCAATGTCATGCAGTTAATTGGGACCTAAACAATGCCTCTGCAGTGAAGGACTTTCCCCTGCTCTACCACATAGCAATTGCTTTGCATCAACGTCTCATAGTCTTTTTAACATATGACCAACCAGTCAGTCATAGGGATGGATGTCTAGAGCCTCAAAGGCACTAGTTTTTAATTAAGCTAGGCTGCCTAGTTAGCGACTATGAAATTCAAGTTTATTACATGTAAGATAGGGATAATTATTTGTGTACTGTATCACAGAGTTGCTTAGAGAATCAAATGAGACTTAGTAGTCTTATTACATATGATTCACCTTCACATACTCAAGTCAAATTGGTCTTCTCGCTATTCCCTGGAGTTGGCATTTTATATCCTCTGTATCTTTGTACAGGAATGTATTTCCATCCTCACCTCACATTCATATCTTAGATTAATAATACTAATAATAAATTTCATATAATACTTAAAGGTTTGCAAAACACTTTACAAATATTATCTCATTGTTATCCTAACAACAACTTTAGGAGATAGGTGCTATAATCCCCATTTTACAGATTAGGAAATCAAGGCATACAGAGGCAAAGTGACTTGCTTAGAGTCATACAACTAGTTAGAATCTGAGGATGGATTTGAATTTGGGTTTTCCTGATTCCAACTCTATTCCAGGTTTCATTTAAGGTACCATCTACTCCACAAGTCTTTTTTGATACCCCATCCTCTTCCTCAAATAAATTTTATTTACCACTCTGTATATTTGTGGTATATCCTGTCACAGTAGAGTCTAAGACCTTTGAGAGCAAGTATTTTTATTGATTGTTCTTTGTTTCCTTCCACACAATAGGCACACAAAGTACTTTCAAAATGAAATGATAGTACTTTGATAATGAAAAGTCCTATACAAATGTTTTGTTATTTTTATACCATCACAACCTGCACGGTTACCCCATCTAAGTTCCCCACAAAGCAGTTGTTTCAGAATGCAGCTGCCATAATGAACTATCATCAGAAACTGCAATGTTCTAAGTCTTAGTTTTGTCCTGGGAAGATGCCTACATTTTCCTGTCTTGCTGGGTTCTCTCCTTGGCAATCTTACTCAATTCCACAGTGTTATTGCACCCTCTATGCAGAGAGATACATAGATATACAGAGGGGGGGGGAGAGAGAGAGAGAGAGAAAGAGAGAGAGAGAGAGAGAGAGAGAAAGAGAGAGAGAGAGAGAGAGAGAGAGAGAGAGAGAGAGAGAGATTTTTATTCTTGACCTAATTTCTGAGTTCTAAACTAGTAATTGTAACTGTCTATAAAACTAAATCTAAAAAACATTGTCTCAAAATTTTTGTCAAAATTTGTCTAAAAAAATCTCCAACAGATATAGCCATCAGCACTTCAAACTCTAGATATCCAAAGCCAAGTTCATTAACATTTCCCTAAACCTGCTATTCTTTCTGAGTTCATTCACCATTTCTGACCAACTAGCCTCTCATGGTCATCTTTGGTTCTTCCCTTTCTCTCACCTCTCATAGGTAATTGCCAATTCCTATTGATTCTAATTTCCTCATGTTGGTCCCTTCTCGCTATTCCCACTTGCCATCACTCTAGTACAGGCTTTCCATTACCTCCCTCCTGGACTCTTGCAATAATCTCCTAACACATTTTCTCATCTCCTCCATCTGCCCTATACAGTCTATCCTTCATGATGCCACCAGGATGACCCTGTTAGTCTTCTGCTCAGAAATATTCAGCGTCTCACTATTGTCTCTCCAGTAAAACTGAAAGTCCTCTCCCTGTATTTCAAAGCCATAAACAATCTATCTTTCCAGCTTTATTTCATATTTCTACACACTACACACAACACACAGATAAACTGCTATGCAACTCGTGCATTCATCTCATGTGCCTTTGTTCAAATTTTCTCTACACCTGGAAAGTCTGCCATCCCTTTCTGCCCATTCTTCAGAGTCTAGTTGGAATGCCACTGACTCCGGGAAGCTTCTGGGGTCTTTCAAATTGTAGTGACCTTCCCCCCTCTTTGCCAAACATCATATAATATTTGGCCTTGTAATTTTTTACTGTATTCATGGTGGCATGTTATTATTGTGTTATTATAACTGTCTGTGTGTATAATGTCATTTTCTACCTAGACTGGATGCTTCACAAGGGTAAGCATTATATCTTGTGTAAACTTGTTACTTTCCAAAGTGCTTTGCAAATAGCAAATACTTCACAAATACTCATTGAATTCTACAGGAAGTTGTTGAAACTATTCAAGAAACAACCTGAAACCTGTAAAAGACTGGCAACTAATCATCGAGTCAATAAGCATTTATCAAGTGCTTACTATATGCCAGGCACTGGGGTTAAGTGCTGGGAATGCAAAACAAGCAGAAAGTTTACCCTGGCCTTCAGGGTCTACATTCCAATAGAGGAAAACATAAATAAAAGGAAGTTGAAAAGTCAAAAGGGAAGCCTGGAGAGGAATGAAGACATAACTGGCCTGGACGTCTACCTTAAAATGGAAGTTTCTAGAAGGAATCAGCCAATTCAAGGAAGAAAGTATAGGGTACTTCCAGTATGAGAAAGTGGGAAGGGGATGGGGGGCAATGAACTAGAGGGATAGCTCCCAATCCCAGGCATGTCTGAGCTGCCTAAGTTCAATGATTCCATTGTGTATACCCTATCCATCACACCACATGCTGAAGTCTGAGATGCCTACAGGCCCAGTCAGGCACAGCTTGAGAGGCTGTTCCTCCATCCCCTAGAACAGTGGTTCTCAACCTTCCTAATGCCAGGACCCTTTAATAGTCATATGTGGGTGTGTCTGCATGTGGGCGGACCCTCCTGGAGATGGATAGAAGAGGTTCCTAAGACCATTGGAAATATGTGTTTTCTGATGGTCTTAGGCAACCCCTGTGACCCTGGTGAAAGGGTTGTGCAACCCCAAAGGGATTGCAACCTACAGGTTGAGAACCACTGCCCTAGAATAAGACAAGGAAGGCCATGGCAGAAAAAAACATTGGTCAACACAGTGAATCTGAAGCATGTTGCTGCAAATATTCTAAACTATGACACTCCCAAAGACCACATCAGATTTTCTGATTCTCTTTCTAATTTCCTTAGATACAATTGGATCAAGAGCAGTATCCCATCCAGGCTGTGCAATTCAGGGGTGGCTGCTAGTTCAATTCAATTGGACAATCAGCTTTTGAGTGCCTACTATATTCTAGACATGCTAGGTATTGCACAATGACCTGGGGATGTCAATTTTTTTTTTCAATAGTTCCTGCCCTCAAGGAACTTATAGGCGGATAAGTTATATTGGAAGAAAAAACAACATATGTACATGTGTATACTGACATAGAAATAAATTATATAGAGTTAGTATAAAATGAGAATAATGATGAATAGTAGCAGTTGTTGGCCAAGATAGAAGCTGGCATCAGAGTTGGGAGAACTAGGTCCTATCTTTGATATCTTGGATGTGAAACCTTCAACAAGTCACTCAAGCATTCCATACACCAGGCTACTATCTAAACTATGAGTTTCAGAGCAGATGACAATCTCCTGCATTGGCAAAAGTAATCCTCACCTGAAGTGATATACAAGTTCAGTATATACATATATGTATGTATGTATGTATATGTGTATCTAAATGTGTACACAACAAAATATGCATATATGTGTACATATGTATATTGTGTATATAATATACAAATTTTACTGGACCTATGATTTCTCTTGAATGTATGTGTATATATGTGTATGCATGTGTGTAGAGAAATCACAAGTCTAGTCAAATACATATACGTACATAATCATATATATGCATACATATGTTTCCATATATATATCATATATATTGAGATTGGTAGATAGATATGGATGGATGTACACACACATAATAATTTTTCAGGAGTACTTTGCAAAGAGCAGGGGATGTCAAGAAAGATATCCTGTAGGAGGTGGCACCCAAGTTGTACTTTCACTTCTATAATTTCACTGAAAATATTCTGACTGTCACTTTAGTGATGCACACCCATAAGTCCCTACTACTGAGAGGGCTGGAGATAGATGACTGCATGAGTTTAGGAGTTCTAAGATACAGTAGAGCTAAAGTTAATTTGTTGTCTGCATTAGGTCTGGTACCAGTATGGTAAGCTTCTGGTAGCTGGGGACCATCAGACTGCCTACAGAGGGTAGAATCTGTCTAGATCAGAAACAGAATAAGTCAAAATTTTTGTGGCAATTAGCCATGGAATCTGACCCAAGAGTGGCTGCATTTCCAGCCTGGATAAAATAGGAGAAAACATAAGAGGAGGAGGGAGAGAGAGAGACAGAGAGACAGAGAGAGACAACGAGAGAGACAGAAAGAGAGAGAGAGAGAGAGAGAGAGAGAGAGAGAGAGAGAGAGAGAGAGAGAGAGAGAGAGAGAGAGAGGAAAGAAGAGAAAAGGAAAAATAGTATTCTGGCTATACATAAGGTTTCCCTGCTACATAGGGATGTAAACAGATCCCAAAACTGCATCTGACCTATACAAATCTGGAGAATTTCATACAGTTATATAAACCATATTTTAAGGAAAACATTGAACAAATAAGAGCACTTCCACAGGAAGGTAACCAGTATGATGAGAGAGTTCAAAACTGTCATTAAATGACATTTTTAAAAACTGAATATGTTTAATCCAGAGAACTGAAAACTTTTGCAAACACAATCATTATTTCAAGTATTTGAAGGCTATCGTGTATGTAAGGAATTGGGTTTGTTCTGCTTAGCAGAACACAAAACAAGGAGAAAAATGAAAATTATTCAGAGGCAGGTTTTGACTAAAAAAAAGAAAAACTTAATAGTTAGACCTGACCAAAAGTGGAATGGACAGCCTTGAAAGGTAGTGAGTTTGCCATTACTGGAAGTCTTCAAGCATAGGTTGGATGACCCTTGGTAGATTACTTCTGAAGTCCCTTCCAATCCTCAGACTCTTAGGATTCCATGGTTCTTATGTCTCTTCTAATTCAGGCCAGTTTTATAACTTCAACCATCTTTTGGGTTAGAGAAGATCCCTAGTCTTAATCTTATGCCAATTCTCCAAAGCTGTCAAAAACTTCTTGCTTTTCTTGCATATTATCTTATGTATATGCTCACAGAATACAATAATCAGCACATTGAAACCCTTATGTGACTATTTCTAGGATTTTTGAGGATGCTTCTAATTCTATGTTTGGAATAGTATCAAGAAAGTTCAAGGGAGGTTCTAGCATCTGTTTGAGAGCTAATAGTAGGTAACATGTATGTCATGCTTTATAATATACAGCATTTCCATGGATAATCACAGTCCTGTGAGGTAGGTGGTACAAGTATTATTTCCCCATTTAATAGATAAGAAAAATTCATTCAAACCTAGGTATTCTGACTCCATTACACCCCCCCCCTCCTCAGAATTATGTATTCACTAATACCACAAATTGAATGAATTGATCAGGAGCAGCAAAAAGGAACCAGGCTTTCAGGGAGGGTTCTCCTGACAGAGAACAACAAAGTAAAATATTGTTGAATTCGCAGTGCTCCTAAATGCTCATTTCTGAAGGTCCTAGAATTCAGTACCACCAAGAATACAAAAGCAGTTTATGACCAAGTTAGGAAGACAAGATTGGCAGGCACAAAAGAATCAGGAACAGCATAAGAATACATGATAAAGGGTTAGATTTTATAGCACAAAAGAAATGCTACAGGAAAGAGAAAAATTTCATTGTGTCTATTAGAGTCAGGGGCAGCTAGGTGGTACAGTGGCTAGAGAACTAGGTCTGAAGTTAGGAAGACTCATCTTCCTGAGTTCAAATATGTTCTCAAAACACTTAGTAGCTGTATGACCCTGGGCAAGTCACTTCACCTGTTTGCCTCAGTTTCCTCATCTGTTAAATGAGCTGGAGAAAGAAATGGCAAACCACTCCAGTATCTTTGCCAAGAAAATCCCAAATGGGATCATGAAGAGTTGGACACAACTGAAATGAATTAATGACATGATACAGTCATTTCTGCTATAAAGCTTGTTTTGAAAATGAGAATTTGTTCCGACATCATTGATATATTAGGTAACAATTTGAGCATAACTTGAATTGTATGTTTGTTTATGCACAATTTAATTCTTGAGGAACAGTAAGAGAAGACAGAAAATTATATCACTTTATAATAACTCACAATGTGCAGCCCTTCCAACACCCATATCCACAAGTCACTTTCAGATCTTTTTCAAGGTAGAATATGTTGTATTATTGTATATGCACTGTTACAGTAGGAACCATGGGCTAGCAGGGGCTGGCCAGCCCCTATTCCTTCTTCCACCTTCCACCATGGGGGTTCTCCCTAGACTTTACTAGATTATGTCAGCCTGGGACCTGTAGGAACCTGGATGCAGGCCGAGCAGCAATTCAAGGACATAGATACTTCCACTATGCATTGTAGTACATATGCATTTCTTAACCATCTGACATGTCTAAAACTGTGCTACCACCTTACAATGTTCCTATCCTTTTTTATGTTTAACAGATGAAGTTTTTGACTGATGTGCCCCTAAGCCCATTTTCCCCATAGATCCTGTGGTTTTTACTGCAAGATTTTGTATAGAGCAGGGATTTTTAGGAATGCATACACTGTGTTACAGCAGAACTGACTTTATATAAGACATGGAGAATGGGTTCAATCAGACACCATTAATTAATGAAATAACTTTCATATCTATTTGGATTTCTCTACACCTGTTTGATTACATCCAGTTGAAAATATTGCAACTGTGATTTGAGTTCATCCATATTGCATCACTATACTGGGGTTGATATACTCACAGCATACTTTGGTGATAATTGCTCCACAAAATGCTCACAACCTGCTCCATAACGTTCAGCAGAGAAGAGACCAGATGCAAGAACGGGATTTATTCTTTGCCTCTTCGGTGGTGAGAATATCTAAGAAGCTAATATTTCCTCTCAGAAACAGTTCATTAATCTTGAATTGCTGACAATTCATTCTTCATGGATTTTCCAGATAACTGAAGCTTATCCTTTTAAACTTCTAAACTGAAAAAATAAGTGCTTTGGATGGAAATGTTTCCATAGTTCCTTGACTTCTTAAACAAAGAATTCTGAATGTGAGTCAATTGCTTTCCTGATCACCCGGCATTGGTGTGGTATAAATCAGAGTTTCTTAACCCTAGGTGATAACTATATTTCCGTATAATTGGTTTCCTTTGTAATCCTATGCAGTTTATTTCATGCATTAAAAAAGCTATCCTGAGAAGGGCTCCATGAGTTTCATCACACTATCAAAGAGATCCATGAAACAAAAAAGGTTAAGAATTGTTGGGACTAAACACACACACACACACACACACACACACACACATACACACACACACACACACACACACATACACACACACACACACACACACACACACACACACACACACACACACACGGGACTTGGAGACAGAGAACCTGGGTTCAAACTGCTGCTCTGCTACCTGGGCAAACTATCTCACCTCTCTGAACTTTAGTTGCCTCATTAGTAAAACAACACATTAGGCAAGATGATACCTGTGGTCCTTTCCAGTTCTATGATGTTAGGGTCATTATAAACAGCAGATACCATTATGTCCTCCGGATTTTTAAGATGTGTAATGTTTTTTGAACACTAAATGACCCAAGACTGCTAAGCTTCCAGAATCATGCATATATTTCCATAGTTCCTCCTCCTCATCATTGTTACTATATCTACTAATGCAAAAGATATACTATTTACCAGACCATCAGCTCACTACCTCTTTGAAGAGTCTGCTTTTACTCAACTGTAGGCTAAAAATTCAGGGTAAATAGGAAAGAACTCTCCTCTATGTAATGTATATGTGTATTAATGCATGGGATTTGGGGGAAGCGGTGGCTATTACAAGGCTTTGGAATGGAAGGGGCTCACTTTATGAATCTCAACTGCATTTCAGAGAAATGCGTTTCCATTCAATAAATACTTATTAGGCACCTACCAGGTGTAGATCATGCCAGAAACATGACTTTTGCATAAGAAAAACTATTTTTGTTATTGATGTATATTAGATGTATGACTCCATAAAGAAATTGATCTGGTGCTGGATTCTGGAAACTTCTTAGACAAGCATTCCCATGGCTTCACACACCTCTGAAATGTAACCCCATTTCAGCCTCATTAGCCACACCAAATTACTCCAGCACATGGGCAGACCTTGGTTAAAAAAAAAGAGAGAGAGCTCCTTGTCATGGTTTGGGGTGGAAGGCCATTCTTAATTAGTGCCAAAAGGCACCTCTGAGAATGACCTTGGGGTCATCTGTCTGACTCCCTACACAAAGACATCAATCCATGTTTCCCCATGGGGCTCAATGAGGATATGTTGAGGAACAATAAATCCCCCTGCTGGGAATGCAATGATAGTCAGACCCTCTTTGACAAAGATATAAGGAGAGAGTCTGTTTGCCATGAGGGCTGGGCACCTTACTGCTTGAATTACTTAAGCAGAAAAATAACAATGTCTAGTTCTTTAAAGTTTTATAGAAGACTTTCTCGTAAGTAAATGTGGGTTGTAGGTAGTTAAAGTATTACTGCCCCCATTTTACAGATTAAGAAATTGAGACTTAGTGATGTGAATTCACTTACCCATGGTCACATAGCCAAGAAATGACAAAGCTGAAGTCGGCACTGAGGTCTCCTGACTCCACTTCACCTGATCTTTTCATTTGATCACAGCTGCTTCTAGGAAACAACCTGAAAGAGAGCAGGGACCTGGATTCTAGCCTCCCCTATTGAATAACTATAACCTGCCTGAAGTAAAGTATGGATGAAATTAGAACAGCCCAACTGCCACGTTTTATTCCAATACTATACAACACGATGTGACTTTTGGGACAGCCTATGGAGAGAATTAAATTCATAAGAAATGGGTCCTTGTCTCAGTCCCATCACTAACGGGCTGCATGACTGTGGCCAAGTCACTTAGCCTATCTGATTTTCCATTTTCTCACCATAAAACAGAGATAATATGTTTGCAATACTTACCTTGCAAAGTTGTTTTAAGGAAAACTCTTTGTAAACCAAATAGTCTTATATAAATAAGAGATATTCTTACATGTATAAATCAACTCAAATGGCTTCATGCACAATCCCATTGATACAGATATTCCTTCTTCCATGTAGATCTCAATACATTTCAGACCTTTCATACATGCAATTCTTATCCATGTCTCTATTATTCTTCTACAGGCAAACTAGTCAATTCAATGAAGGCATTTCTATGGGTTCTTCTGATAGTAACAGTAATAATTATTACTACATAAAATATAAGCTATTTTGAAACAATACTTTTAATACTTTAAGGATTTGTGATTTCATCAGTGCCACTGGCCAATACAAATCTTAGCTTCTCCCTAACTTAGCAGGTGGTCTTTGAGATTTTCCTGTTGTCCCCAAAATTCTTCCACTTACAGCCAATTCAGTGTTAAATCTCTTCCAACTTAATTGGACTGGTCCTCAGAAAAAAGACATACAGTCCATCACCAGGTCCATATTTGGGATAGTAAAAAGAGATATGGACAAGAAGTCAAGAAAGAACTGGGTTCAAATCCTAACTCAGAACACTTGCTAGGTGTGGGATCACTTACAGTCTTTCAGCTTCAGTTTCCTTATCTACAAAGTCAGAATAACAACAACCATCCAGGGCTCAGGAACACTGCAATAATCAAATGAGATCATATATGCAAAGCATTTTGTAATCTTAAAGCACTATATGAATGCCAGTTTTTAGTATTATTTATTGTCATAAATCCTTTTTTTAACCCAACTTGAGATTTCAATGGAGTAGGGAACTTCCAGAGAACCCAATGAAGGTCAGTAGCTGCTCTTCTACTTAGAGTCTCTAAAAGTTGCCTCTAAGTCTAAGCCCTATTATTATGCTCTCGTTATTTTTTATAAATATGGGGATAATGTTGCCTGTCCCAGCTACTTCTCAGAGCTGCTGTGAGGACTAAATGAGATATTGAGATGTTGCACATAAAGGTAGTCTGTAAACTAGGAAATACTCCATAAATGTAAGAGAATATTTTGGGGTCAAATACATGGAAATGAAACTTGACTGTTAGGTCCGTTTCTCTGGAATATATAAATATGAGAATATTGCACAGATACAGCCTTTACAGGGCTAGCCTGAAGCAAAAATATCAAGTGGCTTAAATTATCTTCAGTGGCATCACCTCTTGTCTTGTTCTTTTTTCCCCTTTGGTTGACAACTCTTCCCTCTCTCCGTCACTAATCTTATGCTGCAACTTGGTTGCCAAGAAATTTTCATTGGTGTGCTCCACCCTGACCTACCCTCCCAATAGCAGCATCTAGTTCACCGGACATAGCACTTCCCCAAACTCTCAAGTCCCATTCTTTCACAGCAATAAAAGTGGGTGCTCAAGCACATGTTCTGGGTTGGATATTTGCCTTCTAACCCATCAATCAAAAGGCAAACAATAAGACCTACTATGTGTCAAACATTAAGCACAGGGAAACAAAGGCAAAGATGAGACAATCCATGACCACAATTAGTCGTCGTTCTACTGGGGAATAGAACATGTATAAAAGTGTACATAAAAACTTAATGAAAGGAATGCGGGGGAGCAGGGTATTAGGAACTGAGAAGATTCAATAAAAGGCCCATGTAGGGGGTGGTATTTGGCATGAGCTTTAAAAAAAAAACTAGGAATTCTAAGAAACTGATATCAGAGGAGAGTGCAAAGTCAAAGAAAAGTGAGAGGGGGTATCAGGTGTGAAAAACATGGATCAGGGGTGGATAGAGGGAAGTAATGTTTAACAATACGAAACAGACCGGGGTAAAGGGTTTTATCTTTTTAAATTTTATTCTCACTCCTTCCCACTCTACCCACCATGAATTTTAAAAAAGAATAATAAAAGTCTCATAACAAATATCCACAGCTTGGCACAGCAAATTGGTGTGGAGAGTTTTAACTGCCAAAGGAAAAAGCTTGTATTTGATCCTAGAGGTAAATATAGTTTATTGATGAGGGGAGGTTACATGGTCAGCCCTGAGCTTTAGGAACATCACTTTGGTCACATGTAGTGGCACATACTCATAATCCTAGCTACTGGGGAAGCTGAGGCTGATAGATCTCTTAAGCTCAAAAGTTCTGAGTTGCATCTGGCTTAGTTTTAAAGATACAAGGTTATCTAATCTTCCTTCAATCCACCGGACATCAGAGAGCTCTTACAAGTGTTTTGAATGGGACCTCCCATTGCTCAGAATGGATAGAAGTCTTCTTGCCTAAGAAAGAGTGCACATGAAAAATTTGCATATGTTGCTACTTTCCCATTTTCCTTGGACAAAGTACTGCCTGAGACAAGTTCTTTGCCCACCTCCATACTCTCACCTCACCTACTCCTATAATTACCACACCAAAGCAGAATGATTTAAGTTCCTATCATTCTCATGGGAAAGTCTGAAAGGAAGCTACTTAGTAGTTTCTCCCTTGTACTAGTCAAATTAAAAACTCATTTGTGATATTTTTAATAATTGTATTTCAGTATTTTTTCCTTTTCATGTAAAAGAAAAATATGTATAATATATTAAAATGATTTTATGTATTTTACTTTATATATTTAAAAAATATTATTTTTAAAGGAATCTATAGGCTTCACCAAACTGCCAAAAGTGTCCATAAAACAAAAAAGGCTTAGAACTCCTGCTTTAAAGCTATCCTTCTACCAGCTATAATATCGCATTATTTCTCCTTACCAATTGTCATTAGTTATTGACTGTTTTATGAGCAGAATAAACAATATACAAAGTATAGCCTTTACTTATTCTCTGATAAAACACAATATTCTAAGTCCTTAAGAAAATGGGAACTCTGAACAGCTAGGGGAGAAGAGGTTTTGAGAGAAAGTGTGAGGTTAAGGGAAGGAATGCAAAGGAAGAGGCACCAAAGGCAGGATTTTCCAGTTTCATAACTTTAGCCTATTGGAAAATTGTGTTCCAAGAGTCCCCAACAGCAACAACTAGCATCCAAATTGGCAAGTGGATCACCATAAGCCTATTCAATACTTTTTTTAAACTAATATCTCAACCACTGCACTCTGGTGGGGGTTTGGGGGTGAGGAAGAGGTACAGCCTCCCTGTAACTTGGAGAAGGACTGGCAACTGTCGCTTGCATAACCCCATGCACCCACTCTTCATCATGATTAACTCTTCCATCACAGCCTAGGACACAGGCATTCATCTCCTCAGGACCATCCTCAACCTGAACCCAGGCCTCCCCGGGTCATATATCACGGCACCTTGGGCTGAAGGGCCAGACACAAGTTGTCACTTGTGTTGATGGTGTGTGAAGGAGATGATTAATTAAAGTCACACATGGCGACCCTATTCCTCATCTCAGTTCATAGAAGAAGCCAGCTTGTTTATTTTTAATGACTGAACTATCTTCCCTGCCCCCTTCCTTCCCTACCCTACACCAGTCTCTCTTTTCAGAGCATGAGGTTCAGGAGGGGGAGGAGGGAACAGGTTTTGTTTGGAAAGGAAGAGGCCGTTTGTGGTACTTGCCGAAATAGCCCCTGTGCCCTTTGACATTTTTTTCCCCTGAAGCAACCCACTTAAAGGGAGGCATTGAAATCCAGCGGCAGATTCAGCTGAGCTTGAGAAGTATCCCTGGCCTTTGTAATCTCTCTATGAACACAGGGAGGGTGGAGGGAGAGGGTGGGAAGTTTGGGGGCTAAGGCTCGGAAAAGATAACACAGAACAAAGCCCAACTGGAAAATAAAAGAAACTATCTAGGGGAGAGGAGCAGAATATCAGGAAACAGCTGTGAAGAGACAAAGCATTGAGAGCAGTGAGGGAATAGGAGTTTGGAGGAAAAGATAGGAGGGGCGTAGCCCAGATGGTCCCCAAGGAAGATGAGAAATGAAGCCTAAAGCACAGGGGACTGCCAAGACAGGCAACCCTAGCGATTCACTAGAGCCAAAGAGAACTCTGGCTCAAACTTGAGCATGGGATTACCTACTGAAGGTTCTTCCAAAAATGGGATTTTTTTTTTGTATGGATGACAAAGAATGATGAAAGGCCTGCCTTGAGGGCTCAGGACCCCCTCCTCTCCCACTGAAAAATGAGCTTCAATTCCAATCCACTTATTCATGGCCTATGAGCCATGTTTGGAATGGGCCGATGGTCTTCTTAATCACATGAAATTTAGGGAGAGCAGAGAACTCATGCCCAAGAATGGCAACCAAGACAGCCCCCATTCATCTACCTCCATTAAAAGTTTGTGGAATAGCTTTCCTCAGATAGCCCTGGGAAGTATAGAGTGGTGAGTTACCAATAATTAGGGGACCTCGAGCTCTAAAGGACCTTAAGCCATCATTGAGAACAATCTCTTGATTTTACAGGTGAGGAATTTGAGGTTCAAAGACCTTGTCACTTGCCCAAACTCACATAGGTAAATAGATTTGGAAGCCTAGTCCTCTAACTTCAAAATTGAATTTTCTTTCAATTATGCCATGCATCTCTCTTATTTTCCCATTTTGTATATTAGGAAGCTTCAAGGAAGTTCAATGATTTGCCCACAGTCACTCGGCTTTACAGTTTTCAAAGTACTTTCATTACTACATCCTGAGAGGTAGACAATACCACTATCATTACCCCATTTCCCAGATGAAGATCATGAAGCCCAGAAGGGTTGTGGACTACCCAATGTCATGTGGCAGAGATGGAGATTAAGACTTGTTATTCAGAGATCCTAATCCTTCTTCTACATTTATGTGATACAAATAGATATATGACCATAGGCTCCTTGGTCCCTGTGAGAAAACTGTTTCTTGGATGCTTCCTCATGCCTCACTGAGCCAGGGTTATTTCTATTTTAGTAATCAATAAGATTTGCTGTGACTTGAGAAAGTTCAAATTTACTATGTCTGTGTGAACCTCAGACAGGCCCAACTCTTAGCAAAATTATGTCAGGAAAATTAGTCTTTGTGAACTTTTTGTCTCCCTTCAATGACCCCTTCTTCCTTTGGGCATCCTTTCACAAGGATCAAAGTGATTTCAAGCTAGACCCCATTTAGACCTATCTTCCTGAAATAAACTCCTGATCTTGTCCTCTCTTCTTATCTTTCTCCTCCTCCATCTTTTCCTGTCTTTTTCTTGTCCCTTTGTGCCTCATTCCATTAGGACCCTACTAAGTATAGGAAATCTTCTCTAATAAACAAATTGATAATAATACGTTAATGCCATGTAATGGCTCAATGCCTTTTTTCCTCCCTTAGGAACATAACTATAAGGTTTCAATGTCTTAATCCAATGAATTACTAATGGTAGGATTTTAGGCACTGTAGTAAATCAGTGTGGAAGATAGTTTTTAGTGGAGATGGGGAATGGACCCTTTCGAGGATTCCTCAAATCATATTATATAAGCATATACTTATGAGTATTAGTATTAATATCAATAAAGCAATCAATCAAATGAACATTTATTAACCACCTACTGTGTGCCAGGCACTGTGCTAAGCTCTAGAGATACAAAATAAAAGGCAAAAGATAATTCCTGCCCTCAAGGAGCTTACAATCTCATGGGGTACACAACGTGCAAACAAATATATACAAAGCAAGTTCTATAAAGGATAAATAGGAAACACGAGAGGGAAGGCACTAGAATTAAGAGTGGTTGAGAATGGCTTTCTATAGAAGGCAGGATTTTAGTGGGGACATAAGGGAGGCCAGGGAGATCAGTAGTCAGAGTGGAGGAGGGAAAGCATTCCAGGTATAAAGCAGGGATGGGATGGAGCCAGAAAGAATACCCGGAATTGAGAGATGGAGTGCCTTGTTCATGGGACAGTTAGAAGTCCAAAGTCACTGTATCAAAAAATATATGCCTTGAAGCAAGATGAAGGAAGACTAGAAAGCAGAAGAGGGCTATGTTACAAAGGGCTTTGAATGCCAAACAGCATTTTGTATTTGCTCCAGGAGGCATTAGGAAGGCACTGGAGTTTGAGTAGGAGGGTAATGTATTGGACCTGAGTTTTAGGGAAATCACATTTATATTGCATGTTCTGCCTTATAAAGCACTTTATATGTATGATCTCTCTACTAAGAGGCTGGCTCAATCTTTGAGTAATAGACTAACAGCTATTACTCTATTAGTCATCCATTTCTGATAACCAGGCTTGCAATTACTGACTGTTGTTGCTGGCACGTCCTTAAGGGAGGGTGATGTCTCTGCATGTTCCCATTAAAAACAGTACAATATTCAGTGATACTGGCCTACTTTGCCATAAAAGTCCCTCACCCTACTATGCACATGAATTGGTTCTCAGGGCGTGGGCATCTTGGTCTAAAGACTAGCACAGCACTTTGAGGAGGCTCCTATGACGCCATCTCCAAAGAAAACTATGTAGAGAGTGTACACTCTACACAAAGGATGTGCCCAGCAACTCCAACTACTGGCATCATGCTGAGGCACCGTACTTACACACCTTACCTAGCTTCTTCTCCCCAGCTCTAGTCTCACTATCTGACACCTGAAGTCACAACTGGTCTCTCAAGAATACACCAGCTCTGTTTCTACCACCTCCTCCTTCTGCCTTCTGTATGCTGGTCATAACAGCTCTGAGTAGAAATAGAGAGGCAATATCAGCCAACCTCACAGCAGCTCAGCTTAGCAGCTAGAGCAAAGTAAAAGCCTCTTTGGGAAACCTCCCGTGTCCCACTCACACACCACCTGGTTTCCTTTCTGCCACGCTTCTCTCTCTCTATTATACTAACAACAGATCTAATGAACATGAGACTGGGAACCAGGAGACCTGAGTTCTACTCCTAAATCTACCGCTTACTTATGTATGTGAATTTCAGAAAGTAATTTCACTCCTCTCTTCCTCAGTTTCTTTAGATTAAGCAGGACTCATCCAGGCTGTGTCCGTGCCAGCATACTAGCACAAGGTAGAAATGGGAAGATTCTTCATGGGAAAGACTGGAAGCCTTGAGGAATCAGTTTGAGCCAGACAGCTTTCCTTCCAGACTCCTCATAGACTGTCTTCTAATCCTGTACTGATCTCCGCATCTGGAGCTCTCTTCCCTTGTACATGTCTACCCACTCCATAGCATAGAAAAGCTCGTTCAACGTTCCTTCATTAAGGAGCAGCTAGGTGGTATAGTGGATAGATAGACCCTGGGACCTGGGGTCGGTAAGAACTGAGTTCAAATCTGGCCTCAGACACATACTAGCTGTGTGACCCTTAACAAGTCACTTAACCTCTGTTTGCCTCAGCTTCCTCATCTGTAAAATGAGTATAATAAGAACATCTAGCCTTCTTCTGGAAGGTGAGGCTTTAACTGAAATTTGAAAGAAAGAGGACAGCCAGGCAGCCGAGATAAGGAGAGGGTGTTATGGGCCTAGAGGAAAGCCAGTGAAAATGTCTAAAGTCAGGAGAGATGGAGAGTCTTATGTGAGAAAAAGCAAGAAAGCCAGTGTCATTGGATTCCAGAGTTGGACAGCAGAGTAAGGTATAAAAAGATTGGAAAGGTAAGCTGGGGTCAGGTTTTTGAGACTAAAAGTTAAAAGCCAAACAGAGAATTTTATATATGCTTCTACAGCAGGAATAGGGAACCTGCAGCCTTAAGGCCACGTGTGACTCTCTAGTGTGGCCTCAAGTGTGAACCTTTAGGGACCAAGAGGGCCACATGTGATCTTGAGGCCACAGGTTTCCCGCCCCTGTTCTAGAGGTGGCAGGGATCCACCAGAGCCACAGAAATAGAAAGTCAACAGTCAAGCAATAAGCATTTATTAAGTGCTTACTGCATGCCAGTCACTGTGCTAAGCACTAGGGATACAAAGAAAGGTAAAGACAGCTCACTCTCAAGGAACTCAATGTAATGATCATGTGAAAGAAAGAGCAAGTAGACCTTGGTTTTAAAATAAGACTAACCTGTAGTTTATGCTGGTTTAGATACGATAGAGATTCCACCCAAGAGAGGAATTCTTCCCCAGCCTAGTCCTAGGGACTCTCCTAATCACAGAGACCTAGACCTCTACAGGGGTTAATTTCAGTGTTGATGTGGAGGGAAAATGAGATAAGCTAAGTGTGAAGTTCATTTGTATTGATAGAAATGTGAATATTTGCTCTAAATCTCATTGAGATTGGATTCTCTGGGTTCAATCAATCGCTATTATAACCCAGGTCATTATTTTATTATTTCCACCGTATATCATCCCCTCTTCCCAGCAATTTATTTTGGTTATAACTATTGTTTTAGTACTTTGCCCCCCAACAAGATAATTTCTTCCTGTTTTTTTGGAAGTTTTCTTCTAACTCTTTAGCTCTCTGACCTCATGACCAACAGAGCAGAAGGGTTCTGCTGTTAAAATTAACATGTCTTCACCTTTCGTTACTGACCAAAGTGAAAATCTATAAAACAGGATAAAGAATTCCTAGGATGATAGCATTTAGAACTGAGGGGTCCATAGAAGTTATCCAGTCCAATGTTCTAATTTTTCAAATGAGGAAGCCGAGACCTAGGGAGGTTCAATGATTTGCTGAAGGCAAATCTCTCAGCAACTAGCTGTACTGTTGCCATTTCTGTCTAGGAGTACTAAGGTCATTCCATTCTCTAGGAAGGGTTGCAGCTCCTTTAAGAGCTGCCCATATCTAACTCATGCCAACGAATTAATTCAAGCAGCAGCTGCAGAATTGAACCCCGGGGTAAACCACCAGGGCAGAGTTCTGGGACCTTGCTCATGGGGCAATGATGACATTGCCATTTGAGGTCGAGATTCAAAAGCTTTTGCTGCCATCTTGTGGCGTATAAGAGCCCAACTGGATGAAAGCCAAGGAGAGAAGGTATTTCTACTTGCAGACACAATAAGCTTTTCCAGCCTAGTCACAGAAAAACAAGGGCCCTTAGAAACCATAGGATTTCTATTTAGAGCTGAAAGAACACTTTTTCTCCCTCCATCTTTTTACTGAGTAGGAAATTGAGGGTCAGAGAGATGTAGGAGGCCTCTCTTGGTCTCCCCAACTTGCTAGTGCCTCCCCCTCCAAGGTTACCTTTAATCTGTTTTGTATGTATGTGTCCCCTATATACTTATCTATGCTAATATTGCCTCCAACCCCATCATAATATAAGTTCCTTGAGGGTAGAGATATTTCATTTGTTTTTGTCTTCCTAGGCCTAGAGTTTAGCACAACACTTGTCATATAAATACACTAAATAAATACTTCTTGAGTCACTAACTGAATGCTTTTGAACCCCAGTAATTTTCACCCCAGATAAACCCTCTTTACTTGATACTATAGTGTGATTCCATTCTTTCGACTCAATCATGACACTACCTAAGGAACCCATCTAGGATTACAAAGATTAGTCCAGAAGAAATTGGCTTAAAGGATTTAAGATTCTAGTTAGACATAAGGAAAAACTTTTTTCTGGTTTCCAAAAGAAAGATCAGTGAGAAACTTCAAGAAAACACAAGATTAAGGTTCATAATTTTGTTTTGTTTCATGGACTCCCTTGGTAGCCTAATGGACTATATATATGGACTCCTCAAAACAGTGGGGAGGGGGGTTAATTCATATTTGAAAGAAATGCTAAAATCCAGTTAAAGGTGAGTGAAAATAATGATGGCATTTTTCCTTACTTCACAAGCCCCAGAGTTCCTCCAAAATCTATTCATAGACCACGGACCCCAAGTTAAGCTATTCCTCCAGATTGGTTAGTTTCTTATGTTATTAAATCATAGAATATTCAAGCTGAAAGAGAGCTTAGAAATCATCTAGTCTAATGTTTTCATTTTACAGAGAAGCAAACTCAGGGTCAGGGAAATGAGACTTAACAGCATGATATAGTGGAAAGAGAAATTTCAGTTCTGACATTTAACGGAATGCATTACAAAAAAAGAAGTCTTTTTACCCCCTTTGAGTTTATTTTCATCTTCTTTTAAAAATGGTTGTCCTACTATTTGTACTATCAAGAACCAAAGGATTTTTGTAAGAATAACATGAGATAATGTGTATGTAATGCATTTTATAATAATAGCTTGCATTTATATAGTGCCTGAAGGTTGACAAAGGATTTTACATATGTACCTTATAAACCAAGAAGTACTATACAAAAGTGAATAATTATAATTGCTGGTTATTGACCAAGTGGAGACTATTAATAAGTAAATGAATGAATGAATGGATAAATGAATAAATAAATATATGCTTATATACATACACAGGCATAAGTAAAAATGTATTGAGCTCCTACCACGTGCCAGACACCATACTAAAAAGTAGGGGTACAGAGAAAGGAAAAAGCTATCCCCAAGTCTGATGGAGCTTGAGGTCTAATATGGGAGACAACATGCACACATACACATAAGCCATGTACAGGATAAATTGGAGGTGATAACAAGAGGAAAGGCTAGAATGAAGGGGTTTGGGGAAAGATTTCATAGAGAAGGCAGAATTTTAACTGAGCCTTGAGGAAAGCCAAAGAAGGCACAAGGTGGAGACAAGGAAGGACAGACAAAAAACAGAGATGTCTTGACTTGTGATCTACTGCTTTTATTAACTCTGCAAGGATGCCTTATTAGGTGTTCTCGAACATATCTTCTAGATTTCACCTATACTCAATGATATTGTTATGATCCTATAGATTTATTTTTGTACCATTTTTCTATTTTCTTTAGGACTAATTTTTACTATTTCTTTATTGTACTATTTTTTCTACTTAATGGGTCCTCAGACTTCTGAAGGGAAACTACTCCACTCTAGTTTTTGCTTAATCCAAAAGGTAAGGTCTGGGTATAAATGAAAGGGTGATGGAATCAGATTATCCCAGTTTCTCCATTTACTGACACCATAACTTTGGGCAATTCATCTTATCTATCTGGACCTTTGCTTCCTCACATGGACATTGTGGAGGCTGGAGTCAGTTATCTCTAATGTCCCTTCCAACTCCTACAATCTGTGATTCTGTGAGATGTGTTTAAGTCTACCATTAGATTGGAAGAATACAGCTGTTACTTGACAGATGTAGAAATGAGATCTCAACTATTTGGCAGTGTACTCCTGACCCCTACTGGCCCACATGTCTGCTCTGTATTGTTTTCCTGATTAAACAACAAAAAGCTTAATCAGCATTAAGTTTTATACAAGTCAGAGATTATTTTCTTTTGTTGTTGTTGTGGAGAATACAATCAGATGAGTTGCCTTATTGTTTTTTTACCAGACAGTAGCATTGTATATTTTTTTAAGAAGAAAAAAAGAGCTACTACTCTTGTTTGTTATTGTTGATAGACACAGCTACATCTGAAATTCTTTCCTCCAAACTTCTCAGTCTGATCTCCAAGGCCTTCCATAATCTGGCTTCCCTCTACCTACCTAATTTTCTATCCCACTAACTCTTGCCCAGTATTCACAACTTCACCTGTGTCATGCTGGTTTTTTCCCCATTCCCCTCAACACATCTTGTTCAATATCTACGGGTGTACTGATTCTTCAATTTTCAATGTGAGCATTTACACCTGACAAATTAGCAATTGCTACAGATCAGGGTTTGATTTATTATTTTATTGATTGTTTAGATGAAAGAAAGTAATGGAGAAGATGTTAATAATTCAGATAAAACTTAAAAGGGTATTGTGTATACATTTTTTTTCCTAAATAGCTGGTCATTAAATATTTGCCAGCATACCTCTGGTTCAATCCCCACTCACGCTTTTTGCTCATGATATTTTTCTTGCATAGAATGCCTCCCCTACCCCATCTTCTCTACTCCCAATCTGACCCATCTTTCAAAGTTCAATGCATGTTCCGACCAACTGTAAAATGGTTAAGGGGGATATCTGTCATTCCTAACTTTGCAGGGCTATGGTGAGGTTTTGAAACCATGTAAGTAAATGTTCTTTGAAAACTGTAGAGTACTATATAAAGATAAACTATTAATGTTAATAATCCCAATCTGAATCTGTTAACAAATTACTCATCCTTTAAAAAATGTGATTTGCAGAAATTTAGAACTGCAGAGGGCCTTAGAATATAGAATGTTAGAACTAAAAAGGACATTAAAATATTGAATATTATAAAGCTAGGAAAGAATTTGGGGCATAGAATATTAGACCTGGAAGGAATCTTGAAATATAGGAGGACAGAACATAAAATGATAAAGCTAAAAAGGTAGAATGTGAGAGCTAGAAGGAACCTTACAAGAAAGAATGTTAAAACATGAAAGAGAATGAATTGTTAAAAATGTAGAAACCATCTAGTTGAATTTTCTCATTTTAGAGATGAAGAAATTGAGGTTCATAGAATAAATGCTTAACCCACTAGCCCAAGGTCATGTCAACTCAGTCAAAAGCCTGATTTATTATGTGTTAGGAAACATCAAAAACTGGAGTAAAAAAGTAGGAAATGAAAAACAGTATGAAAATGTTCTTAACTATAGTAAAATTGTAATATCTGTTTGATTCTTTGACCTTTATATTTGGGGGAGGGGATGTCATTTGAAATTTTTTTAATGCTCAATTCAATTAGCATCCACTAATTAACAGCTGACGTTTACTGAGGTCTTTAAAGTTTAAAAACTGTTTTATATCATGTATCCCTTTTTAGCTTTGGCACCACCCTAGAAGGCAGTTAAAACAGGCAGCATCTCCATTTCACAGATGAGGAAGCTGATAACCCAAGAGATAGTGATTTTCCACATGGTCACACAATTAATAAGTGGCAGGATGCAAACCTCTGATTTCCTAACTCCAAATTCAAAACTCTCTATTTTGCCATGCTACTTCTTTCAGTGTTTAATCATTTTTCAATCATATCCAACTCTTCATGACCCCATTTGGGGTTCTCTTGGCACAGATACTAGAATTGTTTACCATTTCCTTCTCCAGCACATTTTACAGATGAGGAAACTGAGGCAAACAGGATTGAGTCGCTTGCCCGGAGCTAGTAATTGTCTGAGGCCACATTTGAACTCAGGTCTTGACTCCAGCCCTGGAACTCTATCCACTGCACCATCTTTCATGCTACTTCACCTAACTCAAAGACAGAAATTCCCAATTTGTCCAAAAACTAGAGCCAGCCTTGGAATAGCACACAGCTAATCACAGAGCCAGGACACAAGCCTGAGTTTCTTGACTCCCAATCCAGTCCTCTTCAATGACATTGTACTGTGTCCTTTTACAGCAGCGGTTCTCAACCTGTGGGTTATGTTCAATTTGTAACAACGAAAATATATCCTGCATATCAGATATTTACATTATAATTCATAACAGTAGCAAAATTACAGTTATGAAGTAGCAACAAAAGTAATTTTATGGTTGGGGCTCACCACAACATGAGGATCTGTATTAAAGGGTTGCGGCATTAGGAAGGTTGAGAACCAGTGTTTTACAGTGTTGGCATTTGTGAGTACTCACTGGGTTGAACTGGGTTGATTATTTTTGGCTTGTGCCAAGACTTAGATAACAAGTTCCATTGGGTTACTACTTAATGTGCAAAAATGCACATTTCTTTGCCTAGTGCTAACATCTTCCAAGAGGTAAGGGAACTTAACATATCCTAAACAGAGAGCAGGAGAGTTACCTATAAAGGGTGGTTAATAAGAGAATTTGGAAACCAAGGGTCTATTATTTATTCTGTCGTGGGAGCTTTAAAACAAGATCTAGGATACAATTTACCCCCAAGTCCGAACTGAAGTGGTTTGGCCGATTGATCACATCCTAGGAATTTGGAGAGGTGCCAGGATCTAAAGAATTAGTTACAGAGTCACAGAGCCCTGTGGCCCAGTCACGTGAAAGTCACTTCCAGCTTGGAAAGGGCTGTACATTCCTGTCTCCTGAGTGGTGTTTCAGATGACTCGGAGCTGGTCTGTCTGTGGGCAGTCAGCAGAGCAGAGAAAGGAAGTCAGGGGGCCAAATGCATTCCATCAGCCCTACCCCAAGACCCACAATTACAGAAACTAAGGCCCTCGGATGCTAGACCAGAGTTTTCTTGGCTTTCTTTTTCGTTCACAAATATCAGTTTTCAATTTGCCCTCATTTCGCAACAGTGGACGCATTGTGATTTAACAAGCATGGGGGCTCTACCACCACCCTCTGCCTGGATGCTATCCAAAGTGTCTGCATTGCCTAAATCCGTATTACATGGCCTTGTGTGTATAAGTCACAGCTAAAGTCCATCAGGCAGCTAGGACTCATCAAAATTCTGTAAATTAGTAAACTATGTCTAGATTGACACTCCTTGTTCTTAACCTAAAGACTTGTTTATTTAACTGTCCTCATTAGAGACTCTTAACTTATCAGGCACCCTCTGTTTCACTCAGATTAGCCTGCTAGCTCTTTCTTGGACACAATATGCATTTTATTTCTCTCATGTCTATAATACCCTCCTTTATCTCCACCCCTTGGAGTACCTTATTTCCTTTAAGACACAGTTCAAGGGACATTGCCTATATGATGCCATTTAAGATTCCCTGAGTTTTTTTTATGATCTCATTTCTTCTTAAAATTACCTTATATTATTTTACAGATATTTTGTTTTAACCAGTGTACGTGCTGTCAGCCCCTCCCCCAAATGTATGTTGCTGGAGGGCAGCAAAGTGTTCATCATTGTCTTTTTGCTTCCAGCACCTAGCAAAGTATCTTTCACACAGGAGATGATAAATAAATGTTTCATGAATTATTTAGTTGAATTGAATGGAATCACAGAGCTAAAAGAAATGTTTATTTTAATAATGCAATAATTCATGTTGGTATCAGTATGAGTATTCTCTCTAATGATATTGATCATAATTATTAGTAATCAATCAATTAATTAATAATCATCTATTATAAGAGCTCACACTCTTCCTCTTTGATAGGAGCTTGAGTTCCACTGGAACAACCTTCAGAATCTTTCATGTAACAGTGAGACCATGGAGGTAGACTGGAGGAAGCCCAAAACCAAATAAATCAGAACTAGACTCTAGAACAAGAGTAAACATAAATAGGTTTTATGATAAACTTTCAGCTAAACAATTTCTTCTCTCTGAAGAACTTTGGAATCTATTGTGAGACATGGGAGACACTGACAAAGAACCACTCAGCGTGGAAGGCGCTACATCAATGAAGGTGCTACACTCCATGAGGAAAGCAGAATTGCAGTATCTCAAAAGAAACATGAGATGCACAAATTTAGAGACATCTCCACTCCAAATGTTCATGTGGACTTTTTGTGCCCACCTTGTGGTAGAGCCTCGTGAGCTCATATTGGTCTGATCAGCCACAGTTGTTCACGCTGCACCTTGACCCCAAGAGAGTGATAGCATTTTGGTTCTTTTAGAGCATTAAAGACAACAACTGAGCATAAATACAACTTACCACATCACTAAACCTCATCATGAGGGGCTAAATGTTCCTAATGAAGAATAGTTCTTAGAATCATAGTTCTTGAGCTGGAAGGGGCCTTACAGGTCATTGACTTAGAGGTCTTTTTTTTTTTAACAGAGAGAGAATCTTCAGAGGGTGAAGAGATTTGCCCAGGGTCACACAGCTAGAAAGCATCAGAGGTAAGATTCAGAACCAACTCATCCTGATGTCACTATGCAATCCACTATGCTACCTCACTAGGTAAAGAAAGAAATTATTTTGAATAAAGAAATCTTGTTCTACCTACTCTGAGTCTGTTGTAGGGATACAATGAGAAAAATGTACTTAAAGGCACTTTGTAAAGTTAAAATCCTTCTGTAAAAATGATTGGTTTTGTTCAGAGTAGGAGAGAAAAGAAACAAGTATTTTGGGAGCACCTACTATGTGCCAGCTGGGCAGTTAGGCGGCACAGAGGGTAAAATGCTGGGCCTGAAGTCAGGAAGACCTTATCTTCCTGAGTTGAAATTCAGCCTCAGATACTTGCTCATGGTGTGACCTTGAGCAAGTAACTTAACCCTGTTTGTCTCAGTTTCCTCATCTGTCAAATGAGCTGGAGAAGGAAATGGCAAATCACTCCAATATCTTTGCCAAGAAAACCCCAAATGGAGTCACAATGGGCATGACTGAACAACAAAAATGTGCCGAGTACTATGCTAAGCACTTTGCACATATTATCTCATTTGATCTTCACAAGAAATTTACAAGGTAGGTGCTATGATGATTCTCATTTTACATTTGAGAAAAATGAAGCAAACAGGATAAAGTGACTTGCTCAAACTCCCACAAATTTATCAGTTTTTTATGCTGGATTTGAACTCAGGTCTTCCTAACTTCGGGCCTAGTGCTCTAGCCACTGTACTAATACTATTTAGCAGTTTCTTGGCAGCTATAATAAGAATAACTTACAATTGTTACTAATTTGCTGATTACTGATGGGCATTAACCAGTCTATGGACTTTAGCAGAGGTAGATGAGTCTATTTACACAAATATCCACTGGGTGAGTTGGAAGGAAAGGGAAAGCAGAGATGATTAAAAAGTCACCAAAAAAGAAGTCCTAGAGCAGGAATGGATCTTGCATTAAGTGTGCCCAAAGCCTCCAAATTATACTGCTCTAAGGAAATGATTTGCAACCAAGTTCAGCAAGTATATCATTCAGAGAAATGGGACAAGGCTAGATTTAACGGCATTTGCTATTTTAGACTCAATAGTAATATCCAACATGGCCCAGAGTGACAAAAAGCATTGAGCATGGTCACTCACCCCCAAAAGAAAGCAAAAGACTATGGGTGGGGAGGAATAGAGTGGTGATCTAGGACACATGGTAGAAGCCACCACCAGCCATGCCTCCTGTGCACATACTCCAATACTTCTCACCAAACACTCTCCATTTTGCTCCATATAATACTTCCAAACAATGCCCAGCATTTGGATCTACTGGACTCTCACTATACCTGCTGCCTTGTTATGTTCTGGGAAGCTTAAACAGTCCAGCAGAAATACCAATGCAATCAAACACTAAGTCAGTTTCTTCCCCACAGCCAGGAAAGCAGCAGAAAGAACTATCTCCCAAATTCCCATGCTATTCCCAGGTTGTGCTTACTCTTAACCTTGGGACCACATAGAGCCCCAAACTCTTGACATCTTGAGAAATCATTCCTCTACTGTCAGGTAGGACACCTTCTATTTAATAATCTCCAGAAAAGGAGACTACTCAGCCTTACCTAACTCCCCGTTGCTCTTCCAGATAATGAATTAGAAAGAGGGATCACTGGTGGTCAATGACCTCAATTCAAATCCAGAATCTGCTGTTTACTATGTGACTGTGGGTTACTCATTCAAACTCACTGGGCTTCAGTTTCCTCATCTGTGAAATGTGGGCTTTGGAGTAGATGGCCTTGAAACTCCTTCCCAGCTCCATGGTCTTACATAAACTCAAAGTCTGAAAAATACTCTGTATTCCAAATGCTCTGTCTCACCTATGTCTCCTATCCCTCTGTGTCTCCCAATTCCTCACCATCTGTCCATGTCTCCATTTGGAGTCAAGGAGTTACTACAGTCACTTATTTCTATGATTTACATCTTTTACCCTCACAAAGGCTTTTTTGTCCAACCTACATCTTTTTTTTGCTGCAATTTTAGGCTTATTTCCTCTTGTTCTGGACGCAGTAATAGAGAATGATTGTTCACTCTCTTCTACATAATATATTTTTTTTACATATTTTAAAATGTCTGAAACAAGTCACAATCTTTTCAAGAGGCATAAAGTTAATTTACTTTCAAAAAAATGAAGGTTGACCATGATGGAGATAATACTTCGATGGCCAAAAGATCCATGATTCCATCATCAGTGCTCCTGCCAGCAATACAGATCTTTACTCCTCCCCATTTTAGGAGTCTCTGTGGCCCCCAGTTTTTCCACCTCCTTATGGATGAATCACTCTGAACTCAATTGGACTAGTTCTCAAACAAGAGATGCACGATCTGTCCCCAGTCCTGTACTTGACAATGATAATAACCATCATTTTTAGAACATGCTGAGGTTTGCAAAGTACTTTCCTCACAGCAGCTTTATGTGATAGGTAGTAGGAATACGGATACACTCATTTGAAAAAGGAGAAAGTTAAGGCTCTGAGAAGTAAGTTGCCAATGGTCACACAAGTACAAGATACAAGTACTTTGAACACAGGTATCTTGACCCCAAGTCAGAAGAAGCCTTTGCAATTTAGTCAGTTCCTTGGGCTCCCTGAGAGTAGAGGATGTTTTACACTATTATTGTTTATTAATTTTTGCCTTTCATTGTATCTTAAACACTTAGCGCATTGTCGGGAATGCAGCGGGTGGCTAATAAATGCTTTTTTATTGCCTTTGTTCTGCTGAAAGCCTCCACACTGAAGTGTGACATCACCCTGGGACCTTAGTGGAAAAACGTACCAATACTTTCCTTAATGATGAGGATGATTATAATTATTTAAAATATAATAATAATAGTGGGAAAAACAATAGTTGGTAGAGTTCTGCATATGAATTCATATAATGTTTTACATATAAAGTAATATATATAATAATCACATTTCTATAGTTCTTTACAGTTAGCACTGTGCCGGTAATATTATTTCTGTTTTATAGATAAGGAAACATAGACTCAGTGACTGACCCAAGACCATACAACCGTTGAGTATCAAAACCATCACTGAAACATGTCTTCAAGCCCAAAGTCCAGTATTCCACTCCTCACACTACTGCATGCCTACTGCATGAGGCAGTTGATAAATTCAAGTGAGATATTAGATACATAAAGTGATCATTGTAAGTATAGAGCACCATAAAAAGTTAGTTATTATTATTACCCTCATAGATTCATAGATTTAAAGATAGAAGGAACCTCATAGGTCATCTAGTTCAACCCCCTCATTTTCCATTTGAAGAAACTGGGACCCAGATATGGGTTAAATTAATATCCCCAAGATCACCAAGGCAGGAATTGCTAAGGCAAGAAGAGTCAATATTTAAATTCAAGTCTTTAAACTCCAAATAAGCCTCTTACCACCACCAAAAGTTTAGAACTAAAAGTGACCTTAGAGATTGCATTGTCCAACCCAGTCAGTTTAGCTGAGATCCTGAGAGGGGAAAGTTAGAGAATCACAGAAGTAAATACTCTTGGAGTTTGAAAGAATCTTGGATGTCTCTTAATTCTGCCACTATCTGAACAGGAATTTTTCTCCACAGTATCTTTAACAGTTAGTTTTCAAGCCTTTTCTTGAAGATTTTCAGTGACAAGGAATGGCTACATTTCAAGGGGCAGCCTGTTCCAATCTGGATAGCTCTAATTGTTAGGAATTTCTTCCCCTACCCCATATCAAGACACTTTCATTTATTACTTCTCGTTCAGCTCTCTGGAGCAAAAGAGAATCAAATCTTTCATTCCATGAGAGCTGTCTCAACTGTTTAAAGATACCCCCCAAATCTCCTTTACAGGCTAAATATTTCAAATTCCACAAATAATCTCATTGTGATATGTTTATGCGCCCTCATCAATGTTACTTCCCTTCTAAGGATATAGTTAAGCTTAAAAATCCTTATTTTACAGGTAAGGACACTGAGATTCAGAAAGGCAAAGTGACTTATTCAGAAACACTCAGATAATTGGTATCAGGACTAGAATTCATGTGTCTTTACTTTCATCAAGGATGCTTTCTCTCCTAAAAGTTTACTTAGAATAAAGTACTAAAGGATGAGTTTGCACAGCATTTGGGAGCTCTAGGGAGGGGAAAACACTGCATTAAGACATGAGAGCTAATGTTATTACTCCATTGCTCCAAATCCTTCAATGGTTCCCATTGCCTGTTGAACAAACAGCTTAGTATTTAAAGCCCTTCCCATTGTGGCACCAACCTATCCAAGAATTTTTTGTTGCTCTGAGAAGAATGTGCATCACTCAGTCATGGCATTACAATATCTGAATCTAAGTCTCTGGATTTACTAACTATGTAACCATAAGCAAATCATATTGATTTTAGTAACTTTAGTTTTCACATCTCTAAAATGGGGCTAATAATAGATTTATCACAGGTCTGATTATTGGCAATCATCTTGTAAACTCCTATACACTATAGAAAAGTGAGTAGTCAAGAAAGTGCTTAATTACATTATAAGTTCCTTGAGAACATGGGATATGTTATTTTTAATCTTTGGGAATTTGTCATTTGTAATTTTATTGCATATTAACATTTAATTTAATTTAACTTTGTTACTTTTCATCTTTTAATCTTGGGCATCTGGCCCAAGGTGTGCCACTAACTGACTGTGTAACCTTGAGCAAGTTTTTTTCACATTCTAAAGCTTACTCTCCCCTTCCTCAACCCCACACATGAGAGGGTTGAAAGAAATGATAAACCTTAAGGTCTCTTCCATCACTAAAATTCTAGTTAGAAGATTCCTTCCAGGTCTAACATTCTATGTTCTAACATTCTTTGTTACTAAGGTCTCTTCAAGCTTCAATACAGTATAATTCTATGATCTTAAAAGCAAGAAAGTGGGGAATCGATCTTACCCTGACCAGTTTTCCCTTATCTATGTAAATGGTACACTGGGTATGGAAAGAGATATCCCCTGGTGCCTTTGCAAGATGCTGACTTTGGGCCCCTTTGTTGTGGGGTTTTTATTCCACTTTAAGGCTGTGAAGTTTTTGTCTTTTCCTATCAGATGTTCACACGATTGCCTTTGAAAGATTCCCTTTGATTATAATATGAAGGCTAAAACAAACCCTATGGATCATCTAGCCATCTCCTCCAACCCCCATTTTAAAGATGAGGAAACCAAGGCTCCCAAGAGGGCTAGTGTCTTGTAGTGGCTTCAAATCTAGGATGTAGGATGTCAAGTCCAAGCCTCTTTCCACTATAACACCCAGGGCAATCCTCTACTTTCCACTGTGATCCTTCCTTTCCTTCAGAGTTGACCTAGTGACTCTTATCTCTAAAGAAGCAAGGGGTTTAACTGTTTGTGGAAGAGAGCAGCTTTGCCAGGAATACAATTACAGGATATGCCTTTCCTCTACTGTCTAACACTACCCCACCTTTCCCGTCTTATCTCACGTCACACATACTCTGGTCATCTTGGAATCTTTACCATCCCCTAAGCTGCTCTGAACTTTCCTCCCTTCATTCCTTTATTCTCACTGCTTGAAACGATCCCTTAACCCCTCCTTACCTTATGATTTCCCACCCACCCTGTTAAGTTCAATTCAGGTTCATTATTCCTCTAGAACACCATCTCTGATGCCCCCTTCCTTACCCTCCCCCAAAACAGGATAATGCCCATCCCTACTTCACTCACATATAGATCTTGATTTGCAGTTCACTGGTACATTTTTCAAGCAATATTGGATATCTTATTGTGACATATTTGTTTATGTGCCTTCCCCTTATAAGACTGTAAGCTCTTTGAGGATGTATTACCTAACTTCCTATCTTTCCTAATGTTCATAATAGTGCTCTATCACAGCAGATATTTAATAAATGTTTGTTCAATCAAACCAAATGGAATAGAGTTGAACCAATCATAAAGTTTTAGACTTGAAGCTGGAATTACTGAGGGGAAATGCCTTGCCCAGTGGCACACTAGTAGTACACAGCAAAGCCCAGATTTGAACCCAGCTCATCTCACTCCAAATTCAATAGTCTTTCCACTATACAAAAAAATAAAGTAAAAGGGAAAAGGGGAGCTTGTGAAACAAAGGCATCATTTTATGAAGCTAGACAGGAGACATCTTTGTTACCAAAATATCTACAATATAGGATTTGACTAGGCTTTCCACTATTTGCCTCTCCCATCTTGAAGAACAAGGCCAAGCCCTTTCTACCACCATTCCTCATTATGATACTTGTTTCCCTTTAAAACAATGGAGCATGGTTTCTTAATCTGTGTTCCAGGACCCTTTGGGGCATAAAAAGAAGACATCCTTATATGTTACAAGGACCCGAAAGTACCACTCTGCTAATGTGTTGTGACAACAAGTGTGCAAAGGCATGTCATGTTGTCCTGAATTTCTTTTCCCTTTTGATACCTTTTGACCAGGGACTACAAGTCATACAAAAGTATCTACTGACCTGGAACAAAATTTATAACTGGTGTGCTGGTTTTAATTGACTCCAAAATTCTTTATCCCCTCTAGGTGGCACTTTGTTTCCCCCTACTCTTGAGTAATTGTTCAATTAAAATTTATTCTCAAGTAAATACATTAAACTCATGAATACTAGGGTATAAATGACTGGTACTATCTTAAAGTGATAACCTTTGTCAGAGGTGTTTGGCTTTGAACAGAGATCAAAGTCTTCAGTTAAGGACATGATTCCCTGATGGCAAAATTTAAAAGAAATACCTAAAGAGATAAGTAGATTTCCTACTGCCTTGAAAGCACACTTTATAGGCAGTCATCTACTCTTCCTATGCAAAGTAATCATGGTAATGAAAGGAAGAAGGAAGGCCAGAGGATGACCAGGTGGTTAAAAGAGTTAGGGACAAGCAACAAGCATTATAACTCCAGGGGTTATAAATAGAAACAGGTGAAGTCACAGAATCTCAGAGTTAGAAGGCTTCCCAGAGGTCACCTAATCCAAACCCCTAACAAAAATATGACTCTCCTCTGTGGCATTTCCCAACAAGTGAGATATAAAATAAAGTGGACTAGCTCCTCTTTGAGGTCTCTTCCAGCTCTGTGATCCTAGGATTGTAAACCCAAACAAATGTCCTACGTCTACTTAAAGAAGTCCCAGACAAAAGCTCAAAATTACATAAGGATGGGGGCGGAGTCAAAATGGCAGCATAGACACAGGAGGACTCTGTGGCTCCCCCCATAACCACTCAAATACCTATAAAATATGACTCTAAACAAATTTTAGAGCTCCAGAACTCATAAAACAACAGAGAAACAAGGCTCCCGCTAAGGGCAGCCCAGCAGATGGACAGAAAGGGTTCATGACAGCACCCTGGGAGCAGAGCCCAGCCCCAAGCAGTTTTAGCCCAAGGGCATCCAGGAGAAAACACAGCTGGAGCTTTCAGGAGAGTGGATCACCGGCAGCTCTGGAGATTTCCAATTACCAAGCTATAAGAGCCAAGGACAAGGGAAAAAGGTCAGTGGAACTCAGCTAAATTTCAGGGAGAGGGTCTGGCCAAACTGCCTCCAGAGCTAGAAGCAGTCTGAAGTGGCAGCCCTGCAGCCACCTCCACGTGGCTGCTTCAGAAGCTCCCGGCCTGCAGATTGCAGGGGGGCCAAGAAATCATTCAGGGGCTAAGTGCTCTTGCCTTGAGCTGCCTGGATTGGGATTACAGTCTTGTGGTGGTGGTCCTGAGGTATGTTTTCAGTGAGCTAAAGCTGGTGGGAGATGCAGAGACTTAGGACTCTTAACAGCTCTGAAAGCTGTGAAAACCCCAGGGATTTGTAACAAAGCTATCCCCTCTGGAAGCAGAGATCCACAGAATGAAAGAGTCAAGTAATTGACTGGCAACGTGAGCAGGCAAAGGAAGCAAAGAAAGCTCAGCAATCCAACTTTAGATTCCTTTTTTGGGGACAAAAAAGATCAAAGCATGGAACGGGAGGAAGACAGCACAGTCAGAACTCCCACACCAAAAGCTTTCAAGAAAAATGTAGACTGGTTAAAAGCCATAGAGGAGCTTAAAAAGGATTTTGAAAACCAAATTAGAGAAGTGGAGGAAAAATTGGGGAGAGAAATGAGAATGATGCAAGAAAATCATGATAAGACAGTCAACAACCTGACTGAAGAAAATAACACCTTAAACAGTAAACGAATTCAAATGGCAAAAGAGGCCCAAGAAGCCAATGAGGAGAAGAATGCCTTAAAAAGTCAAATTTGCCAGATGGAAAAAGAATCTCAAAAGCTCAGGGAGGAGAATAATTCCTTCAGAATTAGAGTGGAGCAAATGGAAGCAAATGACTTTATGAAAAATAAGGATACTATTAAACAGATCCAAACAAGTGAAAAAAATAGAAGTCAATGTGAAATATCTCCTTGAAAAAATCACTGACATGGAAAACAGATCCAGGAGAGACAATTTAAAAATTATTGGACGACCTGAAAGCCATCATCAAAAAAAGGACCTAGAAAGCATCCTTCAAGAAATTCTCAAGGAAAACTGCTCAGATATTTTAGAACCAGAGGGCAAAATAGAACTTGAAAGAATTCACCAATCACCTCTTGAAAAAGATCCCTAAAAGAAAACTCCTAGGAATTGTATAGCCAGGTTCCAGAGTTCCAAGATCAAGGAGCAAATATTACAAGCTGCCAAGAAGAAACAATTTGAATACTGTGGAAACACAATCAGGATAACCCAGGACCTAGCAGCTTCTACATTAAGGGATCAAAGGGCCTGGAATATGATATTCCAGAGATCAAGGAAGCTAGGATTAAAACCAAGAATCACCTACCCAGCAAAATTGAGTATAATATTTCAGGGGAATATATGGTCATTCAGTGAGGTGGAGGACTTTCAAGCATTCTTGAGGAAAAA
>CM053587.1:272451421-272473487 GCA_028646515.1 Pseudochirops corinnae
ATATATATATATATATATATAATTATTATCATTATTATTTACATGCAACTGGGAAATAAGATATACAGGCACTGAGACAGGGAGATCCATCTTGCTCTAACAGAAAGTCAGAGGGGTGATGGGGGAGGATATAGGAGAGAGCAGACTGGGGGAGGAGGTATACAGTGGGATCGCTGTTTTGGAGGGGTGGGTAGGGGAAAGACGGGAAGAAAATTTGTAACTCAAAATCTTGTGGAAATCAATGATGTAAACTAAAAATAAATAAAAGTTAATTAGAAAAAAAATTACATAAGGATTTGTAAAAATAAATCTTAGTGTAACCACAAAACGTCTACTTTAGTCATTCCTACTCACAGGCTTCTCCTAGAGAAAGTAATGCAATTATACAGACTGGACTCATTCCAGATTTATTGGATCTACTCTGACCTGAACCCCTCAACTGTTATACAGTGATCTTTTTAGTCTTCAATAGCTCCCTATTACCTCTCGGGTAAAATGCAAACTACTCAACCTGACATCTTAAATAATATTGATGTCTTTGTTTTGAAATCAACTACATTTCCTTCTGTATCCTTCCCCTCTTCTTTTTAACAGAAAAGTACATGTGATAATAAAGAATTAAAAGGGGGCAGGGGAAGATCAGCAAAGCTAACACACATTTTTAAAAGTCTGATTATATTATATATATATATATATATATATATATATATATAAAACACTATATTTTTATTTTATATATCATATTATTTTATATTTATATGTAATTTTATTAAATTTAATATATAAATAATAAGTATATTATTTTACATATATATAGCGTTCTACACCCATAATCCCCCACCTATGCAAAGAATAGGAGGCAGGCACCTCATATTTTTGCTATCAGACCAATCTTAATTATAATTTCATAGTATTTGCTTTTGATATAAGGAGATATAAAAGTTACAAAGCACTTTACACATATTATATTGCATCTTCCTCATAACCAACCACCCTCTATGGAAGGGGCTACAATATGATCAATCCTAATTTAGGATTTATGTAGCTTCATCTGGTTTTTCCGTTGTATCTCTCACACATTTATGAGGTAGTGCGAGGTAGCTAGCTGGAGATGAGCAGTAGATGTCTCTCTGTTTTCCCTCAAAGGAGAATAGACAGAGTACTCTGAGTTTGGAGAACAGAAAGTACAAAGAAAAGGCAGGAACTGGGAGTCCAGGATTAGATGAAGGAAAAAAAGATAGATTTTCAAATAACAGTTTTGTTAAAGAAAAGGAACTAGATGGAAAGAGATATGACATGTAATCCTGCAAAAGGGACAATAGGGATTTCTATGGGAGCCGGTCAAAAAGATCCTAGATTAGGAGAGAATACTAACTCATTTGAAGTCTGAAAAAAAAATGCCAAAAGAATAATAATCATCATCATAAGCATTATCTTCACCAACTGAACTCTGCTTGTTTAAAGTACATAAGAGAGTTCTGAAAAGCATCTTCTAAATGTAAGAATCAAGCCAATAAATATTTCTTAAATTATCTACTATAGGTAAATACGCGGGGAGGCAGCTAGCAGCTCAGTGGTTAGAGCACCGAGCCTAGTCAAGAAGACCTGAGTTCAAATATCGTCTTAGATACTTATTAGCTGTATGATTCTGGGCATTTAATCTCTGTATGCCTGTTTCTCCAACTGTTAAAATGGGGATAATAATAGCATTTATCCCACAGGATTGTTGTGTGGGTGAAAAGAGAGATTTGTGTAAAAAAAAAAAGTGCTTAGCTGTCCCACTCAATTCGCAGCAGTCCCTCCTGCACCTGCAAACTTCAGCTCTCCCTTCTGCTCTGAAATAGAAGTATGTATGTTCGGTTTTACAAACATACATACATACATACATATATATATATATATATTTGCATCTAACAGCAGCCATCTCTATGGCAGATGAGTGGGATTGAGGAAGGATAAAAAGAAAGTTACACAATAACTTTATTGTATGTTTAAAAGGAAAATGCAAGTTGTACATAATAGAGCTGCCATTTCACATGCAGTCCTCTTTTTTTTCTTTTCTATTTTATTATGGAAATGCTTGTTTTATTTCTTAAGTTCAGGAGAGGCTAGGTGGCACAGTAAACAGAGCACCAGCCTTGGAGTCAGAAGGACCTGAGTTCAAATCCAGTCTCAGACACTTAACACTACGAGCCATGTGACCTTGGGCAAGTCACTTAACCCCAATTGCCCTCCAAAAAGCAAAAAAAAAAAAAAAATTTAATATATTTCTTAAGTTCAGAATTTTAAAAAGTGCTTAGCATAGTGCCTGGCACATAGTAAGCACTCTATAATAAATTCTATAATAAATAAGCTTATTCCCTAATGAGCACAGAAAGGGCACACAAAAATATGAGGCATTATCTCTCTCAAGGAGAGTACTATCTATCTAAATGCGTTGGGTATTAGATTGTTGTTGTTTGTCCTTCATTCTCAAAAAAGACCATGATATCAGGAAGGTGATGTCATGATGTGCAAGTGAATTGGATTTAAGTGAGGGAGAGCTGTGCAAAATCATGAGCCTCACTTTTTCCTCTGAAGCCATCTGGGTTCAATGACAAGATATAAATCAGGATGTCTGAAGATCTCCACGTGTCGGATTATATGCGGAATGAGAGGAAGATGAGTTAAACCTATGACTTCATCAGCAAAAGAAACTCACAACATAGAAGAAACACCTTCTACCAATGCGCATTGACAAGACATACATAATTTGTGGTCTTAAAGAGCTACACGGGGCACTCAGAGGTTAGAGTATATATGTTTGTCTATATGTCAAGAGTTGAATCTAGGTCTTTCTAACTCCATAGCTGATCTTCTATTCACTAAGCCAAGCTGATTCCATACATTCTAGTAGAAAAAAAAGAAAACAGTATTGTTAATTGTTTAAAGATTTGTCAGAGCTTGCATTCTTTTGGCAAAGCTTGTAATCCATCAACCAACAAGAATTTATTAAGAGCTTACTTTTAGGGGTGGCTAGGTGGCACAGTGAATAGAGCACTGGCACTAGAGTCAGGAGGACCTGAGTTCAAATCCAGCCTCAGACACTTAACACTTACTAGCCATGTGACCTTGGGCCAGTCACTTAACCCCAATTGCCCTGCCTTCCCCCCTACACAAAACAAAAAAAAAATTTTTTTAATGAATAAAAAAAAAAGAGAAAGAAAAAAAAGAACTTACTTTTACCAGGCACTGGGCTTAATACTGAGCGAGATACAAAGACAAAAGAAAAACAATCCCTGCTTTCAAAGAGCTTACAATCTACCAGGAAAATAACATGTATATATCTAGATATATACTAGTCCTGACTAGACATATACAAAGCAGACACAAGGTAATCTTCAATGGGAAGATACTTCTTGTAGAAGGATTCTAAGAGGTGGGGGAGAGGAGATAGAGAATTCAAGCACAGGGGCCAATAACTGAAAAGACATCAAGAAAAGAGATGGGGCATCATGGATGGGGAATGGCAATTAGGCCAGTATGGCTGGATCATAGAATAATGTGTAGGAAGAGCAGAACAAACCTACTTGCATTAATAATCATCACAATCAACAATAACAATCACCATCATCACCACAACAGCATTTATTAGCAACTTAAGGAGGGAGGAGTAATAAACTCCTACCAAAACCCTCCTTTCCAAGGGCTCAGCTAACTCTCTACTTTCCATATGCTTGTCCATAAACATCATGACTCCCCCAGGATAAAATGATCACCTGAAATTTCTGAAATTTCATCACCATGCAAAGTGACTCAGTTTTTGACACTCTGTACCTTCTCCCCCTGCTCAGTTTTACCTCTCTCGTAAGACTGGAGGAGTAGAGAGCAGAGTACTAACTCCTCCCAAAGCCTTCCTTGATAAAGAACTCAGAACTTTACAAATAACTCATTTTCTATCACCTTCTCTGTTTGTTTTCAGCCCTAGAAACATTAGGTCCTCGGTGCTGGGTTCCCCCCTTGTGGTTCTCTCCCCCATTTTTTCAGTTTTCTTTTGTGTACCGTCTTCTCCTATTAGATTGTTAGCTTCTTGAGGTCTGGGACTTCTTGAGGTTGTTTTTTTTATTACTATGTGAAACCAGGATTAGCTCCCTGGCAGGGCAAGGAAGAATTCAAGGGAAGAAAGAATTCAAGTTATGGGGCGGACAATAGACTGCATTTTAACCAAGACTAATTAGCTAAGTAAAAGGACGATCGATAGAATTATGGCCACTAGTTAATAAATTCTGGCAATAACAATTCATAAGACAATCTATTGAGTCATGGGAAGGTGGTGATCTGCAGAGACAGAACATACAGATGAAATCACATCGGGCAATTTCAAGATTGTTTTTAAGCAATGAAGAATAGCTCAAGACTATAGAATTGTCCTGGACTAGAGATGTTTCAAAGGCCTAAAAGACAGAGCAGTTGTACACACATAGCTATAGGGGTACACAGTTGCTGATAATTTCATGGAACTATTTAAGAATATTGGGGCAGGTGGGTGGTAGATACCGTGCCAGGCCTGGAGTCAGGAAAATGAATCTTCTTGCATTCAAATCTGACTTCAGAAATGAACTTGCAATATGACCCTGGGCAAGTCACTTAATCCTGTTTGCCTCAGTTTTCTCATATGTAAAATGAGCTTGAGAAGGAAATGAGAAATCATTCCAATATCTTTATCAAGAAAACCCCAAATGAGGTAATGAAGGATCAGATACAACTGAAAAACAACCGAGCAACAATTTTAAAACATCAGGATGGAATTTGTCTACTCTTTGGTTACTATACCTAATTCTGATGAAGAGAGGAGAATTAATGGAGAGCTAGCGTTTTAGTTTGATCAAGAGAGCTTAGAAAGGGTGAAAGTATGTCTGGTAAACATCTGAGAGGTAATGGGTTCCCCTATTAATTCAAAGTCTGGCTAACCCCTTGTCACCCATATTGTAGAGGATTTTTTTTCATATGTGTGTAAACAGACCAATCAGAAGATGGTGTCTCTTCCAACTCTTCTGTGATTCTGAGTCTCAAAGAAATATAGATGTGCAGATCATAGAAGTTTGTAGAGAAAAATATGCTGCTGGAGAATTCATTTGGTGACTGTAGGGGAAAGAGTGAGAGAAAAAATAAGTCTGTGGTGGTTTCAATGAGGCCACTTCGTAGAATGAGAGAATGTCTGAGAAAATGTGGAACTGGAAAATCCAAGCTGTGCATCGAGCCCTGATCTGAGAAAGAGGACATCCAGACGTAATGCAGGGACCTGAATCCTGGTTTCTCTGATTCACATATATTGTTCATATCATCAAGAAGAATGATGATGAAGTTGCAAAATCAGATTTTATCCCAAAGAACATTTATAAATCTCAGTCCTTTCTCACTCTTTTTCAAAAAAAGATTCCCCAGGAAAATAGGAGATGAGTGACCCATGGCAAAGGTCTATGTCTTTAGTGACAAGAGCACGACATTTGTACAGAACTTTATTGTTTGCAAATCACTTGACTTAACATTATTTCATTTAACCTTTAACAACACTATGAGCATAATTATTCCCATTTTACAAATGAGAAAACTAAAACAGAGTTCGGAAAACTTGCTGGAAGTCACACTGTTATAAAGTAGAACAGCATTGGTGTCAAACTCAGCTTTTCTGACTCCAAATGCAGTGGTCCATTAAGGCAAATATTCCATATTCCAGGAAAAAGGAAAGTGATATCCTCTCTTTGCCCTGTTCGGGGATTTTTGGAGGGACAGCCATACTTAGATACTTCTCCTTACACTGCGGCAGACCGAACTCCTCCATGCATTGTCATTTGCTGCAAGTCTTGTCCATGTCTTCCCATAAATCCTCCAAAAGGGGTCCCAACACACCTGCAGTTTTTCTCTCAATTGATATTGAGGGATATGAGCTTGGGATGTTCTTCAATGATTCTTTTCTCTTACCCCTACAAAGATGGGGATGAGGACAAGAAGCTCTTGGAGCTAGACAGTTAGACCAAGTTCAGTTCCAGGGCAACTTGGAGAAGAGGGATCTAGAAACCCAAGAGCACAAAATACACAATGAGAAAAACTTGGGCTATCATAAGAAGACAACACAGATCTCTGTTATTCCAAACATCTTAATATGACAGTGGGGGTTGTTTGGTATGGGGGACTTCATATAAGCTGCAAGGAAAGAAAATTATCTACCACATAGGACTATTGTGAGGAAAACATTCTGTACACCTTGTAATGTTATATAAATTTAAGTTGCTATCATAGCATTGTTCTGAGAATGAGCATAGGGATGAGGCTAGCAAGGAACTCTTTATGACATAAATGGCTTCAAACACTAGAGAGAATCCTATAGGCCTAAGCCATACATCCCCAGAGAACCCCTTGCCATGGCTCATTAAATCTACGAGTTAGAATTAATTCAATACAACAAACATTTTTAGATATCCACCATAAATAAAGGCACTCTTAGAGGCCATCTAATCTAGCCAGTACCTGAATCCCCCCTACAACACACTAAACAAATGGCCTTCTAGCCTTTAACCAAAGACCTCCAAATAATGGGAAATTCCCAACCCCTAAAGTAGCCCTGGTTGTTAGTGAATTCTTCTTCACTTCATCTACTCTGTCTCCCATGGGGACATTGGTGAAGAACATCTTTCCACAAGATATGAAAGTTCCAAGCAAGCAATCCTCTCTGCAAGGATGATAAATGGCAATGCTATGTAATAAAATTGAGGGGGTCAGGGAAGGAAAGCATGTGGGACCAGCTGAAACAACATCACAAAGTGATAACATCCATACAGTGTAAGGTCATACAGTCATTTCATTATTTCTTCTAGATCATTCAATTCAGTTCAGTGCTATTCAATAATTCTTTGTTTTGCATTTATTTATTCTATAGCTACTAGGCACCTAATAGGTAAAAAAAAAAAAAAAAAAAAGGACTGTGCTAGATTCCAGGAATTTAGCAAATAAGAAAAAAATTAAAATTCTCACCCTCTAAGAACATATCACCCTTTAGAGGAGACATAGCCATGGAAAAATAGAATAATGGAGAGGGAGCTAGGAGAACTGAGAACAAGTACTGCCTTTGGTACTTACTACCTGTGTGACTCTGGGAAAGCCATTTAACCTTATTGGGTCTCAGTTTCTTCATTTACAAAATGATTGGGTAGGACTAGATGGCTCCTCTGAGGTCTCTTATAACTTTAGATCTAAGGTCCTGTGGTCCTAAGTATGATTATCTAGCCCAAGTACTCTAGAAAAATGTTAATAATGAGACAACACCAGCTGCCAAGATCAAAGCAGACTTGGAGAAGGTGCTACCTGGTCCAAGCCCTGAAGGAAAATAAGCATTCTAAAAGATGAAAATGGCAAGAGTTTGTATAAAGACTTGGGAAAGAGCCTGCACAAATTCATGGAGGCAGACAAGCACAGGGCAAGAATAGCCAGTAATCCAGTCTGATGGGAATGTAAAGTATGTTTTGTTGTTTTTCAGTCATATCTGATTCTTCATGACAATATATGGGGTTTTCTTGGCAAAGATACCAGAGTCGTTTGCTATTTCCTTATCCAATAGATTAAGGTAAAGAAAGGTTAAATGACTTGTCCAGTATCGTGACACAGCTAGTAAGTGTCAGAAGTCACATCTGAACTCAGACAGAAGATCAGTTGTCCTGACTCCAGGGCCAGCACTCTATCCACTGTGCCACCTAGCTACCTGTAGAGTGCATGCAAGGTAGTAAATGTTAATTAAGTCAACAATGGTAAACTGAAATCATAGGGGACCTTAAACGCTAGTATAAGGAGTTTGTAGAGACAATATGGAATAAACGGAGTTTTTTCAAGAAAAGAATGATATGATCAGAGGGGTTCATTAGAAAAATTCATTTAGCAAGTTTCTAAGACTGTAAGTCACAGATATGTTTTTAATCTGAGGTGACTCCATAATATAAGCACTCGTCAATATTAAATTCATCATTCCAAAACATACAAAAACAAAACAGGATTGTATGTATGTGTATGTATATGTATGTGTGTGTATATATATGTGTGTGTGTGTGTGTGTGTGTGTGTGTGTGTGTGTGTGTGTGTGTGTGTATCCTTTCAGAAAGGGATACAGAAGAAGCAGGGTACTTCGTTGTTATTTCATTAGAGTTGATAAACATTTTTATAAAGCAAGTAATAAAGAAATGTATGCTTTACTGTAATACTGTCAAATTTATAGACAGTTCCCGCCCAAAAGAATTGAAAACCATTAATAACCACATGAAAAAATATTCCAATCCACCAATAACATTTTTTTTAAATGCATATCTAAATAATGCTAAGGTTTTTCCTCATACTCAGCAAAAATGAGAAAAGATAGGAATAGTTCATGCTGGAAGGACTGCAATGGACTCATAAAACTCCCAAGTGAGGCCTGAACTAGATTAAAATACAATTGGGGTTATATTTGACATAATAAATAAAAATACAACATAGATAATTTGTGGTTTACTAAGTCATTATAGGGCCTGCAAGGATCCATTTGCATTTGAGTTTGCTACCACTGGTGTAAAGTAACTAAAATGTCTCTACTTTTTGAATCATAGATTACCTCTGTGAGGAACATACCCCAAGGAGTTAAAGAGCACAAAGAAAGGCTCCATTTATACCGAAACATAGCTGTACTTTTTTTTTTTTTTTTGCAGTAGCAAGGAACTAGAAACAAAGTAGATGATTGTCAACTGGGGAATGTCTAAACAAATTGTGTTACATGAATGTAATTAAGTATCTGTAAGTGCTGTAAGAAATGATGAACATGATCACTACAGAAAAGCATAAAGAGACTAACATAAAGTGTCGCAAATTGAAGTAAGCCGAACCAAGAAAAACAAAATACACGAGTACAACATTGTAAATGGAAAGAATGTCACCAATAAAAGTCAAAATCACACTGCAAAATTATGATAATCAACATTGGCAACAAAGAGACAAAAGAAAGTATCTCCTGCTTTAATGTGGAGAGAGAAAACTATGAATATTTAACAGACAATACAGTACATAACATGAAGCTTTTTCAATTTGTTGATTATTTTTGCTGATTTTTTTTTCTTTTTTTATTCTTTATTACAAAGGATAACTTTTTTGAGGTAGAGGGAGAAAAAATACTTTGGAAAATGTAAAAAGTGGTGTATTTTTAAATACTGTCCAATTGTTTGCTGTAGGAATTATTTCTAACTTAACTATTATTGCATATCAGCCCATTGTCTGCTACCTTATATCGACTGAATATCGAAGGAAGTTGCATTTCTTTCCATACTAACTCTCAGTCCTGAAAGTTGGGAATTTCTTTCTTTCACTCTGCCTGTCTCGTTCCAGTCTTGTTTTTGTACCTATACCCTCAGGGGCTAGTACATAAAAACCACTTAATAAATAGATTTGTTTCATTCATTCATTCATTCATTCATTCATTCCATGTAAACCTATTCTTCTTCACTGTCATGACCTTAGGCTTTCCATTCCTCCCTGTTCTTCCAGTCCATCATCCCTTTTCTCTTTTCACTTGACCCCATAGTTGGTCAGTGCAATCATACATAATGAGCCATCCTTAAATCTCTTATATCCTTTACCTATTACTACCATTCATGCCTTGCCAAAACCTAGCTTTAGGTAACCACAACCATCTACTTTCTCCATTCCTTCTTACATGCCTCAAATGGCTCCTAGAAAAAGTGACATAATTGTATGAAGTGGTTTCACTACAAATTATAACTATTCTGAGCTGAACCCCCACCGATATATAGTGATCTTTTCTGTCTTCAATAGCTCCCTTTAGGATAAAATGAAAACTCCTCAACCTGACATAAAAAGCCCTCCACATTCTGGTATTACTTCATTCATTTCCCATTATTCCCTACAGTTTTACACTGTCTATTCATCCAAATTTGCCTGTTAACTGTTCATTATACATGACATTGCATGTCTCACCTTCACACCTTTGCACAAATGAGCCCTTGTATCTGTCAAAAGAAATAGGCCTTTCCAATCTCTGCCTCTTAGAATCTCTAGATTTCTTCAAAGCATAGTTCTAATGTCACCTCCTATATGAATCCTTCCTGTTCCTGCCCATGCACACCCCAGCTATTAGAATTTTTAATGTCTTAAATTTATTTTTGTAGATTAATATACATGTTTTGTTTCTCCAGCAAAATGTAAGCAATCTGAGGTCAGGGATGGTTTCAAATTTGTTTTTTTGTCTCTACTCCTAGCATGTTCTTACACATACTATCATTTGACAAACTTTTGTTGAATTAGACTAAATATAACGAAATAAATAGGATCATAGAATGTTGGCGCTAAAACGAATTTTATAGAGAATCTGGTCCAGCCCCTTCATTTTATAAACAAGAAAATGAAGAAAAGTTTGATCATCTTCTAAAGCGCATTGTCTTTTGACTGAACTGAACCAAGGTAGTCTCAGATTCTTGGTGAACTCTAGTGAGTATGATGTCCCACAATTACCCTGACTAATTTTACAAATAGCCCTTGCCTTGAGTTATCCTATCCTTTTATCCCATCCCATCCTAAATTTCCCAAGTCCATTTGTTTTGGCAGGCCCAAAGTCTCATTCTCTCTGTCCTTTGAGGTATTACCAAGCATCATTCTGAATAAGGTACAATTTTTCGTGTTCTCTCATTTTTGAGTCATGTCCAACTCTTCATGACCTGATTCAGTTTTCTTGGGAAAGATACCAGGGAGAATACCCAGTAATGAGGGGGATAGCTTGCCACTGCTCTCACTGATCCTTTTTCTTTATTTGACAACTAACCAATCTCCTCAGCACCTTAGACCAAAGACCTCTCTTAACCTAAACGAGCTCTTTCCCATTGAATTGTTCCAACCCACCAATAGCATTTAAGATACTTGGGGTAAAAGAGTATTTGATTTTTGTCTTCCTAAACCTAGTGACTAGTATGGTGCCATGCATATAGTAGGTGCTTGATAACTGCTTATTAGACTGGCTTGCATAAGAAATTTTATCTATCACTTAAAGCCTAATTCAAATACCAACTCAACCACGAAGCTTTCATTGACCCCAACATTCAGAGATTCCCCTCTACAGAACTCATATAACACTTGCTTTGTACCTCTCCGAAGCTTTTATCTTGTGTTATAACTCCAATGAGAGCAATTTAAACCTTCTAATCCTATGGATGGATGGATGGATGGATGGATGGATGGATGGATGGGTGGATGTAGTAGAAGCTTGATTAACCACATCAAGGAAGGGGGAAGCAGTGGTGAAAACAATTCAAAGATCATCTTACTATGCCGAATCATAGAATGTTAGAGTGGGAAGAGACTTCTGGGGTCATTTAACCCAACCTCTCTTTTTTAAAGACGAAGATATGGAGGTCCTGAGAGGTTGTAACTTGTCTGATTATAAATGGTTTAATTGGCAGCTAAGTGACACGATGGATAGAGCACTGGATCTAGAGTCAAAAAGACCTGAGTTCAGATCTGACCTTAGACATTTAGTAGCTGTGTGACCCTGGCTAAGTCACTTGACTCTATTTGCCTAAGTTTCTTCATCTATAAAATGAGCCAGAGAGGGAAATGACACACCACATCCATATCTTTGCCAAGAAAACCCCAACTGAGATCACGAAGCTGAAATGACTGAACAACAATAGCACCTACCTCCCAGGGTAGTTGTGTTGACAAATAAGATAATTTTTGAAACCTTCAAGTATTATAAAAATGCTACTTAGTGTTATTTTTTAATGGCCAATCTGGTACTAGAGCCTTCTAGGGCAGTGCCCTTTCTACTGTATCACACTGCTGTTCTCAACTTTGGTATCATCTTGGTTCTGACAGGTATTTCTGATATTTTTGAATCCAAACATCAAATATAATAGAGAAGTTTCAGAGGGAAACAGAACATTGAATTATGTTCTGTGTTTCAAGCCTCTCATACTGCTCAGGACACATTGTTCTCTCCCATCCTCACAGAAATGTCAGCCTGAGAGTTGAGGCGGAGTGCCTGCTCAGAATCTGCCTCTGAAATGCTCTCTTTGAATACCCTCCCAGGCTTAAACGGGGTAATTAAGTGTTCCGTTTAGCAAGTCTTCCTGTTGTATACCAGAATGCCTGAAAAGTATGGTTCAATGTGTGGTAATGAGTAGTCAACAAAGCGCTGTTTAAATTGACTTGACTGTGCCAATAGAACAAACTCTTAGACAAAGAATTTACTCTGATTTGATGAATTCACCCCTAGGAATCAGCCTGAGGTCACTGATCCTAGTTGTAAGTATCCCTTTCCTCTTGAATTATTTTGTATAACTTGCATATACTTTCTATTTAGTTCTCTATACACATGTTCTGGGGCAGCTAGGTGGTGTAGTGGTGAGAGCACTGGGCTTGGAATCAGGAAGACCTATCTTCATGAGTTCAAATGTAGCCTCAGATACTTACTAGCTGTGTCACCCTGGGCAAGTCACTTAACCCTGTTTGCCTCAGTTTCCTCATCTGTATTCCTCATCCAGAAAAAGAAATGGCAAGTCACTCTAGCATCTTTGCCAAGAAAACCCAAAAAAAAAGTTACAAAGAGTCAAACACAACTGAAACAATTGGACAACACATGTTCTATTCCCTCACACACACCCTTGTCTACCATAGAATGTAAACTTCTTGAGGGTAAGAACTGTTTCATATTTGCCTTTGTATTCCCAGCACCTGGCACAGTCACACTGGTGACCAATGCCTGGTATATAGTAGGCACTTCATGTACCCTTACTGAATGGATTGGGATGGAATTCATTCTATCAGGAATGTAGGCCTGCCCTTGCATTTATCCTGTTGGCATTTCATCTGTTTATTTCTTACTATTTGTTATTCAATAAACATTTACTAAGTGCAAACTATGTACCAGGCATTGATTATTTCTCTTTTTCAAGGTCTTTTAGTTCTAACTATGGCATTCACCATTCCAACCTCATGCCCCCAAATTACATACAAATGCTCTTTTTTTCTTCATTATGGGCCCTCACCAGAATGTGACACAAGATGTTAATATGTTAATAAGATGGATGATCTATTCAGGAAGTTAAAAAATAACATACCTATTTATTGAAAGATTCATAAGGATGATAATGCATTTTTATTATGCCTAGAAAGGGTATGGGAGGACACCGTCGCCTTTGCTTAACTTCTTCTATTATGATCTCATCCACTATGAATTGAGTGGGATGATATTAGATCAACAACTATTTTCCACATCTGAAATGCCCTCCCTTCTTTCATTTTTCTTGTTTGCCTGATGAATTTATAGTCAATCCTTTAAAGTCAAAATCTGATGTTGCTCCCAAACCCAGAATGTCCTTCCCCCTCATGCCTCTTGATTTGCAACTTTATGGTATACTTATAATATAATTTTGTGCATTCCAGGTATGAGGTACTGAGAAGTTTAGTGCTGAAAGGAGTAGAAAGTATACTTTTGAGTAAAGAAAAATAAATCAATTAGTAAAGGATATAATGTATTCCTTCTTAATAAATAAACAGTTTGATTCATAAAAAAGAAATAGTTAAAGAACTTAGTTTAATTTTTTTAATGGTTTAAAATGGGCATATATATATATGCAGTTGTCAGAATTTGAGTAATTTGGTACAGAATGTAAATTGTGACATAAATATAAAAGCTTAAATCACCTTGTAAATGATGTAGGATGATGTCTTATTGATATGTAAACATTTTGAAAGTTTAAAAGGCCAAGTCTTTATTTATTAAAGCTGATATTGGAAGAAACTCCAAAAAATGAAAAATCATATAACTTCTTGGAGTCTGAGGAATGAATGATTAAATAAGAACTGCTGATATTATATAGGAACTTCATTATCTTGTTACCTGATAAGTGAAAGTTAAGTGAATGAGTGCCAGAGTCTCTGATTTAAGCCACTGAAATATGCTAGAAGACTGAGAAGAATAAAAGTGAGACTAGAATGGTCAAGGACAGGCAGTGTAGGAAGGGACAGCAGGGGCGGTAAAAAAAAAAAATAGCCTTAGATGTATGAAGAAATCCTCAGCAAAAGCAAACAGATGACCATTGCTGGTTCCTCATTGGCTAAATAAATACTGGAGTTCCAGCCATTGCTCTTTAGTGCCCCCTAAAATTTATGATAGATGAAGCCTCTCCCAAGGTTCTGGTGTCCTTTTCAGTCCCTCTCTCGTTCTCAGAGGAATAGCAGAAGGGAAAAGTACTTTTGCAATTGCTTTGATGTATAACAGATGGTAAAATATAACTGAAGGACAGAGATTTCTGATGAGCACAAGTACTGGTTGGTGGGTGATGCTACTTATTTGCATTGGTTTCCATTGTGCCCCACTCTTTGTGATGCTATTTGGGGTTTTTGGGGCAAAGTTATTGGAGTGGCTTGTCGTTTCCTTACCCAGCTCATTTTACAAATGAAGAAAATGAGGCAAACAGGGTTAAGTGCCCAGATGGTAAGTATCTGAGGCTATTTTTAACTTAAGTTGTCCTGACTCCAGGTCAAGCACTCTATCCACTGAACCATCTAGCTACCTGATACTATTTATAGTAAGCTCCAGATTGTAGGGCCCCAAAAGAAAGCTGCCTAACAACCCACTCATGAAAACCAAATGAATGAGGAATGAATACTTGAAGAAAAGGACATGCAGTCTAATGGTGAGCCTTTGAATTAGTCATTGAATATGACTACCTTGGACAGGTATTAGAAATTTACAATGAAATGGGCACAGAGTTGAATAAAAGAAAGAGAACACACTTGATTGAATTTGGAAAATTTCTTGTTCATTTCAATGGTCCCAAGTTGATTCCTCACTCCAAAATTCATTTTTATCATTTTTAACACCAATATATTCTCAATAATGCTATTTAACTGTGAATCATGGAATACCACAGTCTCCAAAGATTCTAAAATTACAGAGCAACAAAGAACTGAATGATGGGTAGCATATTAACACTAATGAATTGTTTACAAGTAGTATGAAAGATATCCAGAAGATATATGATTGGAAAATGGTTTGGGGTTAGATGTCTAAAGGCAAGAGATAACAAGTGGGCATCTCTAGTATACTAGTAGTATAGTGGCATCCACAAAATGTTAAAAGATGCAAAGGAAGACCTACTTCCAATGGAACTGGGAAGTCCTCTTGGGAGAACATGCACAAGAATTACACAGGATGAGATGGCAAAAATGAAATTATAATCTGTTCAGGGGGCAGTTGTACCCAAATCATGGAGAAAGGCAAATCAACCATCATATAAATATCAACTACAGAGTTGCTTCAAACTTGGTCAATGTCCTAATAACCTAAAACCTTCATAGATAATTCTCTGATATATGTATGAGAGAAGCAGTAGACCATCTCTCTTATATAAATGACCCATTAGTTAAATCTGATAGCTAAGTGCCCATAGTTGTAATTAGGCAATAATACTTGTATGCCTAAGCCCTATGAGGCAAAGGCTTGTTATTTGTTTTAATTGGATCTGTGATTTAACTGGTGTAAAGAACTCTCAATAAGTGAAGACCCAAACTTGTTTTGTAACTTGTCATCTCAGAAAGCTACCTGAGACAGTGAGCAGATAAGTGACTTTCCAAGGGTCATACAGCCAAAACATGTAAAAGAGAGGACTTCAGTCCAGTTATTCCTTACTCAAGGGTCAACTCTTTTTGCTGAAAGATATTATAATTATTAATAATATAACTGTTGCTATTGTTGAGCAGCTAGGTGGCATAGTACATAGTGCTGCACTTAGAAGAAGATCTGAGTTCAAATCCAACCTAAAAATACTAACTGTGTGAATGCAGGCGCATCACTTAACTCGTCACAGCCTCAATCTCTTCAACTGTAAAATGAATAGTAATAGTATCTGTTTCCCATGGTTGTGAGTATTGAATAAGATAATATGCAAAATGCTTTGCAAACCTTTAAGTGCTATCTACTCTTTTGATTATATGGAAACAGAGTGGCCTAGTGTATAGAAAGTTGGCCTCAAACCCAAGAATAGCTGGGTTCAAGATCTGCTTAAGTTGTGTGTACTGGGTACGTGATCCTGGGCAAGTCACTTAACTTCTCAGTTGTCGGTGTAGACAGTTTTCTAAGGCTGTAAGTTGTAAAGAAAGTACTGAACTATATTGGTAGGATTCTCCTCAGTCAGGAGTTCCTTATACTAATGAAATCACAGGTCCAAGCCCTAGAAACATCCTCATCACCATTGCCATCATCATGACTGTCATCATCATCATTTTCATTGTTGTCATCCTCATCCTTCTTGTTGTTCAGTTGTTTCAGTCAGGTCTGATCCATTGTGAGCCCATTTGGGGTTTTTTAGAATAGATACTGAAGTAGTTTGCCAATTCTTTCTCCAATAGATTAATTTTGTCAGGCAATCAGAGGTTAAGTGACTTGCCTAGGGTCACATAGCTAGGAAATGTCTGAGACTGGATTTGAACTCAGATCTTCTTGACTCCAGATCTAGTGTTATATCCACTGAGCTACCAGCTGCCTCCAGTTTGCCCTTCAAGGATTCATTATTTCATTAATTCAGATGCTCCTTCTACCAATGTATATCTCAACCCCTTCCATTTCTTAGAAGATAACGTTCTAGAACCTCTTTGACAAAAGCCCTGTACCTAATCTGGTGATGAGCCTCTCCCTCCTTAGTTAGGTGGGTCATCGGACAACAAATATTGTGTTGCCAATCTTTTCCTTTAAGCCTTTCCAGCTTGCTATGACCTGCCAAAGCTTATGACCCAGCAAAGTTTGTGACCCATTGGCATTGCCTTCAAGAACCCAGGGTCACTTCTGTGTCATGATGAAACACTGGACATTAGTGAAGGATGATTACCATGACTGCCAGTACTACTAATTACATAAACAGACTAATGTGACCCTTTGAAAGTAGTCAACTGTGTCGATTAAAAACAATGGTAATCATTATCAGAATGCTTCATAGTATTGTGTTTCATACCTAAAGCACAGCAGTTAATGGTTTGGGGGAGAGGTGTAATGTTTTCACAGCATTTTTCTTAAACATACTTCTTGCTTTGGAAAATTCTCTTGCTAAAAAAAGCAATGATGTTGCATGTAGTAACATCTCCATCTACAGGAACTCCATGATATTGCTGCTAAGATTTGTAACACGTGCTACTTGCTATTGTGGGCCAATGAATAAAGATTTATTAAGCACCTACCACATACCAGGCACTGTGCTAAGCACTGAGGATACAAATGGAGGTAAAGACAATGTATAACACACAATTTCGATACTGGGGAAAAAAACAGAGACTTTTAGCCCATTCACACCTAAGCAACCCAAAAGACCATTGTTATCCACCCACTCTTCTCATCTGGCACACAGAATTGATAGATGCCAGTTGACTGACCACTACCTCAATGATCCCAGTGAAGTACTACTAAGAAACTAACTTAAGTCCTAGGCAGAAACAAATCTATTGATTTAATAGAGACAGAAGATACCTGGAGAGGCTTATTCCTTAGCCTTCAAGGTATGGGTACAGTCAAACAATCCCAAGAAAATAATCAATCACACCTTTCTTCCAATTCACCAGAAATGGAGACTGTACAAACACCCTTGGTAAAACCCAGGTCAGCATCTCACAGTGTGATATAGTAAGAGAGTCCCAAACTAAAAGTCACATGGTCTGGGTCCCCAATCTTGTCTCTCTTACTCACTAGCTTCATGACCTTAAATGAATTACCTTCTCTCTCCAGGTCTCAGTTCCCTTTGTAATTATAAAAGTTGTGTTTGATGATTATCTTGAAGGTCCCCTGTAGTACTACCATTCTATGTTCTAAGGCCCCTTCCAATTATGCATTTGATATTCCAAAGTTCTACGTTCTAGGATCTTATCCAGTTGTGACACTCTGCGTTCTAAAGTTCCTTCTAGCTGGCACATTCCATTATTCTAAGCTTTACAACATTGATGACTTGTTGTTGCCATTACCCCTCAAATAACAGTGGGATAATAATAGCTTTTATATAATAAAAGTATTAATATCACAATTTTACAGATGAGGAAACCAAGACTCAGGGACATAAAATGACTTGCTCAGTATAACACATCTAATTGCAGAGGAACAACCCAAACCCAGGTGTTATAACATTTGGACTAGTTCAATCTTTAAATGACAACATTCTCTACCTATATACATTAGCTCTGTCCTATATAACACCAATGTAACATTCTTCCACTCAGATTTTGGTCCTAAGTAGAAACAGACAAGTCAAATTCTCTCTCTCTCTCTCTCTCTCTCTCTCTGTCTCTCTCTGTCTCTCTCTCTGTCTCTCTCTCTCTCTCTGTCTCTCTCTCTCTCTCTCCAAATTCTCTCTCTCTCTGTCTCTCTCTCTGTCTCTCTCTCTTCTCTCTCTCTGTCTCTGTCTCTCTGTCTCTCTCTGTCTCTCTTTCTGTCTCTCTGTCTCCTCTTTCTGTCTCTCTCTTTCTCTGTCTCTGTCTCTCTGTCTCTCTGTCTCTCTCTCTGTCTCTCTCTCTGTCTCTGTCTCTCTCTCTCTCTCTCTCTCTCTGTCTCTCTGTCTCTGAACCTTTAATAACCTCAGAATGTTCAGTGAGATATAGGGATTAGGATACCCTTCATGGAAAAGAGTACTGAGACATCTCAGTGGCTCATGCCACCAAACCATAGCCAAATAGATGTGAATACAACAGCTGTCTGCTACAAAGAGAAGAGACCCCACTGCCAAGTGAGCAGCTGGACAAAGAAGAGAATAAGAAGGATGGAAACATATGAGGGTCCCTCAGTTAGATTCAGCATGCATTTCTTAAGCATGGACTATGAGCCAGGCATTGTGTGTTGGATGCTAGAGATCCAAAGACAAATACAAAACAGCCCTCTTTTGGGGGAGCTCACGCTCCCCTCAAGAGCAATCACCAAATCTACATTACCTTTACATGGGTCATGGAGTAGGTATCCATTAAATGGAAACCCATCCAATCCTGTACAATAAACTCCATATTAACCAGATTTCTCAGAGGATGGGGGTTTTTAGTTAACTGAAGATCAAAAGAAACTCATTCATTCAACAAACATTTACTGGTGATATTTTGCATATGTCACCAGTGAGTATTTATTTAGCACTCTACCAATTATAAAGTGCTTTCCTTACAATAAACTTCTTTTGTATTTAGTTACAAGACCCATTTTAAACCTGATTTTATTTAAGCCTCATGGTAGCCCTGTTAGTTAGATACTACAGGGTCTCCCAAACGTCCTAGTGCAGATTTCTATTATTAAAGGTTTAAAATTGCACTAAGACTTTAGGGATGCTCAAAGAATTTGGGTGAAAAAGAAGAAATTGAGACTCAGAGTTTAGCAACATATTCAAGGTCACCCAGCTAATCAGTGGCAGAATGTGACTTCCACTCAGGCCTACTAAGTCCAGGGCTCAGCAGCCACACAAAGGCACTAGACTGGGTGCTTTGGATTGACTAGTAGTGATATACACATTTGTAAAGTCTTTGAGGCAAAAAAAAAAAATAGGCCTAACAGAAATCAGAATGGAATAGGGTCCAAGAGAAGCACAAGAAAAAATCTGTTAGGTTTTTGAAGGAGATAAAATCAACACTGGCTAGGAAAATCAGATTAGACTTCATGGAAAAGATTACATGAGCTGGGCCTTCAGAGTCAAAAGAATTAGAAATAGAGGGCATTCCAGAACTAGGGGATCATATGGCCAAATATTCCGAAGCAGCAAAGTAAAGTAAATAAGAGTGGCTTTACACACACACACACACACACACACACACACACACACACACACACATTAATGAAGAGTATTTTTGGTAGAGTATTTTTAATGAAGGGGAAATATAAATAACAAAATAAAGTCAGAGTATTAAAGTGCTGACAAACAGAACACAGAAATCTTTTCTCTAAATGTCTTAACATGTCTGCAAAGGCATCACCCAACCTCTAAGGAAAACCAATGGTTCCATCCTCAGGGGAACCCAGGATCACCCTGCCTCAACTCCTATCATTACCTTGTTATTTAGACTGGTCTTAAGGTCAAGGGAAGTGCCACTTTTCCACACTGCAAAGTGTAACATGATACAGAAAGGTACACTCTTATGAGAAAGACCCCACTAAGCTCCACTTTGATGTCTTCTTGTGGCATGGAGATGATCCTGGGCTTTGTGAAGCTATGCCAGCAAAACCCAACCTTTGGCAGATCCAACCAAGCTGGAAAGACTTCAGATATGAGCCTGGTGTTAGACACAGGTCTATTGTCTAGCGATTGGCCTTGTTGAGTCCACAGAGGTTCATCATCAAAGGACTGGTCACTAAATGATTTATGCATTTGACTACAGTGACTCCCAAAGACCATCTACTAAGTTAGCAAGAGGTTGGCATCTGCATTATTACATGGAATCCTCACACCAAGGACACCATGGATTTTTTGAGACGCTGAAATGTGATTAGTGTTATTCATGTCTTGTTATAATTCAATGGCTCTTAACCTTGTGTTTGTGTAATGGATCCCTTTGGCAATCTGGAGAAGCCGATGGGCTCTTTCTCAGAACAAAATCTTTAAATAATTGAAAAGAAATGATATTTTCAGTCAGAGATTAGTGAAAGTAGAGGTATTTTTCCTATTGAAGCTCATTGACCCCAGGTTAGGATCCCCTGTGGTTGGGCCATGGGACCAGCTGTCATACTTTCTGGGGGCAGTCCTGGTTCTGACAATTCCTGACTATATTTAAAACAACATTATGATGAAAGTTTTGCAAGTATTATTCTTTGTTTTAAAGAAATTGAGGCTCATAGAAATTGAAATGAGTTGATTTTTCCAAGATTACTGAGCACCAGTTCATCAGAGTCTAGGGGGAGATTCAAACCCTAGTCTTCTGCTGTCTGATTCAGTTATTCTTTTCAGTCAGTCAGTCAACAAGAAACAAGAATTTATGAAGCTTCTACTATGGGCCAAGATGGTGGTCACTTGCTACTATGGAAAACTCACCCCCAAAACCTTACTTTACATTTTTCGTAGTATCACACATATTTTAGTCTTATAGTAATAATAAGACAGTTTCCACAGACCATACATACCACCTCACTCATTAGAGTCAAGCCCTCTAGGAGATGAATCAGTCCTCTACCTCCCACAGCAAGAGCCAGCACTTAGTCACTAATGTACCACCCTCCTCCTCCCAGGCCCACCCAACATACCAAAGGAGGAGAGTTAGAAGTCTGATTGATCACTTTTTGAATGGTTATCAGCCCTATTACTCTCTTCTCATCCTAATCTGGCTTCCTAAATCATAAAATCCAGTGAATGAAGTTCTGGTCTTACAGTCATGAAGACATGGATTTGAATCCTACCTCTGAGATTTACCAACCACATCACCATGAACAAGTCAGTTACTTCCCACAGCCATCTGTAAAATGGGACAAGAATATCTGTTGTAGCTACCATACAAGGTTGCTATGAGGCCCAAAGGAGATGATGTGTGTGAAGCATTATGTAAACTTTAGACCATTATATAAATGCCAGCTATTAATGCTAACCAGGAACAAACCCGTGGGTGAACCAGGAAACAGTTGGGGTAGTTTTGAGCCAAGTTAGATGATGAAGAGGGAGCTGGAGGTGGAGGGCCCTTTCAGAACTGAGAGGCAGCTGGTCCCAGCTTAAGAATAGGATAAATAATCCTGGGTAGTATGTTCCTTTGGGAGCTTTTATCATGAGGTCCTGGAACCCAGCCAGTCAGTCAGGGATGCTTGTGGCGACCGGCTCTGCCAGTCTGGACATGTGTGGAGAATGGATGACAGCAGGATCCTGAATGAACAGCTGCTTGAGGAGAACCATCCCAAGTTCTCAGAACACCCAGGCTCACCATTTTCAACACTGATGCTTGGCTTTGGGCAGCTGGTACCCAGACCAACATGGCTTGTAGCCAAGGTTTAGCCCTCCCTAACCCCAAAGAAGGCTCCCCTGGGGAGGGGAGTTAAAGAGGTATCAAAAAAGTCCTTCAGAATCTAATATAT
>CM053587.1:272479666-272528369 GCA_028646515.1 Pseudochirops corinnae
TTACTAGCTGTGAGACCCTATGCAATTTAACCTCTCCTAAACCTAGATCCCTCATCTGTTAAATGGGCATGATTATAGTACCTACCTTACAGAGTGCTTTTAAGAAGTTTTTTGATGTTTTTTACATGTAATTGGGAAAAATAAAATATTGTTTAAAAATATTATCTTATTTTATATTTACAACAACCCTTGGAGATAGGTGTTATTATTGTTGTTGTTTTACCCCCATTAAAACACAAGGAAACTGAGGCAGACAGAACTAAATGACTTGCCCAGAGTCACACAGCTATGTCTGAGACTAGAAATAACTAACACTTGGGGGATTAATAATGTCTCATCGAGGTGTAAGTTGGAACCTTAATAAGACTTTGGGGGGAAATAGGGCTTCTACAAGACAGAAGGGAACCACTTTTACAGAGGCAAATCATGTAGAAAATGGAATGCCGTGTGTGGGAGAAAACCAGCAAGCCACTATAGGGTCAGAGATCTGGAGCTGGAAGGGCCCTCAGAGGCCACTGAATCCACCCATTTTACAGATAAGGAAATTCATACACAACTAGCATCCAAGGCAGGGGATGAATCTAAGTCTTCCTTCCAGACCCTGACTCCAATATCCTGTCTACAATGTCATGCTGCTGTCAATTTAACTGGAACAGAGTCCACGAAGGGAGTAATACGAAAAAAGACTAGTTAGGCTGGTAAAAGCCAAGTACAAAGCATCATAGATGCCAGACTGAAGTTTTGCTTATATTTATTGTTGTTGCTTTATTTTCACTACTTGGGGGAGGCGGGTGCAAATATGTGGATCATTTAGAAGACAAAGAAAGGCTTTAATCGAATTAGAGGACCAAATTCAGTAGAATGTATAAAGCAAGTATTATGTCATTTGAACTAGCTAACATATGTTCTGCATTTGTTGTTTCTTCTCTCTGACCCTTGAGCCATCCACAGAGACATCCCTCAGCTGTCTACTAATAGGGTCGTAAAGGAAAGGGAACTGGGCACCTGGGCTTTCTCAGAGCCTCCAGTTCAGAGACTTTTTAAATGTATGTTCCGGACTAGATTGGGTGTGGAGAGGAAGAACAAGCTAATGAACAGCACCCCTATTCTGAGTCTGAAATCCCTTACTTTGTTCTTATCTGGGGAAGAACGATATGAGTGGTAGGGGTTGACAGCCAGTGCTTTGAGTCAGGATGAACTCAGAAACACAAGAATGTCTCTGTTGCTTATTACCTTCTCATTGAATGAGGTCAGGGGTTAGTGTTTACCCAAAGTTGGCAGGTTGAGATGCTTTATTGTCCTGTGACAGGCATTACTGAGCCTGGTATGAGCCTGTGAATTCTCAGAGCTACTGAAGCCAAAGTTGGCCACATATCAGATTCCCCATATACCTCACAGACTCTGTGAGTTGGAAAGGACCACTTTAGCCAACCAGTGCAAGTCATAAATTAAGACTCTCCATTACAACACAGCCAGCAAGTGAATCAGTTTCACAGAGAAACTGTTTCAACAAAGAAAGAAACTATTCCACAATTACCTTCATGGACACAAAATAAATGAAGGTGAAAAGATAGAGTCCCACATGCAAAGAACAGACACACACTCCCTCAATCTTTAGGAGCCAGGTGCCTTGTCAAGAGAGAGAAAGACACAAAAGCAAAGAGAGTTCTTGCCTTCAAAGAGCTTGCCTTCTAATGTGGGAAACATCACCCATAGGAGAGTGGTGTTTAGGAGAGGCACTTTGGAATGGGAAGCTACAAGGATTGTGAGTGGACTATAGGTACAGTGACTTCTGCCTCATTCCACCTAAATGCGAAGGATAAACAGGTCTATACCTGTGTGTGTATGTTACTTGAAATTACCTCTCCTTATCTGATGACATTTTCAAATAAAAATTATTCAAAAGAATGGAATGATTGCTATATACACTATGCACTGGGATGATCATTTAAAAAAACTTACTTCAAATGATTAAGTATAACTTAATGCCAGTGAAAGGAATTAATATGATTCACATATTTGTTGTTGTTCAGTCATATCCAACTCTTCAAGACCCCCCCATTTGAGGTTTTCTTGACAAAAATACTGAAGTGATTTGCCATTTCTTTCTCCAGCTCATTTTTAAAGAGGAACTGAGGAAAACAGAGTTAAATAATTTATCCATGGTCATACAGCTTGTAAGTGTCTAAGGCCAGATTTGAATTGAGGAAGATGAGTTTTCCTTACTCCAGGCCTGTGTAATGCCCAGCAAAGGCAACTTCCAAGGTTCAGATTACCAGCATAGCAAAGCCCATTTATTCACTGACAGATTAAGGCAAAAACTCACAGAACAGAGAAAATCAAAATACAGTGTAAACTCATTTATTTAGCAAGTAAGTTCTCAATTCAATTGCAAACCACCAAGGTCCAAGTATCCTACCCCTGGCCAGTATATTAGTCAAAGTAGCCCACTCCTGGGCAGTACATTCATTTAGTCAGTCAAAGTCTCTCTTCTCAAACGGAGATTAGTTTCCAATCATAAGCAAAGTACATTGATTTGGTCAATCACAGAGCATAAAAAAGTCAAAGGTTTCCCACCCCCGGATCACAACTGAATCACAATGCCATCCATTAATGTCAAGCACTTTCTCAAAAGGGGCAAGAGAGCACAAAAGGCCAACCACTCTTAAGCTACAATAAGGTTAAGATATCATCACAGAATTCAATGCCCAAGGAGAGGTCCTGTCTTCATCTTGACACGAAGCAGAAGCAAGTACTCAGCAACTCCAGTTCCTGGGGAGGCAAAGCCTAACAAAGCCACCTCATCAAGTCATTCTCTGCCTGCAGAACAGTCCCAGAACCCCTGAAAACATCAGCAAGGCCCTCTTTCAGGATTTCTGTGCAGGTACCACAAGAAAATCCTTCTTCAGGGCTTCTGAACCAACAGCCAGGTTCCAGGACCTCTACAACAGCAACACTGTCCTTCACCAGCAGGTGAATCTGGCAAAACAACATCAAAACAGACAGACAAAATACCAGCATCACATCCATGCCTCCTCAGTTCTTGGCAGCTCTGCGTGACAGTTCTCAAAAGTCCTGGGCAGCTCCAACTGGACCTCAGCAGTCATCTCTCAGCAACTCTGGCCTCCTCTGCTTGGACCTTCTCTCTGCTTGGGCCTCTCTCTAAATCCACAGCTCCTCCCAGTTCAGTTCTCTCTCTTCACATCAACAAGTCTATCCCACAAGTGGGATTCACAAGCTCTGGGTTTTAACACTCAACCCAAAAACCAAGCCAATCCAGGGAGATCTTTAAAGTCCATTACCATTACAGCCTGGTACTCTATCCACTGTGCCATGTAGTTCCCCCTAGTGTGTGTGTGTATACATATGTGTGTGTATGTATACACATATATACACAAACATACACATGTGTATATGCATATACACATATACATGCACGTATGTACATGTGAGTATATATACATATACACATATATTATAAACCAAAGAAACTATTTTACTGTTGTATGAATGAAATGTGTGCTTATTTATGTTATTAACAATGATACATCTCATTCTTGATTAATGAATTCCTGATAAGTAAATTCATCTATTAAAAAATAAATATTAGTTTTACTTCAAGTATCTTTATTCTTTTTGGAGCATGTTATGGATTTGTGGCCTAGTGAATATCATTTCATGCTGACAAACTCTATCTCTATTCCTAGGTAGTTATCTTGCAGTTATAAGCCTGTGTTTACAGTGGATAGGACCAAGGAATACAGATGCCTCCAAAGCAATCCATCACCAAAACTGGAAGAAACACCCAAAGCCTGTTTCCCTTTAATTGCAGGTCAGTAGTTTTATTCTGGTGTGTAAATGGGGAGAATTTTGATTTAAATACTGCCTATGTAGAAAGCTAGCAGCATTGAAATGATTAGATGACTATTATAATATATATGTAGTAGCTAAGAACTGAATGGAGCTAATGTCCAAAATGAAAGAAGAAAAGGAAAAAAAAAACAGTACAATTCAGTGTACTTTGAGTGCAGGGAAAAATCTTGGACCTGGAGGCAAGAAATCTGCATTCAAAATCTGATTTTACTATCAGTCATGTGATCTCAGCCAATTCAATTTAGTTCTCTTGGCCAAAGCTTCTTGATCCTTAATATAGGAATAAAAACTCATGTTAGCTACCTCACAAAGGTGTTGTAAGGAAATAGTTTGCATAGGATCATAGAATGAGTAGAAGTGGGCCTTAGAGGCCCTTTCCTCCAGCCCCCTCATGTTACAAATAAGAACTGAGGCCCAAAGGGATGAACTTGCCCAATGTCACACAGATCACATCAATAGTGAGATATGAAAGTGAATGCTCCAATTCTGAAGTCAGTACTCTTTCCACCAGACCACGCATCCCTTTCCCAAGGAAATTACTAATCGCTCTCCCATCCAAGTATTAATGAGGCCTCTTGTGAGATGTGCAGATCTAGAGACATCTGTCTCCCAATTGGTCAAGTGGACTATTTGTGTCCCACCTATAGTACAGCCTTCTGAGCCCATATTGTTATGACCAGCCACAGTCAGACACACTTGACCCTGACATAGTGATGTCATTTTGGTCCTCTCTGAGCACAAAGGACAAAAAACAACCAAGCCTACCTGGCTTAGCTTTCAAGATGAGACAAAATTCAGGGCATTCAGGGTGGTACAAGTGTAGGCTAAGATCACAGGACCACAGAGCCAACTGAGTTATCGCTCTGAACCACATTACCTAGCTCTTGGCAGCTGGTACGTGATAGGTGCTTAATAAATGCTTGTTAAATATATGAATGAATGAATAGCAATTTACACATCTGTGACTTGTGATTCTCTTCTACTTTGTTCAATAAATCAACCAACAAACATTTATTAAGTACTAACTATGCACCAGGCATTGTGTTCAGTACTGAGGACACAAAGAAAGGTAAAAACATGGTTCCTGCCCACAAGGAGCTATATTATAATAGGAGAAACCACCTGAAAATAAATAGCTACAACATAAGAGACACACGCAGAATAGATGGAAGATAACCTTAGAGGAACAACACTAATTATCTAAGGAGACTTTCAACCTTTATAAGACTCACAACATATGAGAATTTTATTGCTCCGACTCAAGTACTATATTTAGTCTTGAGCCAAGAGCATCTATGAACATAGACACATATATATCAGGGAAGTTGTACTTAAGGTCACCCTGCCCACCCTGGGCCAGCCATGTGCTAGACTGTGGCATTTGATCACTCTGAGTAAATGCTACTATTTCAGTCCCCAAAGTGGAAACAGTGAAATTATAAAGAATCCAGATCTGGCCCTGGTGCCCAAGAGAAGAGTTTTCTTCACAATAAAAGCTGATCTTGATCTCCACAGTTCCAACAATTGCCTGTCTGTTTTCACAGGTGACAAGATGGGGTAAGAGCAGACCTCCAGGAATAAGGGCTGAGTCCTGGAGGAGCAGGGATGTGATGCTTCCAGCCATCAATGCTGCTTTGTGGCCACAGTGGAAAGAGAGAAACGCCCTGTCTCAGCCGGGAAGCTCTCCTGAATGCCGAGGGCAGCCGCTCCTTGCTTTTGGGAAACCCTAAATGCTTTAGGGCTGGGTTGTTTTTTTTTTTCTCTTCCAAGGTCTTGCTGCCTACAAGAAGCCTTGGGAACAAAGAGGGAGGAGCCTCACAAGACATTAAACCCCCAGACAGCCAAGGTAGTTCAGCATCAGAGACAGGAATCGGGAGCAAAGGCACTCTGGGCAGAGTGTCTCAAAGAAATAAACATGTGGTGAAAACATTTCCATATCCAGTAAATACCGTCTTTCAGGGGCTTTGGAGAGACAGATTCAGACCCCCCAATAAATGAGAGAGCTACTGTGTACCTAAGTGGGCAGGGCAGGCAGAACATAAGCCAAATTTCCCAGTAAACCCTTAATTTATTGGTAGTAAATGATTAAGCCCATGATCTATTGCCCTAACTCTAAAGGGAATTGTTATGTCTAATATCATGGACATGGACCACTGATAACAATTAATGGGCTTTGGATGGAAAATGTCCAAGCTCTTGCTAAATGCTAAATAATGATAATTAGGGGAAAGTAGTTACTACACTAAAAGATGGTCCAAAGTACATCATGGCAGAGAATGCAAGTCACTTCTCCCGGAAGGAGAGTCCCGGATAGGAGTCCCGGATAGGAGTAAAAACTGAATACGTTAGGCTGAGGCAAAATTGCAGAAAGCTGCCCAATTTGGTGTTATATAAATATATGGAAAGAGTAGTGGCTTCGAAGCCAGAGGAATCAGGTTCAAATCCTGCTTCTGACACTCACTACCTGTGTGACCTTGGACAAGTCATTCACCTTATTAAGGACCTCAGTTTCCTCCTCACTAAAATAAGGAAGTGAGATTAAATGGCCTCTAGTATTTCATCCAACTCTAAAACTACGAGTTTAGGAGAATGTATGAATGTGTATATGTGTTCATAAACACACACATACATACATACACACAAATATGTCCAAACACATATGTACACATTAGTATAAATATTTTATTTTTTAGTACAGAAAAGACTTGGGGGGGAAACTTCCTCCAAGAGGTAGAGTAGGCCTAATAGAATAAGAAGTAGTAATAATAGTAGCAAATATTTTGATTGCGATTCCAGGTATACAAAGTGCCTTATATTATGTGTATTATCTCATCTGATCATCACAAAAACTCCACGAGATAAGTACTACTATTAGCCCCATTTTACAAATGAGGAAACAAGCTGGCAGAGGTTGTAACTTTGCAAGGCAGGATTCAAACTTAGGTTTTCCTTACTCCAAGAACAATACTCTATTCATGATGCCACTGAAAAATCTTTCACTTATACTTAGAGCTGTGTGTATATGTAAAGTTGGGATAATGATTATAAGACTTTATCAAGTTGTATGAGGAAAGGACTTAATAAATCTTAGTATCGAAAGGTATGCTGGAAGTTAGGAAGGCAGATACAAAGAGAGTGTGTAGCATTTTTTATAATTTATATATGAATGCTTATAGAAACTTTACTATATTTATATACTTAAATTTACATTGAATTATATTATATATCATGTATTAAGGTATATAAAGAGCAATGCTGCCTCTCACAAAAAGACGGGCAAACAAGTATATGACACAGAAAGAGTAAGAGACAGAGACAGAGAGAGAGACAGAGAGACAGAGAGAGATTAAGGTTTATCAAATGCTTTCTCAAAACTCTATTAAGCTAATGATACAAGTCATCATTATCTTCATTTTACAGAAGAGGAAAATGAGGTTTAGAGAGGTCAAATGAATTACTCATTGTTACATCGTAAAAAAAAATCAGAGGCAAGCCTAGAACCTGGATCTTCCGGCTGCCTCCAGTTATTTTTCTAGAAACACCAAAAAAAAGCCTATGTGTACCTTTGAAATTATACCACATAAACAGCCACTCATTCTGACAGAGGATGACAACAGACTGAGGATGGGCAAACCCAGGGCATGGGCAAATGCCAGTCATACCAGGGATCCCAAAGCATATGAAGCAGACTGTCCACTCCGAAGCCACCCACATAGAAGCAAAGTCCATTTGGACACTAAATGCACAGAACTCTGTATATTTTAACCAAACTTAATTTCAATGGATTAATGGATCAACATAAAAACAAATTTGAAAAAAAAATTCCTTTTAAAGCAATAATCTGTACTGCTCTACAGTTAAGCTTCAATGAACCAAAATTCTGAGAATTAAAAAGATGAAAGGGCAATGGAGAGGGACTACGGTAAATTAAATTTTCATTTTCAAGATTGGCTCCCTTTACTGTTACTGTCCCCTTGGGCAATGGCTTGGCAGTCAGAGCACTTGGGTTCAATCCCAGCTATGGTACTTACTAGACACAGTATTTAGGAGAATAAGCTGATCAACAGTGCAAGTCACCTACCATCCTTAAGCCTGTTTTCCTCATTCACAAAAATTATTATATTTGTCATGATCACCATCATCATCATCATCACTTACCTTACAAGACTGTTATGAAGAAAGCACTTTGTGAGTAATAAAGCACTATACAGAAACGACATGAAATCACAGATCGAGAGCCAGGCCTGGAGCCAGGAAGATGGGAGTCTGAGTCCTGCATCTACAATATCTTGACTGTGTGACTCTGGGCAAGTCACCTCCAAGCTCAGAAGAATTTTCTAAGACTTTATGAAAGTTACAAAGAAAGATCTGACTTGCATTGGTAGAGGGAGTTTCTTTGATCAGGGGATTTTATAGGCCAGTGAAAACACAGGGTTCAGTCCATCTCCCAAAGTGTAATATAAATGTTATATAATGATCATAATTTATCAGATTATTATTGATATTATTCCAGAAAATTAATTACTCAGAAACAAAATATGATGAATTTATTTCTATTAGGTTATAAATTAATAATAAGGTATATTGTTTGACTTCTTCCTAAGGTATTTACATTGTAACAAGAGGGGGGAAAAAACCTGAAGCTAAAGGAATATATCCCTAATGGTGTAATTTCAGGTATCAAAATCAATCAGAGAGGTGTTATGTGCAGCCTAGAACCATTACTGAGACTCCTAAAATCATTCAACAGTCCAGTTCAACAGTCAGTTTCCTTCTCATGAAAGTCCTGCCTGCCCTTAAGTGGAGGAAAAGAACCACAGAGCATGAGATGGGAGGCACCTTAAAGATCACCTAGTCTCACCTCTTCTATTTACAGATGAGAAAACTGAGGCCCAATTAGGAAAGGTGATTTGACCAATATCATAAGGAAAGTTATTGGAAGAGCCAAGACTAAAACTCTTCTACTCCTAAGACAGTACTCTTTGGAAGGAAGGAAGAAAGGAAGGAAAAGAATCAGAAAGTAGATAATGAAACAGAGGAGTTATAGAGATGTAGGAGGAGAACCAGGAAGGCACAGTATCCCTAAAAATTAGGAATGAGGGGCAGCTAGGTGGCACAGTGAATAGAGCACCAGCCCTGGAGTCAGGAGGATCTGAGTTCAAATCTGGCCTCAGACACTTGACACACTTACTAGCCGTGTGACTTTGGGCAAGTCACTTAACCCCAATGGCCTTCCAAAAAGCAAAATAAAAATATAAAAATAAAGAATGAAAGCTAATCCAATAGGCTGTCAACAGTATGAAAAGCTGCAAAGAAATTGAAAAGGATAAGGACCAAGAAAAATGCATTAGATTTGGTCATTGAGGTAATTGGTACTTTGAGGAAACCAGATTCCAGAGTGCGGTGAGTGCACATTGCAGGAAAATGTAGCTAGAAAGCAAAGTAAAGCATTTAGTGTATATATTTTATTAAAGAAACTTAATAGTGAAGGGGAGGGGAAAAACATTGGGATAATAATAAGAAGTGTCAGGGAAACCTATTTTAGGATCTGAAAACTACACATGTGACCTGAGTCCCAAAAAGATTGATACAAGATTTTCACCTCAAGGATGGAGATCAATATGAGTTTCTGTGAGTCTCTTCTTCATGTTTCTTCAAGCTCTTCTTCGGCTATCAGAAAATTACTGTGAACCTTAAAACCACATCCCAGAGAAGAGACAGATGTAATTCTAGTCCAGTATCCCTTCTCTCTGCATAGAGCAGAGTGGCCAAGTTTCTGGCTCCAAATTCTTCTTTCCCCTTCCTGGCAGGGGTTAAAGTCTCCCTTGGAGAAAAGTGGGAGGAGGGGGAGAGAAAAGGCTAGAGAAATCTATTTTAACCTCCCTTTAATTCACATAATGCACCCCCACACTATATGGGAGAGATAGACCTTGCTACATACATTTTTGTAGACAAATAAAAAGGAGCTTATTTGTGAGACCAAAATTAAGGATGAAAAAGAGGAAATCTCCTAAAGGAAGTAGAAAGAAATAGGATCAGAGGTACAAACAGACAGATGACCTTTAGTGAACAGTAGAAATAACTCAGCTTCTGTGCTATGCTTGGGAGAAGAGAAGAGAGATGATAGGAAAGAAAAGTTTGCTGAATGGAAGTAGGACCTGAGCAAATTCATTTTGAATGCCCTCAGTCTCAGGGAAGTAAGAAGCTAAATCAGAAACTGCAAGTATAGACCTAATGTAGAGAGATAAGGGTGTGTGTGCATGTGTGTGTGTGTGTGTGTGTGTGTGCGTGTGAGAGAGAGAGAGAGACAGACAGACAGACAGACAAGCTTCAACAGTCATTTTCCGAGATTCCATAGATTCTTACAGATTCCATAGCACTATCCATAACCTTAATGGGAGAGGTTGTTGTACCCTGTTCCACAGGGTTAGTTAGCAAGAATAGAAAAGAAAAGGGTTAGAAGAGTGGGGCATGAGATAAGACAGAGATAGAACAGTACCGTGAAGCAATAGCTTGCTTGAAATCATGTACCATGAATCTGTGATTGTGAGAAGAAATGTAGTGACTTCCTTGGAGGAGTGGAGAAACAAGCTGGTAGGAGTCACCCAGGGATGAGATGGGAACAGCTAAAGCTGGAGGGGAGGGGGTATTCTAGAGCAGCAGCCTAGGGAAACAGGAAAGTAGTAGTCAAGGCTCAAAACAGGGGAGATGATTTAGGACATGAGGCAAACGTCAAGATGCTATAGGCCATAGGAAAGCCAACGATTCGTCTTAGTGTGATTGGATGAGAAACTGAATAAATGAGCGGAGGAAGGAGATGGATAAAAGGACAGCAAAAAATAGGAAAAAGGATAAAATGGGCAAAAAATGAGTTTTTGAAATTCTAGGTCTTGAAAATAGTGGAACTCCAAAAAGTGATTAGGCTCAGGGCATAACCACGCCAGTATGTTGCTGAAACGGCTGAGGAAGAAGGCTATTGGACTTTAGGAGGCCGAAGATTTGAGAAGGCTTAACATTACCAGCATGAATAAAGCTGATACAAACTCCGGCCACTAGGTGGCACAGTGTAAAGATTCTCCAGCCCTGGAGTCAGGAGTACCTGAGTTCAAATGTGCCTCAGTCACTTAATAGATGCGTGATCTTGGGCAAGTCACTTAACCCTGTTTGCCTCAGTTCCTCATCTATAAAATGAGCTGGAAAAGGAAATGGCAAACCACTCCAATATCTCTGCCAAGGAAACACCCGATGGGGTCATAGACAGTCAGACATGACTGAAATGATTAATAACAACAAAACTGAGGCTACAATAAGAAAAAAATAGCTTCCAGAAATAGGGAGGTGATAATCCCCACTGCATTCTGCCCTCATCTGACCTCACCTAGAGTATTATGTTCATTTCATCATCATCATCATCATCATCATCATCATCATAGCATTTATATAGTGCTCTATTTACGAAGTTCATTACATATGATTTATCATTTGATCTTCAGAAATAGGTGGTGTTATTACCTCCATTTTACAGATTAGGAAACTGAGGCAAAGAAAGGTTATCTGGCATGTCCAAGGTGACACAGCTGATAATTGTCTGAGGCAAGATTTAAGTTCAGGAATTTCTGACTCTAAGTCCATGACTCTGTACTGTTCCCCCTAGGTGCTTAAAAATATAAAATAGACTAGACTGTAATAGAATAGATTGAAGGAAACAAGCATTGTGGAAGTGCTTCATAAATATTATCTCATTTAATCCTCAAAACAATCCCGGGAGATAGGTCCTACTATTCACCCCATTTTGCAGATGAGGAAGCTGAGACAGACAGAGGGACTTATTCAGGATCACACAGATTAGAATAAAACAGAATAGAATTCCTCCTTCTCTTTTCTACCTTCTCAGAAGAGTTAGATTTAAAGAATCACTTCAGATAAATCATCAAGTTTAATCCAATCTACACATTAGCAAGAATCTCCTCTACCATATGTAGAAGACATTTATACCACTGCTTTTTCTGGAGATGTATAGATACAAACAAGATCTTGGGTAATTCAGAGGCTCAGAGGCAAGGGGTGAGATTCGATGATCTCATCTCATCTAATCCAGGTTTTTTCTTGTTCCATGATTCTAGAACTCAAACATGGGAAGCTCAGACATCTAGATTCCTTCTATGGACATGATGGCTATGACATCAACTCCATAGAAATACACACATCTATTCATACACACATACACGTACATGTACATGCATACACATTCCTATACCTGATGTAGAAGTTATCATTGGTGACTATATAAGCACTTAAGTTCTAAGAAATCTAAGGACCTAAGAAATATGTGTGGCATGCCCCAATGGCCTAGCATGGCTCATTTAACTTGTGCACAAATCTTTGCTTTCTGTTCCCTCCTGCAAAGCTAACCGCCTTATGCCAACTCACCTCTCACAGGTATCCTGTTATTGGGAAAAAAAAAAACAAAAAACATTTTTATTGTTGTTCAGTCGTGTCTGATTCTTCATGACCCCATTTGGGATTTTCTTGGCAAAGATAGTAGAACGGTTTGCCATTTCCTTCTCTAGCTCATTTTACAAGTTTTTTTTAACTGGGACAAACAGAAAAGTGACCTGCTCAACATCACACAGCCAGTAAGTGTCTGAGGTCACATTTGAACTCAGGTCTTCCTGATTCTAGGACCAGCACTCTATCTTAATGCATCACCTAGCTGACCTATAACATTAGAGCTTCCCTAAAAGAATGGGCTGCTAGGAAGCACAGTGAGTTACCCATCATTTGAGGTCTTCAAGAGGAGACTGGGTGGTCATCTGTCAGGAATATAGTAGGCCTACAACATCTGATTCATAGACCACTGAAAGAACCCCCTGGCTTAATACATGATCCCCACCTGCTTGCAAGAGAATTTGGAGCTTACACCATTATTTATTCCTTCCAGCTAAGGCATTGAAAATTTTCTATTAAAAGTAACAATAGAAGAGAGAACACATTGAACCATTACTGAACATTAATGTCTTAGCTTGAACTAGTTCATTTGACTATAGCATTTGACACTACTGGCCATCTCCTCCCCCTGGGTACTCTCTACTCCCTGAGTTTTGATAATACTCTTCTCTCTCTCTCTCTCTCTCTCTCTTCCTCCCTCCCTCCCTCTGTTCTTCTACCTATCTGATCAAATCTTCAGTTTCCTTTGCTGGATCTTCACCCTGTCTTACAGCCATTAACTGTAGCTTTCCCCCAAGGCTCTATCCAGGTCCTTTACTTTCCTCTCTAGGCTCTCTCACCTGATCTTCAGCACCAGTGGGCTTCATTACTATTTATATGCAGAGGATTCCCAGATCTTCATTTCCAGTTCTAATTTTTCTCCTGAGTTTCTGTACCATATATGCAAATGTTTATTAGATTTTTCAAACAAGTTGTGCTATAGGCATCTCAGACTCATGTTCAAAACCAAGCTCATTATCTTTTAATCCAAAGCAACTTCTCTTATGAATTTCCCACTGTTAAAGGGCACAACCATTTCAGTCAACTTGTTGTTCCTCACACACAATACTCCATCTCTTATATTCATTCCTTGATTGCTAGTTGTCCCTATAGCTGGAACAATCTCCTAGGATCCTGAGATAAATTATTTCCCAGGGCCATGTTGCTGGAAATATCAGAGCCAGAATTAAAATTCAGTTCTCTCCTGACTCCAAGACCAGCACTCCTTCCATCATACCATAAGCCACAGACCCTGTCTTCAAGTCGTTTACAATCTAATCTTTATGCTTCAGTTTGTTCAACTGTAATATAAGATCCTACAGTTATGCTCCGAGAAGCAATTTAAAGTTTCTCATGTACTTTGAGATAGTGGCTTAAATGCTGCAAATAAAAGTATTGGGGGGAAGGAGGGACAACCAATAGCTTAATTTACACTGCTCAAAAGAGGATGAGGACCAGAAAAAATAGACTTGCTGATTTGAAAGAGGATTTTATGAAGGATTCCATAACTACATGAATTAGTTTGACATCTTGCCATTATTTTGACTTTTTGTATCATACCTGAGCCCTCCAGTACAGCATTACTCTCCTGACTTATCCTAGCATGAGAATCAATAACTAAGCAATTGTTGCTTATTTGCTCTGTGCCAATAAGTATAAACCATAGAAGGTCCCAAAAAAATGGAAGGATTCAAATATGGGCTCAACAATAGACTTTGTCATTGTCATCAAAGGACAAGTTTTGCCATATTCAGAGAGGCAGATTACCAAGAGGTCAAGACCTAAGAGTGTGGTCCTTTTGGCCCATAGGAACTCACGAAGACCATTTATTAAGGTATGAAGGAATCTAGATCTTCATAGCTGGAGGTAGTGCCCATGAGGGTAGAATCACAACCTTTTGAAATAATGAACAAAGATCCACTCTCCTTAGATCTGTAGATGTTTCAGAAGAATCTCAGAGAAACTCTGATCTGGTCCATCTCTTACATTCAAGTTCTACTTATGAGCAACAACCAACATGTCAATGTGCCATGGAGCTGTTAAAGTTTAAAAAGCACTTTTCTCACAACAACCCTATTAGGTAAATAACATTAGCCCTGTTACTCCCCTTTTATACACAAGAGCACAGAGATAGAGGAAGGTTGAGTGATTTATACGTGGACAAGTGTCAGAGCTAGATTTCCAAGGACAGCCTCTCTTTACCTACATCACAGCTACCTAATAAAACACTGATAAAGAATCATAAAATTATAGAATTTTAAAGCTGGAAAGGACTGTGAAGTACATTTAGTTTAACCCATCACTGTGATACATTATTTCACATAAATGGTATAGTTGAGAGCTGGCCTCCAAGCCAGAAAGTTCATACCCTGCCTTTCATACAATGTGATAGTGCTCTAGGCCAATGGTGTCCAACTCAAATAGAAAAGAAGGCTACCAAAAGGCACATAACAAGCCCTGCTAGGGAATATTGACTTAGAAACCCACAAAGTAACATGATCTGTGTTCTATTGTATTTTTTTAAATATTTCTCAATTATACTTTAATCTGGTTCTGGGTAGTTTTAACATCTCTGCTCCAGGTAATTTTCTAAGACTATAAATTACAGACATAGTAGTAACCTGCATTACTAAAGAGAGTTCCCACACAGGGAGTTTCCTACATCAGTGAAATCATAGATTCCATCCCTCTCCTTACTAATAGCATATACTTATAGTGAAGTTGCCTTTAGTATAAATGTTTCTTTTTTATATAGTTGAGAAAAACTATAGCATATGAGAGCTGAAAGGAACCACAGAGGTCAGCTAGTCCATACCCGTCATTTTACAGACTGAAAAATTTGAGATCTCTTCAAGAATAAGGAAGGCAGAATGGGACAACTGAATAAACATTATACAACAAAGGAGTAGAGAGATCCAGGTTCTAGACCTGGGTTCTGCCAGTAGCCAGCTGTATGTCCCTAAACAAATCAATTCGGTCCCAGAGGTATGTACTAGATACTGGAGACACACAGAGAAAACAACTAAGGAAATCAGGCTGGGTGATCTCTAAACACCCTCTCAGATCTGATATTCTATTGATTCATTCAATATGTAAAAGTATTATTAAGCTCCTATTATTAGCTAGACATTGAACTAAGGGTTGTAGATACAGAGACAAAAACAAAGTAGTCCTTACCTTCAAGGAGTTTGCATCCTATTTGTAAGGTTCTAACTTCTTTTATACCTCCAGCATTCTGTTCTAGGTTCCTTTCTGGCTCCAACATTTTGTTCTAGGTTCCTTTTCTAGCTCCAACATTCTGCTCTGTGTTTCTATGTACTCAAGCCTTCTATGTACTCAAGTTTCTTCAGCTTCAAAATTGTATGACCTAAGGTCCCTCCCAGCAACAACATTCTATGTTCCATTCCCTAACATTCTATGTTCTATGTTTTTACATTCCAGGTTCTAAAGCCCCTTCCATCTCAAACATTCCATTCATTCATTCAACCTTTAACAGCCATTTCCTATAGTCCTACTATGTGTTAGACTGGGGATAGAAATGGCAAAGCATTCCAGAATCTTTTCCAAGAAAGCCTCAAGAACAAGTCTTTGGGGTTACAAAGAGTTGGGTGGGACTAAATGACTAAACAAAAGACAAACAGCCCCTGCCTTCCAGGAGTTTTCGTTCTATTATGTTATTTTATGTAGTAAGGTCTCTTCCAGCTAAAATTTTCTGAGATTCTGTGATTCTGTAGGGAAAGGAAGTGAGGAAGACATCCTATTCAGAATTCTGCACCAGGCGAAAATCAGTAAATGCCAGCTTGTCCACCAGAGACAGAGATAAACAGGGAAGTTGAGTGTGGGACAAAGAGATTTAACCAGGCTTCCTCACTGCCCAATGAAACAGCTGTTCCCAGATCTAGCTACTTGGTTCTTAGGGGATCCCTCTTGGAACTTTCCCAGATCCCCTTCTAGGAGTAATCAGCCCCCTAAGAAACTTTAATGAAGGTCAGCTGTTGAAAGAATTTCTCGTTCTGAGTCATGACAGTTTTTTGGGGGGAGGAAGGAGGTGTCAGGGATGACAGAATGCTTTAAGTCATCCTGTAATATACTCATGGATATTTTAAAATAGCTGCCAACATTTCTGCAGTGTTGAGGAAATTTTCCTTACAAGCTACTGTTTGATGAAAACTCCTTTTTCTACAGCATCTTAAGTCTCTAAAGCACCTCCCTCCCTACTCCAGGAGGCTGATGATTTAAGTGTTATCCCCATTCCATGATGAGGAAATCTGAAGTTCTGGGCCATGAAATATTGTGCTTGTGGTTTCACGTCTTTGTATGTGTCCTTCAGTTGTGTCCAACTCTTCGTGACCCCATCTGGGGTTTTCTTGACAAGGATGCTGGCGTGGGTTGCCATTTCCTTCTCCAGTTCATTTTACAGATGAGGAAACTGAGGCAAACAGGGTGAAGTGACTTGCCAAGGGTCACACAGCTAGTCAGTGTCTGAGGCTAGATTTGAACTCAGGAAGATTTGTCTTCCTGATTTCACAAATAGTATCAAAGGTGGGATTTCAATCCAAGTCCCCTGACCCTTTTTATCTTACACCACAGTGCCTCTAAGAAGTAGACTGACTGGCCCCTTGTGTTCCTATCAAAACGGGCTCTGAGGTTACTGCTGTTGGGGAGTCGTCCCACCTCACAGGCTTTCCAGGGCAAGCCAGCCAGCCTCAATGTCTGGCAGCTTCCCTACCTCTCAGGAAATGCAATGAATTCCATGCCTGTTATGTAACATTTCCCAACCCCTCCTGGTACGAGCTGAGCTGAGCTCTGAGTCACTAGGCAACCGCTGAGAAAGTAAAAACATTGCCAGAATGAAAAGGATCCCCAAATGCTCCCATCTAAAGAGGCATTGTAATGTCCTCCACCCCACCCCCACTCCACCAGACCCTTAGATTGGTCTGAATGTATTTGGCCAGGTTTTAACACACACACACACACACACACACACACACACACACACACACACACACACACACCATTTCCCAAAGTACTTTACACATTCACATCACCTTTCTTTTTCCTGAATCATTGTAAACTAAGGGACTATGTAAACTATGGATTTGGGGTCCATGGACCTCCCAAGATTTGGGGGATCTATTAACTTGTATGAGAAAAAGATATGTCATTATTTTCACTATAATCCAATTTCTTTGTAATTATATGTATTTCATTTAATGCATTTAAAAATAGCGTTCTGAGAAGTGGTCCATATGCTTTACCACGCTGCCAACAAGATCCATGACAATGCAAAAAGATAAAGAACCTTTGCTCTATGCAGACACACAGATTCATTACCTTCCCCACCACCACCTTTTACTGTCCTTTAAAATGTTCATGTATACACCTGCCTATATACATTCATTTATTCTTCCAGAAAACACAAATTTACTAAAGGTCTAGTGGGTACAAAGCACTGTGCTCAAAGATAGGAACGGTACAATGCTCAGATGAGGCCCTCATTGAACTTACAAAAATACACGCTCATCACCACCATCCTATTTTCCTTATCCCTATACATACATACATACATACATACATACATACATACATACATAATAAACACAGAAAGAGGAATATACACACACATACACATTCACAAACACAAACATATGTGCACATACGTGCACACACACACACACACCAGTATAAACAAGTTGAAAGGTTATTCCCTAGCTGTGGTATTGCTGAAGAAGAAACAGGTCCATACAATCAGGATGAGACTGGACTGGACTTACATCCCAGGGACACCCTTACACATGGTTATGCAGAAAGTTCAGCCTACAAGTGGTTTTTAGTGTCACAATGCCTTGCAGAGATGCTGGGAGTCCGAATGAGGAGGGCCTTTCAGCAGCCTCCACTAGACTGCCTGTGTTCAAGGGACGATAGCAAATAAATAAAACTGAGTATTTAAGCACCATATTAGAAATGTATACATCCAAATGAGTATAGTGCTCTTCAAAGTAGTCACTGTGGAAGTTACCCACTTATTTCACTGATGTTGCTATAGCTCAGAACATCTCAGAAACTCTTCTTTGACTATCCAAGCCTATGACACATAATTTTGCATATTCTCATTGAAAATAGCTCACATTTCCAGTGTATTTAAGATTCCTCGGCACAACTCTGCAATGTAGGGAGTTCAAGTATTGTTATTTCCATTTTACAAGATGAGGAAGATGAGATTCATAACAGAGAAGTAACTAGGCTGAGATCACATGACTGGTAGACAAGGCACTTAAATCCAGTTCTGACTTTAAATCCATTGCTATTCCCCTAACAACACACTGTTACTCTGATAATGAAAAACCCTTAAAGAAAAAAATTGACTTTTTTTTTTCTTTTTAAACAAGCAAAACCCAGGAAGTAGCTTGGTATAGTCTTGTAAAATCCACTAGACTTGGAGTCAAAAAAGAGCTTATTTCAATTCTTGCCTTGAACATTTACTAGATGTATAACTATGTACAACCTCTTCTAAAAGGTTTCTCATTGTGGGACTCAGTTTCTACATATGTAAGATGGATTAATAATAATAATATCTTTAGTACTTATTTCATATTTGACACTTTCACTTATTTTCATACTTATATATTCAATATTTTCATACCTATTTCTTATTGAGATTTCATATTAACATTTGTGTTTCCAATACTCCAATATCTAGTTTAGGCATTTCTACCCAAAGAAGGAGATCAGAAACCATCCTTGCCCATCCAAACGGTACAACTATGGACTATGTCCTTAGACAAGTTCACTGGAAGACAACCCTCCAATATTCTGTACGCATTCTCACTTTCCCTCAGCATCATAAAGTATCAATGGCACACTCAGACAACCCAGTAGGTATCTGTCATTTTCATTTAATAACACCTTTATTAAAATGGGTAATAATACCTTTAGTACTTACTTCACATAGTAAGGACCAACTGATATAACATATACAAATAGTGTGAAATGCTTTATAAACCTTAAAGACTTTATAAACAGAAGCTATTATTCCAAGCCAAGATTAGAAAAATAAAGTAATTGACCAAACCAAGTAATACCATGGTTTGGTTTGGTTTGGGGTTTTTTTTCAGGGGGTAGGGGTTGGGAAGCGGGGGGTCAAATAGGGTTTCACAAAAAACAAATTACAAAGTGAAATATTAACATGATGAAGAAGACAATCATTTGACCAGAGTTCACATTTCTATGTCATGTACAATCTTTCACATGATTCAGAATTTCCACATTAAAAGCCTGAGGGACTGTGTGATCTTGTAGGTGGAAATCCTGCATGAACAATACCACTGATACCAAGGAAAATAACTCAAAAATCTGCCCCACCTCACCTTGTGATATGGGCTTGGAGGCTTCCATATATCTAGGGAATGTTGGGGCTTTCTATTGCAAATTCAGATTGAGTTTCCAGGTCATAAATACTGTATTCCACCATCAGTTACTAATATCCTCCAAAAAATGTTATGTCACATCCCTGATTATCACTCAAAATGTGTGGCCCGTTTTCACAGAAATTTCCCTTTTACTTATGTTTTCTTTCCAAATGAGTCACAGCTTTTATCTAGAATTTACTTCTTCAGCTCTCATCCTCATAGTTAATCATCTCACAAACAAAATCTCTCTCATCTTTTCAAGATGTTTATCAGCCCAAGGATGAGCCATTTTGTGCACTATAATGGCCACTCCCTTCTCTCAGACTTCTAGGCAAGAGTCTTGTCCTTTATATTTTTTTCATTTCCAAAAGTTTCTCTTCATATGTTAAGTGTCTCATTTGCAGATTTGTTTACTCCAATATTCCAATATCCAAATGGATCTGTGATCACACCAATTTGGGCATTTCTACCAAAGAAGTGGATCACAGCCATCCATGCCTGCCCATCCTGAAAAAATGTGGCCTGTGTCCTTACACAAGTTGATCAAAAGATAATCCTCCATTATGCTGGAAGCATTCCTCACTTTCTCTTGTCATCATAAAGATGTCAGTGGGGCACTCAGACCATGTAATACACATCTATCACTCTCGCCATATCAGCTCATCTTCCATTTTAATCATACAATCCTTTGCAGATATCTTTCACTTTGATCCTCCTTGGTAATTTCTTTTCTATAATATTTTAGTACTAATACCCACTATGGACCTCTTCAATGCCCTCTGGGTACTATTAATTTTCAATTTTCCAAAGCCTATAGTGCTGAGCGACTTACAGTCATACAACAGCACCGCTGAGCAGGGAAATTTAAAAGATGGACATTTGTTTCAGGGAGAAAACTAGGATACTTAAAGAATTTTTCAGTTTCTCAAAGGCAATCTAACCCTCTCTTCTGCTATTTAATGACCTAGTTCATTATTCAATTTCAGTGTCTATTCAAGACATGCACACTAATGGGTAAGTTCTCAAAATTGTCCATCTAACTGTACAATTTTCTGGACAATGTGGGGGACAAATAAGTCCAGGGAATACACATGACAGACATGGAGTGAAGTCTTCAGTCAGCCTATCCCTTGAAAGAGGGATCAGTTCTTCTACAGAATTTCTTTTCTAGGGCTTTAGTTCCATGATCCTAGTGTCCTATCTGAGATTAGAAATTTTCTTTCATCCCTGCCATATTCTGATCTTTATCCTATATCCTTGCAAAACATCCCAGGGCCTTCACTTAGAAAAATCACAAAGAAATTCTATAGAGCTGGAATAACTAGCTTCTGTTCTGCCCCAAGAATACCTTTAGATGCCAATAAAAATTACCATAGAATAAAAGAGAAAGGACCATTTGGAGCTATGTCCTTAATTTGAGTTCCTTTGTTCAATGTTCCTACCACCAACAAAATCATTGATCTCCCTATACCACCTGTCATTGTGTGCTAAAACATATGGAAAGATATTCTTTCTATATAATCTCTCTCTTCTGCTCCCCCTAAACAGACCCAGAAATCAGTCTTGTTACTTGGCACTTTTAAGCAATATTTCTACACTTGTAAAGATCTGTGGTTTTTCAGGAGTGGGAAATCTGTGGCCTCAAAGCCATATGTGGCCCTCTAGTCCTCAAGTACAGACCTTTGACTGAATCCAAACTCCACAGAACAAACCTTTTTTTTATTAAGGGAATTGGATTTCAACTTGGATTCATTCAAAGGGCCATACTTGAGGACCTATAGGGCCACATATATTCTTGAGGCTCCAGGTTCTCCAAACCTGGAAGATGTTCTCTTCATTGATACAGATGGCAACCACTCCATGCTTGAAGAGTTGGATTCATGAGTTGCTGTGGCTAAAAAGATTTTTTAAAAATTTAAAGCCATAATCTGATGGTCAGCTTTCTGATGATGAATCTGAATGAACTTAGCTAGATTGATCCTTCGAGGACAGTCATACAATCCATTGCTGGCCCTGTAGTCTAAGACTTTCCAGAGTGCTAGGACCTTCCAGGACTAGTGTTCATCTCGCAAAGCCTTTGAGAACCCAGACCATCTTCATGCCACAATGGAGTACTAGAGTAGTACTCTTATGGACCCTAACTAATCAAGGTACAAGAATGTTGGATTTGAAATCAAAAACCTCGGACCCTGCTCTGCAAATTTCCACCTATGTGACCAGGAGGAAGTAACTTCCTATCTCTAATACTCAGCTTCTTTGTCTGTAAAATGGGAATGTGGGACTTCTGGATCCCTAAGATCTCTTCTGGTATTGTCTATGATCCTATGGATATTATTCAAAGGCTTCAGTTTAATGGGCCATCTGTTGGTGGACATATTATTCAATCCCGAGAAAAATAAAAAAACAAATTCTAGTATGAGAGGAAGTCAATAATTTTGGAGCTGAGGAATTGAATGCTAATTTTGCTACATTACTATGTGTCTTTCAGAAAGTCACTTTACCTGTCTGAAACAGTGCCCTTACATGCACCTCTGAGATGGTAACAATAAATGCACTTCTTACCTCAAAGTGTTACTGTAAGGAAAGTGCTTTTTAAATAGCCTTACACCCTACAAAAATGTGAGCCATTATTATAATGTGCACTCCATACAGTTTTCTCAAGATTCTGTCCTTGGACCTCTTCTCTCTGGTCCTTATTCTATCTGGTGATGATAGCATGGGTTCAATCATCATCTCTAGACAGATGATGCTCAGATCTATCCAGCCCTCATCTCTTTCAAAGCATCCACCATCTCTGAGATCAATGTTATAACAGTTCTAAAACTTTAAAAGTTCTAAAAGAACTCTAGCAACTTTTCTGCATTTGCTTTTTTTCTGTTTATTCAAATCCATCTAATAAATACTTAACAGCAACTATGTGCCAGACATTGTGTTATGCACTGAGAATATTATTAATAAAAATAAAGACAAGTCTCTGCCCCCAAGGAACTTACAATTTAAAGGGGAAGACAACATACAAAGAAGTAAGAAAGTAAGGTTGGGAGAGACCAGGGGGTCTCTGGGAGCTGAAACCAGGCAGATCAGCAGATGCAAAGTGGAATAAGCTGAGCCAGTTTCTGCTCTCCATAAAGGAAGGCATTGGAATGAGTTTGGTTCTTCAACCTCAGCCCTCCAACAAGAGGGCAGAGGAGACTGAAGGAGTTGGGATCAGTCAAGGCTTGAGTTAGCACGATGATGTACTTGGAAGTGATGAGCTTATCCTGGTAGAGGAAACCAGGCAGAGCAGCATCTTCATATACTTTCTAGGTATGAGGTATAATGCAATGTTTCTGTTTAAAAATCCTCTTCAGTGACAGACATTTCCCTGTAGAATTAAAAGCTTATGGACTAGCAATGTGTGATTGTGGTTCTACCTCTCTGATTCTCACCTTCTTTATTTATAAATTGGGATTAAACACATTTGTATAGTCTACATGGGAAGGAGAAGGAGAGAAACAAGCATTTATTTGAACACCTAATATTTGCCAGGTACCGAGCAAAGCACTTTACAAACACTGCCTCTTTTGATCATCACAATTATTATTCCTATGTTGCTATTGAGGAAATTGAGACAGATAGAGGTCAAGTGAGTTGCCCAAGATCACGGAACAAGTAAGTGTCTGATGAGAGATATGAATTCAAGTCTCTTGCACCAGTGTTCTACTCTCTGTGCCACATAGCTTACTAAAAACATAGAAGCAGTAATGAGCCTTGAGCTGTTTAAGGAATCTATATTCCATAAACTAGAATAGGGTCAGCAAACTACTACCGTGGAGCTGCCACCTGTTTTGTACAGCCTGCAAGCCAAGAATGGTTTTCACATGTTTAAATAAAGTATATTGGAACATAGCCATACTCATTTATTTATGTATTGTCTATGGCTGCTTTTGTGCTACAATAGCAGATTGGAGTAGTTGCAACAGAAACTGTATGTGGTGCTCTCATCACTTGGCTCTGCTGCTTTATATACTATTAATCACAGTTATAACTCAAGAGCATAGCTGCCACATGTATCACCATGCTGCAACATTTTGTTTATTATTACCAGAGCATACTTATTGTGTCAAAAAAAGATGAGGAATTGTGATTTTTTTTCAGCTAAGGGCCAAAATTGAAGTTGTTCTGAATGAGAAGAATAGCTGTCAACCAGTAATATCAAATACAGAATGGCTTTGGAAATTATCCTTTTCTGCAAACTTGATAATGTTTTTAAATGAATTCAACATAAGGTCACAAGGGAAAACAGTTCTTATTTGTGAAATATACTGCATTAAATTCAAGCAATTTTAAGCTTTGTTATACATGTCCTATGCTGTCAAAAGTTAAAGCATGAGATTAGATCTCCATTCCCACACAAGTTTGCAGTGAATATATATTCTGAGCTCAGACTACAGTTCCAACAGCATTTTTTGGATCTCAACATAAATACAAGGGAAATTTCTATGTTTCAAAATCCATTTAACCATGCAATCAAGGAGCTCCTATCTAAACTTCAATTGAAAATGATTACTCTACAATGTAATGGCATGCTAAAAGGAAAATATCAAAAGAAGAATCAAGTAGAATTCTATAAATACCTTCCAAGCAATGGATGAGGCAGCTAGGTGGGGTAGTGGATAGAGCACTGGGCTTGGAATCAGTGAGACTCATCTTCTTGAGTTCAAATCTGGTCTCAAACACTTACTAGCTATGTGGCCCTGGGCAAATCACTTCACCCTGCTTGCCCCAATTTCCTCATCTGTAAAATGGACTAGAAAAGGAAGTGGCAAACCACTCCAGTATCTCTATCAAGAAAGTCTCAAATAGGGTCACAAAGAGTAAGACATGACAAAGACAAAGAGTAAGACAACAACAACAAAGTAATTAATATGATGGATTAAAATCATATGCTCATGGACTAATATCAGGATTTGGCAGTACCTATCTGTGTGAAAAGAAATTTTTAAAGATAAAATACATCTCATTTCAGATTACCCTTAACAGATGAACATTTGCAATAAATTTTAATGACAAGGAATTCTTGTTTTGACCTCCAATTAAGCAAAATGTTATCCTCCCCTAAAAAAAAAAAAACACATTCTTCTCATTGGTGTTGTTATTGTTGTTCAATCATTTCAGTCTTGTCTGACTCTTTGTGATCCTACTGAGGTTTTCTTGACAGAAGAATTACTTCCTTCTCCAACTTATTTTGCAGATGAGGAAACCCACGCAAACACAATGAAGTGACTTGACCAGGGTTACACAGTTAGTAAGTGTCTAAGGCCATATTTGAACTCAGAAAAATGAGCCTATCTGACCCTCCCAGCATTCAATCCACTGAGCAATGTAGTTGCCCTACATTCTTTTCATTAGTTAACCTAAATTGTAATTAATTATTATGATTATTATATTATATATGATTATTATATTTTGAATTTCGTTAATTTTGTTAATAAAAAATTTAAAAAATTGTAGAAATTTGTTGTCTCTCTCTTATACAATATCCTCAATTTTTGCCTTTTGACCCACAAAGTCTACTTTCTGGCACTTTATGGAAAAAGCATGCTGACTTTTGACCTGAGAGAGGTCTTTATCTTCTGCCACCTACCCCTTTCTAATAGACACTTTGGCCGCCTAGAAACTGCAGAATCTCAGGCAAAGTCTTAAAAAAAAATGGAGGCAGGCGAATGGAATGACCTTCCTCTGACAGAAAATGGGGAAGATGAAGGAGATGGGGTGGGGCATAGACACACTGAGAGAGAGATGAGAAGGAAGGGATCTGAATGAGAGCAAAGACTCAATGAGCTCTTGAAAGAGGTCCTTCTATCAGCACCCCAGTGGGAGACCTTGAGACACTGGGCTCCTTCCTTCCTTTCAAAGTCTTTTACTGCCATCTTCTGGATTCCCCAGATTCATTTGTGAGCCTGAGGAAGAATTGTATTTGTGGTCTTTTTGTGCTTTCTCACATCTTTTCACCCAACAAAGAAACTGAGTCTGCTAGACAAGGGAGCCTGTCATATAGTACAAAGGGTACTGGATTTGGAGTAAGAAATCCTGGAATCAGGCTTCAACATTCCTCTTACTGGCTTTGTGCTTTTGGATGGTTCCTTTAACCTCTCTAGCAATATAGATAGTGTTGACAAGTTGGTAAAGATAAAGTTGGTAAGTTGGAAGTATTCTTAAATGTCTCCTGTCCTTGGGATGTGACATTTAGAGCTTATGTTAACTGCATTAAACCACTGTCAGGTCTAATCCTAAACTTGCCCTCTTCTCATGTATTTATCCGTGCTGGTCTTTCTAACAGTACATTATGGCAGTCATTTGACTAAAAGTAAGACTGGGGAAATACAAAAACAACCTCAAGCAGCTGAGAAAAAAGTCTCATAATTCCCCTGGGTCACCAGACAGTTTCTAGGCATGCTCTAACACCCCTCAGAGACAGATGTTCTAACCCTTCAAGTTTCCCCTGCCCAGGCCTCCAAGGAAAGGGACATTACCTTTGGAGCTAGTCCAATTCAAGGCAGGGAGGTACTGAATGAAGGCTTTACATGCCTCAAATCCTTCCACCTGGCAGACATCATGATTTCCATCCCTCCCTTTCTACTTCCTCAGAACCCTACACATACACACTCACACTCACAGCTGGTTCCAGCTGGTTCTGACCTTTTCCTGCTACAGATGTGTCAAGCAGTCATTCTTAATGACTAATCCATCCTCCCTTTTTAGTGTTCAACTACTAATACATTGAGATTTTGAAGAATGATTCAAACCTCTGACTTGGAAGGATGGGTAGATGGGGGATGGGGCAGGAGGAATCCAATCATGGGAATAGTCCTAGACTTTTTATTAACCCAATGAACTTTCATTAAGCACCTACTATATCCCTAGTACTATATCAGGTTCAGGAAGTGGTATGAAGTTTAGATAAGACCTGGACCTGTCCTCAAGGGAATTTGGGGTGGGGTGCATCAATATTTTACAGATGAGTAAATACAAAGTAGTTTGAGGACTGATCTAACATTACGGACTGGAAAGGATCTGGAAAGGCTGCTCAGAGAAGAAGGCACCTGAGCTAAGCCTTGAAGAGAGTTAAGCATTTTGAAAGGAAGAGATGATTGTAGGAGGCAACACTGCCCAGGCATAAGGAACCGTATGTGTGAAAGCATAGAGATGGAAAATCAAATGCCGAGTTCAGGAAACAGCTAGTAGGTTAGTTTGGCTAAGAAATACACTACATGAGGAGGGAAAATATGTCTGGAGAAGCAGGTGAGAGTCAGACTATTAAAGTAAATGTTAGGTTGGAGCATTTGTATTTTAGTTTTAAATAGTCAATTAAGATTTGTGAATAATAAAATACAATAGTTATAGAGTTGGAAAGTACTCAGTTTGAATCTTGGGCTTTACCATTGGCTACCAGTTGGCCCTTGGGCAAACAGTCATTTAAATTTCCTGGGTCTCAGTTTCCTGATCTATGAAATGGGTGAGTAGGGGAGACAAGATGGTCTCTAAGGTACCATCTAAGTCTATGATCTTAAAGTCATTGAAAGAAAGAGTGTAGAAAAAGGAGAGAAGGTAGCTTAAAAGAGAGCCTTGGTGGACATTCATGATCAAGACCAGGAGATCAAAACCCAGCAAAGGAAACTGAAAAAAAAAATTAGCTAGGAAGGACAACCAGAAGAGTTCAGTATCACAGGATTCAAGAGAAGAAAAAATATCCTAGAGGCAAGGAGGGATCAAAATTTAGAAAAGCTGCAAAAATCAAGAGAGTAGCTTGAAAAAGTTTTTTGATTTTGACATTTAATACTGTTGATAAATTTGAGGGAACAATTTCATTGTAGTGGTAGGTACAGAAGCTACATAAAAAGGAGATGAGAACCGAATGGATGGGAGGTGAGGAAATAGATAATGCAGATGTAAATGGCCTTTTTTTAAGAGTTTGAGCTGGGGCAGCTAGGTGGCACAATGGACCAAGCACTGGCCCTGGAGTCAAGAGGACCCAAGTTCAAATCTGGCTTCAAGAAACTTACTATCTATGAGACCCTAAGCAAGTAACTTAACCTTCATTGCCTCCCTCCCCACCCCACTCAAAAAAACAAAAAGAACATGAGTGTGAAAGAGAGGACAGATATAGAAATAGAGCTTAAGGGTGTATCAGAGCCAAGTAAAAAGGTTTAGATGTTTGCTTTGTTAAAGGACAAGGGAGACCTAAGTTTGCTTGTTAGCCAGAGAAGAGATGATAGATAGGGAGAAATTAATGATCCATGGGCAAACTCCCCAGAGGAGATTAATAGAGATATGATCAAGGGAGCAAGAAGAGGGGTCAGTCAGTCTTGAAGAGAAGAGACTTTATTTTCCTCAGAAAGTAGAGCATCAGAAGAGAGAGTGGAAGATTTTATAAAGAAGTGTTGAGAAGCTGAATCAAGGGAAATGAAGGAGCCCACAGTAAATGGTTTCAATTTCAGTAAAATAAGAGGTAGGATACTCTGCTAAGGAATGACCATAGACAGCACAGAGGTCTAAGGAAGAAGAGAGATTTGGAGTAGCTGCTGCAGGAAATGTAAAAGCATCACTCTGGGAAGGATAAAATGACCTGAGGTGCACCAGTGAGGGCCCAGTTGAGATTAGAAAAACCAAATTTGTATTAGACTCACTCAGCATGGAGATTTCTTCCAGCAGTGTTCAGAAGCATGTGAGTTAGAAGAAGATAATGCAAGTGGTGACCAGAAAGAAGATGGTGGCTATAAACCCAGGACTGAGGTTTGTCAAGATATGAGTAGTGATAGGAAGAAGGGACAAGGAATTCCAGAATGAAGGACAATATGGAGAATATAGCCAACACATGGTGAATATAGCCAATCCCAGACTTAAGACTGTAAATAGAGGAAAATGAAGACAGAGTATGAGTGGACTGACTGGACAAACATGGAGGCTGGAAGGCACAGATGATGATGAGAACAAAGAATAGGCTTAGAATGAGTGAGGTAAATGGAGAAGGGAAAGGACAGAGAGCAGTTTCAAAGGTCAGGGTTATAAATGATGGTGAAGTCAAAGTTACGACTACCTGAGTGGGTGGCTATAATGGAGTAAAGTTACAGGTTGTGGGTCCTGGAGAGCTAATCAGCTGGAAAGTCAAGAGGATATCAATGTTCATGTTGAGGTCCCAAGTATAAAGGCAGGGATCAGAATACAGACAAAGACTGTAAGGCAGGTCCTGACTTCTTAAAAAAAAGGACAGAGATAGAGCTAGAAATGAGGAGGTGTCTACAAGGACCTGGACTGGGTAGAATGATCCTCAAAGGAGGAGATATTGCTGGAGTGGCAGTGGCAAAGAGAAAGGAGGATAAACCATGGCTAGAATCAAAAGTTGTTGTTCTGTCCTGTCCAATTCTTTGTGACCCCATCTGGGGTTTTCTTGGCCAAGATACAGGAGCAGTTTTTCATTTCCTTTAACAGATCATTTTGCAGATAAGGAAACTGAGGCAAACAGGATAAAGTGACTTGCCCAGGGTCACATAGACAATAAGTATCTGATGCCAGATTTGAACTCATGAAGATGAATCTTCTTGACTCTAGGCCCAGTATTCTATCCACTGTGCCACCTAACTACCCTACAGAATCAAAGGAGCTTGGAGACATATGAATACAGAATTAAAGGAACTAGCTTCAGATAAGGATTCTCATGTCTACTACCCCTGCAACCTTAAGCAAGTCATTTAAACTTTATGGACCTCAGTTACATAATCTGTAAAGTTCTTCATTTGTGATCCTATAATTGATTCTCTATGATCATATCCCAAGTAGCAGCAGGGAGAGAACAAAGACAAAGCTTTGCCAGCATTCAGGGCACAGCAGACAGCCTTGAATTCCAGGCAAAAGAGTTTGTAGTTTACCTGGAATGTAATTTGAAGTCACAAAAGATAAGAAGAGAACCACATTTTGACTTGGATGACCTAGGTTCAAGGTCACAGTTCTGTTGCTTTCTACCTGTGTGACCTAGAACAAATTACTTAACTGCTCTTGGTCTCAATCTGTAAAATGAAGTTGAAGTCTATGATCCCTGAGGTCCTTTCTAGTTTCAAATCTGTGATTCTATTGTCCTTTTATCACGTTATAAGAAATATTAGTCTGGCAATGCTGTGTGCCAAAGGCCCTTTGAAAAGTAGTGCCTCCCAGACAAAGGAATGCTGGTAAATGTTTAATAGTCAGCTCTCCGAAAATGCATAACACACTTTTAAGTTTTATCTGCATTATTGACATTTTCTCAATCTCTTGCTTAAATCTAGACAATGGGCAAAACAATAGATCAAACTATGATTTGTAGCATTTGTCTATTTCTGAGGTGTAAATGTTGCTGTTGTTGAGTCATTTCAGTCATGTCTGACTCTTCATTACCCCATTTGGGGCTTTCTTTCCAAAGATAATGAAATGGTTTGCCAGTTCCTTTCCTAGCACATTTTACAGACCAGGAATTGTGGCAAACAGGGTAAAGTAACCTTACCCAAGGTCACAGAGATAGTGAGTTTCTGAGGCTGAATTTGAGCTCAGGAAGATGAGTCTTCCTGATTCCAAGGCTAGTGCTCTATCCCAGTGCCACCTAGTTGCCTCAAGGTATATAATGCTCACATTGAAAATTTAACAATCAGCTCACAAGCCAATACAGCTGGCTCTAGCTCACCCCTGGTCCTGCTTCTGTAGCCTAACCTCTCAAAAACCACCATCCAGGAAAACAACACCTATGGAGGTACAGTTCCAGCTTCTTCAGTAGCCACAGCTACTGAAAACCCAGAAAAAAAAAGTTCTTGACCACATCAAATGGCTCAACATCAGAAATAGACATGCTTTCATCAATGTAAATGGCAGCAAAGAAGATGAATTAGCATCTGCTTTGCTACTGCACCCTAAGAATCACCAGACCTTTCCATCTTACTTAGAGCTGAAACCTCCTGTGTGTTGTTTCTCCCATTTCAGTGGAAGTTCCTAGAGCCAAAGAACTGTTTTACTTTTACTTTTGTTTCCTCGGATCTTAGCACAATGATTTTTGTTCTTTAATATAGTAAGTAAGCACTTAATAAAGGCTTTTTTATTCAATTGTTAAAGGGAAGATAGAGAGAGCAGAGGCAGTGGCCCTTCAAATCAAAATGGCCAAGGAAATGAAGCACAACCTAGATAATAACAGAATGCTAGCTAGGGAAGGATCTCTAGAGCTGTGATACTTGAGGACTGGGCCAGGTCTCTTGAAACCATTTCAGTCTAGAGAGAAACTAGAAAAACTATCCCTGGACTCGATCCAGGGAAAATCCTTAGCATAAATCACTTGCCCTTTCAGGGCCTCATTCTCTTCAGCAGTACTATAAATGGGTTTGACTAAATAATCTCTTAGGAAAACTAGCAATCATTTTTTAATCAATCAATCAAACAACCAGCTAGCCAATAAGTATTTATTCAAAAGCACCTACTATGTGCCAAGACATAGTTCTAAGCCCTGGGAATACAAATACAAAAAGATAAAATAACCCCTACTCACAAGGAGCTTAAATTTCAGTGGAAGAGATGAGGTCCTATGTAAACATTAACAGCATAAAAATGAAACCTCTTAGCCCTGAATTCTATAAAATCATTTGAAAAATCAATGAAATAGGCCTTTCCAAGGAGTGGAGGAAAAGGGTTTTGACCCCTAAGCAAAGTCATACTCATAGTGATTTCTGTGGCTTTCTTTTGCTGCTATCTAGTGGTAAAATAGGAAATTACAGAGGAAATGTACAAACCTAGCCCTACCTGCTTACAACTTACAAATAGATCCCCGTATTTCAGAAATGACAATCATTGATTTAAAAATAATAATAATATAAAATACATTCCTCAGAGGATCCAAATACACAGGTACACATTTTTGGGGCTGTTTCCATCTGTGCTTTCATTACAATTATAATCATTTTAACCCAACTCATTAACAGACATGCATTGTAAACCAAATACCTTCATTTAGTGTCTACCATGTGCAGAACACACCACATCTTCCAGTGACTCGTGGTTGCATGAAGTTTACCCTGCATTTTCTCCCCAAGTTTCCCTCTACTCCAATCAATCCTTCCAACAGATGCCAAAGTGATTTTCCTAAAGTACAGATCTGATTCTTTCTCTCCCTCTCCCTCTCTCTCTCTCTCTTTCTCTCTCTCTCTCTCTCTCTCTCTCTCTCTCTCTCTTTCACACACACACACACACACACACACACACACACACACAGCTATATACATATACTTAATATAATTTAATCAACTCCAGTGATGCTCTAATACCATTAGGACTAAATATAAACTGCTATGTTTGTCCTTTAAAGTTCTTTACAACCAAATTCCACCCTATCTTCCCAGCCTTATTGCACATTATTTTCCTTTCATATATTCTGTAGATCAGCCAAACTGACCATCATGCTTTTCCTCACCCATGGTGCTCCATCTCTTATCATTGTGCTTTTGTGCTCTGGTTGTCCCTTGATCCTGAAATGCGTGTGTGTGTGCGTGCACGCACGCGCATGTGTCTCTCCTTCCTGTTCCTCTCCTTATCATCCCCTAGAATTCCTAATTTCCTTCAAAATTTAGATCAAATACCAACTTCTGCATAAGATCTTTCCTCTTTTTGACAGCTGCTAGTGACTTCCCCACCAAGATTCCCTTATATGTGTTTCGTATACATTTGCAAGTTGTCTATCCCATTAGAACGTAAATCCTTAAGGAAAGGGATAATTTGGGTTTTGTCTTTATAGCCCTATCCCCAAGCATGATGCCTAGGACACAATAAGCACTTAATAAATATTTATGATTGTTTGACTGATATTCTTATGTCAGTGGCCTCAAACTGCCATTGAAATGGGGTCTACTAATCTATCCATAAGGATCCCTGGCCACAAATTGACTTGGTTTTAAAAAGCAATGTTAGCTATATTTTATTGTATTATTATTTTTTTTTTAAATATTTCCCAATTACATTTTAATCTGGTTGGGGGCACTAAGGAGTATTATGGGCAGAGTATTTGACACATCTGCTAAAGCCCTGCTACACTTGCATAGCTATGGCAGCCTCCATACTGGAAAGATGTTACTATCTAAATGGCAGTCTACTGTCTGAGGGTCAAGCTATCTAAAAATGCAGAACCTCATCCCCAGAAGGTTAGCTACTTGATGACAAATCCATGAGGGAAACAAGAAAAAGAAATATTGTCTCTTTTTTGTCTCCTTGTTATGGTAATTAAATTACATTGGTTAAACTTCTGAATGAAATTATTAGTCATATCTGTTGGCCATTTTCCATTTGTCATTATGTATTATTTCTTTAAATAATAATCCAGGCTTTCATTTCAATTTTATATATGTCAGTGCAATAGATAGACAGATACAGATGTGTGTATGTATACATACATATACATCATTATTCTTTCTTATTTTTTTATTCTCATCTTAGCTCTGCTGAATTGATGGTCTGAGTGTACTCAGACAGCTGACTACAAAATAGCTTCCATACCGATAGTCTTTTCCCATGTGTTAAGAAAGATCTATTTTGTTCTTTATTATATTACTTATTACGAAGTCCAGAGTCAACCAATCCCTTTTTCAAAGAAAATGTTTGTGATATAGTCATGATGCTTCTGCGAAATCTCTTAAGTCTTTGACTTCTCTCATTCCTTATTACTAAATCACGATTTTCCCATGTATTTCTCCCTCTCTTGCATTGAAGTCACCAAGTATCAGAGTATATGCTGATTTCAGATTCAGATCATTTCAATAAGTTCCGTTTAGAATTTCTTTACCACTTTATCCTCAGCCAGTAATACTGACACATAAACTGAGATTTTTTTTCATGGGATCTTTTACAAACACTTGTCATTAGTATTGCATTATACAATAATCAAATTTCCCATGAAATAACACATCTTTTGGCTCCTGAGCACACAATGACACCCATTTTGCCAATTTCTATACCTCTCCAGGAAGTGTCCAGGAGCCATCATTCACTTCAACTTCCTTCTTTCTTCTTGTTTCATTTATATTAAGAATATCAAAATTGATACGATTCAGCTCCTTCAACAATATGTCCATTTGTTGGCCACTGGATGAGGATCTCACATTAAAAGTATTCATGAAATTGAGGTCCATTGCTGGTCTAAAATGTGTACAAATCTCAGCACCTCTTGTCCCCTTTCTGATCACTCTGCTATCAGTACAGGATCAAAGGGGCCACCAAAGTCTGAGAGTCATTTGTTTCATGAGTTACCCTAATAAAAAAAATTCAGCACCACGGAAACAACTTACAGTAGATATGTTTCTGTAATTAGCTAGGTTGATCCTTGGAAAACATACTCAGTCTATTACCCACTCAGAGTGGGCTTTATCAAAAACCCAGAAGCAAAAAGAAATATTTATTTTACAGGATATTTAGCCATACCTAAAACTCTGCCAACACGGCAGAACTTGACAGAGCTTGAGTTTCACTGACATAGCCTGGACACCACAATGAGGCATCAGGGGAGACCTTAAGAAGACACCGAAGTAACATGTCTATTTGAGGAATGTTTGGTCAAATGATATATCCTTCTATAGAGGAAAGCACAGGAGATACGGGTTTTGTTTCAGCTCTGCCACTAATCCACTATGGAAATTTGACAAAACTGATTCACTTTTCTGGGCCTCAGTTTCCTCATCTGTGAAATATAAGAGTTGGACTAAAATAATCTTTAAGGTCCCTGAGCTCTGACATTCTTTCTGTGAAATGATCGCTCTTTGGTGGACTCAGAAAATATTACTGGTGTATTGTAGAATCATGAATTCAGAGTGAGACCTCTAGACCAATCCCCTCATTTCACAGATGAGGAACCTAAAATCCAAAAACATTGGATGACTTATCCAAGGATCAAAATGATAACATGTTCATATACTCACTAACTAAATCATCTGAAATATTTACTCCATTTTTCAATGTTTCTGTCCATCATATTTCTCCTTCTCTCTCTCTCTCTCTCTCTCTCTCTCTCTCTCTCTCTCTCTTTCTCTCTCTCTCTCTGTATAAATATATATCTTACATCCTCATCATGTCCCACAAAACCCATCCAAGGATAGAAACTGGGATACAGAGTTGTACCTAGGTTACAGGTACAAACCTCTACCCACAACTTTGCTCCTTATTATTAGTTTTCTTCTATCTATCCCCTCACTACATAGCATCACTCTTGAGTCCTAGGGTCTTCTTCTATGGTTTATCTTTCCCATCACCAAACTCAAGATGTGGAATGGGCATACACTTTTGGGACACAACCAATTTGCTTTAGTTGGCTATGCATATGTGTTACTAAAGTTTTCTTTTTCTTTCCTCCCCTTTCTTCCTTTTCCTTTTCTTCATTCTTTCCTTCCTTCCTTCTTCCTTTTCTTCCTTCTTTCTTTTCTTTATTTTTTTTTAGTTAAATTGGAGGGAAGTAGGGAGAAAGAAAATAAAATGACACTTGGAAAAAATAATTTTTAATTGGATTGCAAGCAGTTGGGCTGTCAGGTATCTAGAATCTCTCTTAGTTGTATTTTTTCCAGGTTATAAGAAATAATACAAATATATAGGAATCTGTGAGGAACGTTCTCTACAGATCAAATCACAACCTGACTATGACTTAGAAAATAAATCCTCTGCTGTTGTCTGAGGTTCAGAGAGGTGATGTGACTTGCCTATAGTGAGTGAATTAGTATGTTTCATAGGCAAGTCTCGAACCCTGGTTGTTTTTACTCTAAAGCTAGATATGTCAAACATATCTCTCAATCCCATTTTACTAATAAGGAAATTGTGTTTCAAAGATATTAATTATACATTTCTAAGAGGAACAAAAACCAGATTCAATGAAAATTCATAGAACACTTTTTTCCAACTTAGGAGGTAAGGTAGTGGGGGAGTAAGGTATTAAACTTCGTGGAGGAGCTGATATCTGAATTGAATAGGCCTTAAAATGAGATGGGTTGGATTTTAATATGTAAATACGGGTGGGAACAGTGTGGAATAAGCCTAGAATGGTAGACAAGAACCAAAATGTAAAGAACCCTTCATTCACATCTATGGAGTTGGAACTTTATTTGGGAGACAACTAGAAATAAGGAAGATTTCTGAGCAGTTAAAGTTATGGGATCAGACAAGATATAATCAGATCGTGAAGACATTCTGTCAGCAGTTGTAATAATCCTGGTATGAAATGAGAAACTGGGATGGTAGCAGTGAGAATCATAAGGGACCAATTTAAAAGATACTGAAAAGAGTGTCAGCAAGTGCAGAGCAGCTTAATCAGCCTACTGTATCTATTACTGGCTTTCCAGCAGATCATGCTTAGCCTTCTCATCTCATCCAACCATCACCATCCAGCTGTTCACTGATGGCCATGTTACTACCTGCCTATTACTATAATGTACTCTCCCCATCCCCTTCAAAATCTTTTGCTGTGCACTGTAATTAAATATATAGTGTCATTACTTCTGGAAGGAGCAGGACTCATGTATCAACTCGCCATCTCTGTGACTTTCCAGACAAAAAGTCCTTTCCCTTGGTTACCACTTCCCTTACTAAAATGTAAGCTCCTTGAGGGCAGGAGTTATCTCCTTTTGTATATTTGCATCCCTAGGACTTAGCATTGTGCCTGGGATAAGTGAGAAGGAGTAGTAAAGAATCAGTGACTTGGAAAATGGTGCTGCTATTGATAGGAATGGAAAATAAAGAAGAAGATCCCATCTGGGCAGCAAGGTGGTGCAGTGGATAGAGCACTGGCCCAAGTCAGGAGGACCTGAGTTCAAATCTGCATTCATACACTTATTAGCTGTGTGAGTCACTTAACTCTTTTTGCCTCAGTTCTTCATCTATAATATAAGCTGGAAAAGGAAAGAAATGATAAACCACTCCAGAATCTTTGCCAAGAAATCCCCAAGCAGAGTCACAGAGATTTGGATACGACTGAAACAACTCAACAGCAAACAACTCCCATCTAGGGAAAGATGAGCTTGTACGGAAAAATTACAATGCTAGCAAAGTACCAGCAGCATATAACTAAAAAAATAATAATAATAATTATTCTTCCTGAATTTGGTGTTCTCAATACTGCCAAGCAGCTATGATTGAACAACATAGATTTTCAAAGAGAAGAATGGCTGGCTAGGATTTCTACAGTGCTTTCCGGTTTGCAAAGCTCTACATAAATACTACCTCACTGGGTTCTCACAGGATTGCTGAGAGATAAGTGCTGGGGTTATGCCCATTTTACAGGTGAGAAAATTGAGGCAAACAGAGATTAAGTGACTTACACAGGGTCACACAGCTAAAAAGGGTCTAAAGCCAGATTCAAACTGAGGAAAATGAATCTTCCCAACTCCAGGCCCAGCGCTCTCTCTGCCAAGCCACCTGAAAAAAAGGGGAAACAGGCAGAAAAAATAAAACTCATTGAATATCACTTTGCCATTTCTTCATGCTCCTGAAATCTCCCTATCAGAAGTGTCTGCTTCTTTATTTCTATCATTTTCATGGACCTGAGGAAACTGGAGGTTTGCTGGGATTTAAGACGTGCTTCTCTCTCCTTTCATACGTTATTTTACTTTCAAGTTTGGTGTATTTGCGTCATTCACTGATCCATTCTTTTCATTTGCTAAAAGATGTGGAAGAATAGGAAGTAAGTAAGAAGACTGTAGTGAGATGCAGTGGGCTACAAAGGCCTGGGGGCTAGGTAGCAGGAAAGATATATATTTGACAAAATTTCCTGGACCAATCATCAGATTTTCTGAAGGCTTGAGCCTTTGAAAATACTTTTCTAGCTTTAAGTTCTAAGAAACGTGAACTAGTTGGGTTTTGTAAATAAAGTGTAATAGAGTCACCTACAATGGTTTCTGTCTTAATATTTTTTTAATATCCTGGACCCCCTGGGCACTCTGATAAAGACTATGAACTCCTTCTCAGAATAATGTTTTTAACTGCATAGAATAAAATGCATGGTATTGTGAAATAAGCCAAATTTACTGAATTACTATTATCAAGAGATTTTTCAAAAAAACAGGTTCATGTACTCAAGATTAAGAACCCCTGTGTCATCTGATCTAAACAAAAAAGCTTTCAAACCATGGGATATTAATAAGAGCTGACTCTAAAATGGGATTCTGAGCTTCCCCTAAATATCTTTTATCCTACTTGTAGTAGCAACAGCTCATATGTCTATAGCTGCTGGAACTTCTATTTTGGTGTCCTTAAAATAATCCATTAATATGTCATAGAAATATGGATGTTTATGGATGGGAAAACTGAGGCTCAGAGTGGCATACTAAGTATAGGATTTAGATGAGACACAACCTTCGGATGTATGAAAGGAGAGAGAAGAACATCTTAAATCCCAGCAAACTTCCAGTTTCCTCAGGTCCAGGAAAACATCGGAGAATGTTTTAACTCTGAAATTTCTGTCTCCAAATTATTGCTTTTCTCATTGTGCATAGGAAATTCATGTCAGTTGCACTGTTAAGTTTAGAATGTGTGACTACTCTGATTGCTTAATATAAGGAAGGAGATAGGGAATGGAGAGACCTAAGGAAGAAAGAGAATATAGTGGCTAGACATAGGAGAGGGCCCAAGGTTAACGGCGGAAGAGAATTCGGGGAGACACACACACACACAGAGTCATAGATGCCATGATACCTGAAGACGCATTTGACCTGTTTGGATTGAGCAGAGGTAAAAGGAGGCTTTTGTTCCCTGGTTTCAGACTGGGTCTAGCTGTTCAGCAAGGAGGTGGGAGACCAAGCATAAAAGACATACACAAACTTAGTATATAATTTGAGTGGAGCCATATGGAAGTTTTCCTCTGATTCATTTTCCAAGAGTCCCCAGCCCCTCAAATTGAATGAAACACTTAACTTCAGCCCAGGCCACAACAATCCTGCTCAAGGACAGGGCACTAATATATCGCAGTCAACTGCCTTTTCTTCCCCAGGACCTTGATGGAATACTTCCTTTCCACGACAGACCCTCCCAGAGGTGTCTAAAGGTTCAGTCTGATTACTCAGTTAGGGAATGTATTTATTAAGCACTTACTATGGGTGGTACTATTCTAAGTGCTGGTTATACACAAAAATGGGGAGGGGGTTTGTGAAAACAGTAACTGCCTTAAAGGAGCATTCATTTATTCATTCTAATGCAGGAGATAACAAAGAGAATACTATTGCTATATAAGATATATACAATGTAAATGGAAAGTAACTTCAGAGGGAAGACCTTGGGGGAGGAAGGCAGGGTCCAGAAAATGGTTCCTTTTTGTTTCCCAGCAAACCTGTGCCCTGTCCTGTGTTTCTCCTTAAATAAAAGGAGAAAAATAACTTACTAATTACTTTTGTGACCACCCAATAATTCTGCATGGGCAAAAACAACAGCATCTCATGCCATGCTGCTTTACAAATAATTTATCTGTCTATCCAGTCATTGAATTCTCAGGAAAAGGGGTCAGGAAGTATGATCAATCCAAACGAGAACCAAACTGATTGTTGAAATCCCAAAAGAAGTTTGAGAATCAGTGAGCAAAGGACTGGTTGGGGTTGTCAGAGTAGAAAAGTCAGTGGAGAGGAAGGCATTGTTTTATACTAACTTTTAAAGAAAGACTTCCTTTCTTCCTTCCTCCCTCCCTTCTCTCCCTCTGAACACAGGGGGAATCGTACCCTTACATGTGGGTGCCCTGCCCAGAGTAATATAAATTTTGATCACTAAAACCTTGCAAGATACCTTGGGGTTTGGAGACTAGATTTTTTTTTCTTTTCCCTACTTATTTATTCCAGCATTTTCAAAAACTTGGACAATTAACTCTTTTGTCCCATGTATTTTCATTTATGAGTTCTTGAAATAGAGCTCTGGAAAACCAGGCTTTGATAAAGCCTGTTGGCATCCAAATGGGGTTACATGCTTAAAACCAAATCACTCTGGCTCTCATTGACTGGACAATAACAAGTTCTAGCCTAAGCCTTGCTTGGTCATTGTTTGGGTTTCAATGGTTCAGAATGAGTGTAAATAGCAATTGTTTCTGTCTTGGCCAGAAACTCGGAGGGTTTCCCCTTCCTAGTTTGATTTTTTTTTTTTTGAGTAGGCAAACTAGACCATCTTTTGCCTCACTTCTTACCTTGACTTAAATTACTGAATGGGTGTTGCCACAAACAAACTGAGACCCCAGAAAGACCTTAGCTTTAAAAGGCCACATTCTCCCACAGCATCTAGGCTAGGGTCATCTCCAGTCATCCCGACAGGTCTTGACGCTGGGCTCAGATCACCCCACAGAAGAGAATAAGGCTGATGACTTTGCACAGCCCTGCCTCACTTACATCCAATTCACTTGCAAATCAAGACATCACTCCCCTGATGTCATTGGTCTTCTTTAGGGAAGGACAAACAGCAACAACAACAGAAAGAACAATGAAAGAACAGTTACTAAGTACCTACTACAAACCAGGTACTAAGCTAGACCAGGAGGATACAAAGACAAAGAATGCTTCAATATTGATTGGACAAACCATTTAGCATATTCACTAAATGAGATCAGTAAGTGAGTCCAGGTTTACTTTTACAAAAAGTAAAACAAATTTTGCTTGATATAAGTTCCCCAGGAGACCTCAAAATCTACTCTCTGCAGCTGAATCCCCAGAGCTGGTAGAATAAATTATCTAGTTCATCTAACACTCAGATAAGCCAAGGAAGTTGGAGGAGGGGAAGGTAGAAAGTCAACAGAGATGAAAGATATCATGGCATTGATACAGTGGAAAGGACACAGGACTCGGGGTCAAGGGACCTGACTTCAAATCCTGGCTTTCCCACTGTAACAGCAATGCTACTTGCAGCTGCTGTGGGGGGTGTAAACACCAGCACACTGGAGGGCTGCTAGCATACTTTTTTGATCTGCTTTTCTAAAGGAAAGCAACTCAAAAGGGGTTAACAATCTTACTTTAATAAAACATATATTTACTTAGTTCTAGGGGAGAAGTCAGCACCCTGAACTTCAGAGAAAATACAAACAGAAATTACAAGCAGAAAGAATGCCATAAAGACAGACAGGACTTCTAACATCTGACCAAATAATACATACATCACAGATCAACAGACAGATCCAACTGTCTGACCACTACATATATACATAGTTACCAGAGACAGAAGCACCAACATCTGGATTTTCAAAGCAGGGGGTAGGGGATTGCCCTTAATGGCTACCCAGAGTCTCATCTGGCTACATCACACAAATACTCTTCCCATGGTGAGCTCCAAAACAAAATGCTAACCTCAGAGTATTTGCATACTTCTTCAGGGTCAGAGGGCATCACAACCCTCTGCCTAATTACAAAGTTACAAAAGGCGTGGGCCTTCCTAAAAAACAAGCCTCCCCGAATCAAGCTTCTCTTGTTGGGATCCACTTGAGGCCTATTAATAGGTAGAGAAGATCTTAAGCTCCCATTAACATTACACCCACCTCTTGGGAAAGTAACTTTGACTGATGACAAGTCACTTTAGCCTCTATAGCAGTGGTTCTCAAACTTCCTAATGCCACAATCCTTTAATACTCGTATGTGGGCGTATCTGCATATGGGCAGATCCGCCTGGAGATGGATAGAGGGACAATGTCTCGGCTCCTAAGACCATCGGAAATATGTGTTTTCCGATGGTCTTAAGCAACCCCGTTCGACCCCCAGAGGGGTCGCAACCCACAGGTTGAGAACCACTGCTCTATAGCCTCAGTTTTCTAATGTGTAAAATAAAGGAGTTGAAGCAGATGACCTCTAAAAGTCTGTCTCAGGTCTAAATATCACAATCTTCTGATAAAAGAGCAAAATAGAGATTCCAGAAGCTCTGGACTGTAGGGTTCAGTCAAGAAAGAAAGAAAAGAACAGTCCCTCACATGAATAATTTTAGTTAGGGCAAGAACTTCTATTTTGGTCTTCATATAGTTTATTTTTATCTGTCTGTGTATACCCAATGCCTGAAATATAGTAGGGACTCAGTGAATGCTTGTTGACTGCCCTCTCAAGTTATTTTCTACCTACACTGCATTTGTCTTATATGGTCTGATGTCTGCATATGTCGTTTCCCCCACCAGAATGTAAATCACTTGCGTATATGGACCATTTCTGCTTTTCTTTGTCTCCCCAAAGCCTAGCATGGTGCTTGATGACATAATTAACACTTAACAGATGTTTGCCGATGGACTGACTGATTTCCTCTCTTCCCTAACCACCAGTTACTTTGAAAAGTGGGTCATTTTCTGAAGAAAGCTCCCTGACATTCAAACTACACAGAGAAGAAACAGTGCAAACCCCCCCACCCCATGCTCCCAATGTTCCCTCGGGATTTCTGTGCTTCTCTCGCTCAGCTGGCTACTTTTCCTCATGCTCAGCCCCTTCCCTTTACCATCCCTGATCTCCTTTTCAGAAACTGTTCCCCGCCCAGGGAGGGGGCAGACTGTGAAGGGGACCACTCATGTGGTAAGGGACCAGCACATGCAGCTGATCCTAACTCTCTCCTTTCTCCATTTATCCTTTCTATCTGCGCCACTTCCACAGGCTCATTGCAGGATGCCTCACTTTAGGACTGAGCAAGTCACTGCTGTAGATGCCATAACTGGCCACCAGGTGGTGCACAATTCCACTCCCCCCACCTCTCCAGGCCCCCACCTCCCCAGCCAGACTAAGGCAGGGACAAAGAAAGCCCTTTTCATCACAGTATTGCTGAGACCAGGCTGGGATTTATCAAAGGACACTTTCACTAGAAGGTTCAGAAAAACAAATGCTCAAACAAATGAATTTACAGAGTGCTCATGAATGATCCTAGTTTCTGGCCAAAAATTGGAATTGAGGTTGGGAGGAAATTCCCTTATCCCTCACATAGGATAATAAATTTAGAGTTAGAATATACTTAAATAATAAATATTAACATCTAAAATATTAAATTAAAATGAATGTTTAAAGACATTTTACATGCAATTGGGAAAAATAAAATATTATTTGAAAAAATATTAAGATAATTAAAATCAGAAACCCCTATTTTTACAGGTGAGCAAACTGAGGCCCAGAAAGGTTAAGGTGAGGTTGAACTAAGGTTTTCCTGATTATTCACTATGCCGCATTGTCTCTCTAGCTCCCCTGTCTAGTCTCACCCACCCACCCACCCACCTACTTCAAACCTAATTGGAGATCAGTTTTTAAGAAAACTGTGAATGTCTAGCCTGACCTAGATTTCACTTGGGTCTGTCTCCACTTCTTGTGAAAAGGTATTGTAAAAACAGAATTGGATTTAGATTCAAAGGCTCTGGGTTCAAAATCTGACTGCTATATGACCTTGAGTTAAGTCATTCCCTCTCTCTGAGTTTCAGTTTCTTCCTCTCTAAAATTAAGGAACTAGATTAAATCAGAGGTGTCAAATCCAACAATCCTGGGAGAGGGAGAATGCCAGATTAAAATATAATTAGGAAATAGTTAACAAAATAAAGAAAAACAATGGAACATGTTGTTCAGTCATTTCAGTGGTGTCTGACTCTTCATGACCCCATTTGGAGTTTTCTTGGAAAAGATACTGGAGCAATTTGTCTTTTCCTTCTCCAGATCATTTTGCAGATGAGGAAACTGAGGCTAACAAGGTTAAGTGACTTGCCCAAGGTCACATAGCTAGTAAGTGTCCCCTCTAGCTGGTGGCAGCATTGACAGGCATCAGAAGGGATCACAAACTGAGGTGTGGAGGGGTTGTGATCCACATGAGTAGGGGGAACACCTTCAAATCATAGAACACTGAAGTCCTGAAATAAACAGGATAGCAACTGCAAAGAGTGTGAGAAAGGAGGATCAAATTTAGGATAGACCTTCCTATTCTGGAATCAGTATACAGCTGGGATAATTCCTAGTTGGAATTTAGATAAGGAAAGTTGGTTCTACAGGTATGCTCTTGTTTTGGAAAACTGCAGAATCTCAGGACCTCCATGTCAAACCTATAGCCTCTCTCCCCATGGGGCATGACATATAGTGGTGGTGTTCTCTGCTTTGTAGATTTTTAAAAAATTAACTAGTAGATGGCATTAATAGCCACTTTCCTGGTTCTATTCAACAAGGAGAATTAGTCCACTCCCATGTCCAATCTAGAAGTTCTAGTATTCCATCCCACTGAGGGGAAATGCCAGTCTCTCTTTGGTCTTTTGGTGAGTCAGCAACCTTATATCCCCCAGATCCATCTCTCGATATGACTTTGCCAACTCCAACAACTCATCATCTAGAGGTTAAAAATGAATTGATGTGGATTTGTCCAATCAGTATCAGCTCTGAGCATTCATCCTAATGCAAAATTTGATCTCTTCACTGACCTTCTGCTATTTCATTGAGCCCATGTCACATCATCTTTCTGGCATGTTGAAGCTGTTCCCCATAGAAAAAGATAAAACTGTAGGCTCTGCAAGGTTAACTATGTACAGTTGTTGCACTCTTGGAACTGAATTTTAAAAATTGTAAAGAATCCACAATTTAAAAAAAAAATAGCATTCTGCTGTCAGCTTCTCACAGATAGTGGCAGTCTCCAGACAGATAACATGCCACTCTGAATCCAGGAACTGTAGGAAATGGGCTTTTCAGTTTGATAGCTACCCTACCACCCTCAATCCCCTACAACTCCATTTATAAGGGGAGCAAAGGAATGCAAATAATTCAATGTGGTTTATAATTGATGTTTGACTCATGTAGCCAGTAGGACCAGTCAGTAGAAGACTTAGAAACTGAACTGGGGACTTGAAACCAGAACTGGAACTGGCATCAACTGGAACTCCTCCTATTATTTGCAAGGTAGCTCATCATTAGGGAAAGAGGGGAGGACTGGGGGTGAGGACCTCATGTAAGGCCTTAGCAGGGAGAAAACTATCACTTTCATCTTGCCCTCACATCTCCTCATCTTCTCACCTTAACCTTTCATCCATGACACCTTTAGCCTGCTGCAAAGAGGTATTTTCCACTATAAACTTTCTCATTTTTAATTCCTGCTTGAAGTCAAGGTATGTGGCTGCTTTGCATTCCAATGGGAGAGGCTAAGCAGCAAGAGGGAGCTACAAATTTCTTCTCACAGAGACAGTCAGAGCAAAGTGGAAAAAAAGAGCACAAAGAATATCCCCCAGGACATTGCCCTGATCTATCTTCCCCTTTAAAATGGGAGCTCCTTGAAAAATAATTAAATAAATGGATGAATGGATGGATAGATGGATGGATGGATGGATGGATGGATGGATGGATGGATGGATGAGCAAACAAATAAATAAAAGATGGGAGCTCCTTGAAAGCAGGAACTTTTTCCTTTGATTTTGTTTCCCAAGAGCTTGGTTAGGACAGTGCTTAGCACCTAGTAAGGGTGTAATAAATACTTGTTGACTGATTAGTTGGTTGATTGACTACACTTGATTTCAAGGAAAAACTATAAGATAAGCAGAGGTTTCAGGAACAAGAAAGAGGGTTGCTCATCCTTTTCCCCCAACTCCACATTCCCTAGAAGCTATAGGAGAGTTGAGAAGACAAAAAAGGAGAGATACATTCAGCCAACCATCTATTTTGGCAATCATCAGAGCTAGAACTATTAAGTAAGGTTTGAAAAACATCCACCACAGAGACTCTGACCCTTTCAAGCTTATACACAGAAGGTGATACACACACACACACTCTCTCTCTCTCTCTCTCTCTCTCTCTCTCTCTCTCTCTGTCTCTCTCTCTGTCTGTCTCTCTCTCTTATCCACCAGTTGATGTATCCTAGGCAACCTTCTATGTTGTCTCTAGTCCCAGCTCAGGAGCTTAGCAATGTCTGGTGAAAGGTAAAAAAGGAATTTTGACTTACAGATGCCCTAGTCTCTATAATACTGAGGGTCCAAATGAATTTCCCTAGCCCTTGCTATAGCTGCATAATAAGTCTGGGATCCATGGCTGCCTTGGGTAGTGGATGAGGGGAAGAAGGCTCATAAGACATTCACTTTCCTACAGCACTTTAAGGTGTACACAGGTCTTTCCTTAAAACAACACTGTGATGTGGGTGAAACAAGGATGATCATACACTGAGGCTCAAGCAGGGCTGCCCCTGGTCAAACAATCGAATGCAGAAGAACCAGATTCACATCTAGGACCCTATGCTAAGTCCAGCTCTCTTTTTCTAAGGCACCACATTCCTGCCTCAATTCTTTATGCTCAATATCTTAGTATTTAACATCTTATAGCTCAAGATAATGGAAGAAGTTTAGAGGTCACTCCTCAAGGTGGGATGAACAGGAGGATGCCCAGAGCCAAGTCCTTGAATTGTCTGTCTCAAGCTCCAGCACCTAACGTTTACTCTGAATGATCTGGAAGGAGACACCGAGTGGCAGATCAACAATGTCACTTTTCCTCAGGGAAGGAAGATTAAGAGGGAAAGAGAAGAGAACCTACATTTCTTTTCAAAATAAGAGAGTTCCAGCTCTCAGGGGGCTTCAAGGAAAGGGTATTTCATTTCGGTTCTGAATTTTGTCTCCACTTAGCTATGATTTATACAGCTCTAAGCCCACCTGGGCCCTCACTGCAGCAAAGCAACCTTTTTTATTCTACTTGATTCTCTATCCCATGCTTCAAGGGGGATGATCTAAACTTTTTCTCTCTTCCAGCCTTCCACACAATGCCCCTTTTTAGACCTATCCCGTTGAGAATCCTGCTTCATACTTGACTAAGAAAATAAAGGCCATTTACCATGAGCCCCCTTTTCTTCCTTTTTCTATATTTCTTTTTTTTTTTTTTTTGCTTTTTTTTGGAAGGGGGAAGGTAGGGCAATTAGGGTTAAGTGACTTGCCGAAGGTCACATGGCTAGTTTTATGTTAAGTGTCTGAGGTCATATTTGAACTCAGATCCTCCTGACTCCAGGGCCAGTGCTCTTTATTCACTGTGCCACCTACTCCCCCCCTTTTCTATATTTCAAAGACATTTGGTATGGCTTCATTCCAGTCTCTAACGAAGAAGTCTATCCTTCTATATGTACTTAGAATACTATTCTCCCTCATTCCCCCAAAAGATTCCTCCCTCAATTACCCCTTCCCTCTCCTTAATCTGCTATCTCATCCTACCTACTGCTCCTCTTTCCTGATCTCCTATTCTTAGGATTTGCCATCCCCTTAAATTATCATCTAATATCCCTCTTTTCTCTCACAAACTCCCAGAGTTTTATACACTCATTCCCTCCACTTCTCTTATCATTCACTACTCAACCTTCTGCAGTCTGTCTCCTAATCTTATGATTCAACTGAAACTGCTGTCCCCAGAGTTCTACAGGGATGTAGACTTTTCTCAATACTCTTTCTTCTTGACCTCTGTGCAGAATTTGACATTACTGACCACTTCTTCTAGATATTCACTCTCTTCTCCCTGAATGTTTTTGTGACACCACTCATTCTTATGTCACCTTCTGTCTGACCACTTCTTGCAGGAACATCATCCATATCTCACTCTCTAAAATGGAACTTTACAACTTTGTACTGGAACCCCTTCTTTTTCCTTATCTCTTTCAGTAATTTCATTGGCTCATATGGACTTAATTTTCTCAATTCAAATGATTCCCAGATCTGTATGTCTAGCCACTAACATGCCATAAGATGTAGTAAAAATCAAGATTAATTCCCTATACACCAATTGGGTAGAAAATATTAAAATATTCTAGTAATAACATAGATATAAATACTTTCCAAATAGTCTAATAATAATTTATATTTGTATCTGTATAATTTGTGCCTTCTTAATCTCAATATGATCTTACTGCTTGAGGATTTATCACGTGGATTTGCCATGATTTAATGCTATAAATGGATCTCTGAAAAATTTATATAGAATATATCAACAGATAATATCAATACAGTCTTATAAGATTTTGATAACCATATTTGAACAAAAGTGATGTCCTTGTAATCCAATGCATTTTATTTTATATATTTTAAAAATTCTGAGGGGCAGTTAGGTGGCATAGTGAATAGAGTACCAGCCCTGGAATCACGGGGACCTGAGTTCAAATGAGGCCTTAGACACTTAACACTTACTAGCGACCTTGGGCAAGTCACTTAACCCCAATTGTCCTGCCTTCTCCCCTCCAAAAAGAAAAAAAAAAACAACATTCTGGAAAGAGTCCATAGACTTCAGCCAATTTCCAGAGGAGTTCATGGCGTTAAAAAAAAAAAAAGATCAAAAGCTCCTGCTCTAATTAATCTGAACCTTAAGAGGTAACTGATTCTTTTCTTCAATAATCTGTTACCTTTCATTTTGTTTGGATTGCTCCCCAGCAGATTGGGACAGTTCCCTTTCTTTTGAATCCTTGCCAGGGTCTCTCATGAGAAGTATGAGAATTTTTGCAATGTCTATTAAGAATTTAGTGGGAAAAAATTGCCTGTCCCAATCAGGATTTCCCTCAGATCTATGTCATGTCCATGGTTTTCCTTTATGCTGGAGTTGGTTTTTTTTTTTGGTGGGGGTGGGTTGGTTTTTTTATATCAGATCTGTTGAATCCACAACATGAATAAATGGTTTTTGCTATAGTAAGAAAACAGAATTGAGCACTAAAGTTTTCAAATGAAATAAAGGCATGTATCCTCATTAATTATGACCTGCTCTCACTGGGAAAAGCTGGAGATGCAAAGACTGCATGTTATAATTGGTTTTTTTTCTTTCCTATATTCTATATCTTTAATTCACCTCCTACTTTGAATTAATTGTGCTCTTGAGTTATTCCCTATATAAGATTGGTCTTACATACTTAAAAACCATTTATATATACAAATGCTGTGTTCTTGAGTTATTCCCTATATAAGATAGATCTTATTATACACTTAAAAACCATTTATATATACAAATGCTGTGTTCTTGAGTTATTCCCTATATAAG
>CM053587.1:272528869-272551338 GCA_028646515.1 Pseudochirops corinnae
GTTTAGAGTCCTATTTTATGGGTATTTTGGGGTGGCTATGTGAGAGCTGCGATATGTTGCTGCTGCTACGCCACCATCTTGGCTCCGCCCCCTGTAAATTTCTTTTTTGACTTTTTTTCTTCCTTAAATTATCTCTCTTCTAGCTATTTTCTAAGTCAGTTGTTTTTCCAATGAGGTATTTTACATTTTCCTTTATTTTTTTCATTCTTTTAATTTTGTTTGATTCTTGAAGTCTCATTAGAGTCATTAATTTCAACTTGTCCAATTCTAATTTTTAAGGTGTTATTTTTCTTCCATAAACTTTTATGCTTCTTTTCCATTTTGTGTGCTTCCTTTATCAAGGTGTTGATTTTTTAATCGCTCTCATTTCTTTTCCCAATTTTTCTTCTATCTTTCTTATTTGATTTTTAAACTCCTTTTTGAGCTCTTCCAGGAGTTCTTTTTGGGCTTGAGACCAATTCACATTTTCCTTTGTGAGGCTTTGCATTTAGGCATTTTAACACTGTTGTCCTCTTCTGAATTTGTTTCTTGATCTTCCTTATCACCATCATAACTTCCTATAGGCATATTCTTTGTTGTTGTTTTTTGCTCATCTTTTCCAGCCTTTTTCCTTACTTTTAAATCTGAGCTCTGCCCCTGGGGTAGAAGGGGCACTGTCCCAGGTGTCTTACACCAGGGACTTCAGGCTCTGGCTATTTGTGTGGTGCTGCATTGGTGCTGCCCTGAGGCCCATGAGGGACCCTCATGTTGCAGGGCTGCAGGAGTCTTGCCACTCACCTGTCACACCAAGGTGGGGCATGGGAGCTAGCTGGTATTTCATGGTGTTACAGGGTCTGGTAGTTTACTTAGGGCTGCACTGAGCCCCATGGAGGGTCCCAGAACTGGCATCTGCCTGTTCACTCTGCTGTGCACTGAGATATGTGGGGGTTCCTGGCACTGGCATTTGCCTGGTGCTGCACTGGGACCCAAGGCTTCCTACTGGGTTGTTGAGGCAGGGCCTATAGCTGACTTACCAGGGTGCTTCCTTTCCTGGACTGCTCTCCCCTTTTTACCCAAGTGAGATAGATCTTTTCTGCTGACCTTCCAAATTTCTTGACCTAGAAAATTGTTTCCCCTGTCTTTCTGCCTGTTCTGCCATTCCAGAATTCATATTGGGGTGTTATTTTATATTTGTTTGGCAGTGAAAATGGGAGAGTTCCAGTGATTTCCTTCTTACTCTGCCATCTTGGCTCCCAGAAGTCTCCACCCACTCATCTTGACACTATTCCCAGAACTCTGCCTGAGCATCTCAGAGCCTTGCCCACCTGCTGACAGAGAACTCAAATGCCTTCACAGAGGTTTGTAACCTCATGTCTCCTTTTTTAAAAGAACATTTTATTGAAGTTTTTCTTCTTTACATCAACATAATTTCCCCTCAGTATCCCTTCTCCTCCTCCTTCTACAAAATCATTCCCATTCCACATTGCAAATAGTAATTTTATTTTTTTAAAGAAAAACATAAAAAGGAGAGAAAAAACAAAATGAATAATTAATACATTAAAAAGTCTGAAAATATGTATATTGTACACTTGTACTTATTCTCCCGACTCTTACAAAGTATGAGTTAGGACTGTCTTCTCATATCTTTGCGTTAGAGCTATGCTTTTTTTTTTTCTAGTTTTGCAACTTTCACTTTTGATAGTTGACCTCATTCTTTCTCTCTACAATCCTAAAGGAAAACAAACTTTTCACATTCTAAATTGCCTCCTAAAATAGCAGCTACACCCAAGACTCTCCTAGCTTTACTGTTCTTAAGGAGGCAGTAACAGTTGCTATAGTCTCTGTAGTGCTTTTGAAAGAGGACTTTAAAAAAGGTCCCTGGCAAACTGGACACCATCCAGAGGAGATCAGCCACGGTGCTGAGGGAACTAGAGATCATGACATATAATGTCACTTAAATGAACTGGAGCCATGTGCCCTAAAGGAGACTTAAAGTAGACATGGTAACTGTCTGTCTTCAAGTATTTGAAGGAAGAGGAATCACAACTTTTCTATAAACACCTGGAAATCAGAAACAGGAGCACCGGGTAGAAGTTGTAGAAGCATATATATAATCTAAGGCTAAACTTCTAACAATCAGAGCAATCCCAAGGTGTAATGAACTGCCTTGGGTGATAGTGGGGCTCCTCATCACTGATGGTCTTCAAGAAGCAAAGTGAATAACCATTTGTCAGAGATATTATAGAAAGGACTCTTCTTTCAGAGCAGGTTGGACTATCTTAAATGATCTCTGAGGTCCCTTCCAACATTTAAATTCTATGATTCCTTTAATGACCCATTCTCCTGGTTTGCTTTTCAAGCAATTTCTCAATGTGTTTGTTTCCTAAGAGTTGTGTAGAGAAACAAGGATAAGCTACATAGCATGTCCTTAAGCTGAGGACACAACCCTTATCCAGCCCTATTATTAGCTTAACCTAAGTAGGAAGGACAAACTTTACTCTTTAGTCTTTATAAAGAGAAGAGTGCCTTTCACTCTCAACCACTGTTACCCACACCCACCCACTCCCATCTTCTGCTATTTGCTTCTGTGGCTAGAAGTGCCCGATAAGCATAATTTTACTTAAATATAAAACTTTATTTTAAGCTGTCCTAGCAGAAAGATCCTCTAATCCAAAACTGATTCAGCTTGTACTTTTTTCCCATACCACAAACCACTTCAATAAAATGTAAGCAGAAAAAACTCACAAGGATTTCTTCATGTCAATTTGTGAGACAGCTATAAACTCTCTGAAAATGAACCCTCTGCTTTTTCTTTAAAACTCCCCCCTCATGTTCATCCCTTAATGAGATCTTGGTTAAAAACAAGAATAACTTCTGACAGCAGTCAAAAAGCTATTATGTGAACTCAATCTAGCTAAGTCAAAAACATATATAGAAAAAAGAGAAACACACTTGTGAGCAGCTAAGGACAACTGTGCTCCAGAGTCACAGAACCACCAAATCAAATCCCAGGTTGCAAGGGACTCTAAGAATCATCCACACAAAACCTCTGCCCCATAATTCACTTCATCATTATGCCTCAAGGCACTTGTCCAGTGAACCAGGGAGCATGGCTCAGTGGATGGGCACAAATTCATCTCAGAAGATAGGAAATTTAACCCTTAGTGATATAGACAAAATCTGGAAGGGGGAAAGAATCTTGACATCCATGGAAAGCAATGCCATTTTAAAGTGTAATTCAAGACCTGAAGACGGCTTCATTTCCCATCAAAAGCCTCAAGCCATGTTTCAGATTTCATAGAATCACAGAATGAATCGTAGAAGAAAAGAGGTATGAAGAACAACTGATACATCTTCTGTACTTGCTGCTTGTGAACGATCACTATATGGGAATTACAGGAGATTATTCAATTTAATTCAATTCCATGATATTCACAGAGCACATGCAAATCACCATGATAAAAGTGATGTAAATACAGTACCCACTATGGGCATACTCTCCCAACTAGGTTGGGTCCTCAGAGGGTAGCTGAATGCTTTTCTCCTCATGGTCTTGGGGAAACTCAGAAGGTGTGTGGCTCTCAAGAGCCCCCATCTGGTGTGTTCCACAATATCAATTAACCAATTGATATCCCCAAATTCTCAACTAGTTGGCCGCAACTATCTTTTACAAAGAAATGTTTACTGAGAGGGCATATCAAGGAGAGAAAGTACAAAAACATATTCCCAAACCACGGTAGCATAGTGTCTCTTGCATGTAGTTCATCCCTGGGGAGGGTGGGCACAATCTTAAAGCAAAAGTTACAAAACTACACATGTAGAGAAAACATGTGACTCTCTCCTTTTTCAAAGTCCTCACCAAGATTCCTCCTGGTTGTGGTGGAGCTGACAACTGAATCTTTCCCTCATTTAGCTCAGCTGGCTCCTTGCTGAAATCAACGTCTCAGTTTCATGGTCAGTCTGCTACAGGTTTGGGCCAAGCAGGTAACCTGGCAGCTGATCTGGCTCCTCACTGGACTTGACTACTGCCCTCACTGACTCCCAGACTCCAGTTGTTGGTGAGAGCTTGGATAGCTTTGATAGATCTCTTGATCTTACCAGGTGCCTAAGTGATTCCATCTTGGGAGATCTAGAAAAAAAAAAACAAGAGACAAAAGAAATAGAGGTATACTGCATTTACAGCCACATGGCCCAGTTTAAAAGTTAAGGTAGCTTGAGCTACTTACTGCCCTTCCTCCCATCTAGAGGCTCATAGCAATCCATCTACCTTAAAGCCACCAGAAAAGAGAGTGTCAGAGAAGAAAGTATACCAAAAAGAGCATAACATATCAAACCTTAGCAATGCATTCTCCACTCTAACTCGGCCTTTACTGAATCATTAGCTCTTCTAGTTTTTCATCCAACCAGAAGACCTTTCCTCATCACATAGTCACTTGTGACCCTACAGTCAGTCACATCTAGAAATTGATGCCCCAGAGTTCTACATGTATGAATGGCAGCAAGCAAAGAATATGGCCCATTCTATATATAACCTACCAGGAAGTCCGAATCTTCACATATTCTAAGAACTGGCCTCTCATTTAACCAGTATTTCATTACACAAAGATGAAATAAAACATAGGCTGTACCCTCAAAATGTTTATAATCCAATGGGGCAGGGCAGTTAAAGCATATACACAAATAGCTACTGTATGAAGCTAAATGTAATAAAGAAGCAACCTATCTCAAAGAAGTACAGGATCTGGAGACAGGGGAAATGTGTTGGAATCCCAGTTTTGTCATTTACTAGCTTTGTGACCTTGAGCAAGTCACTTCCATCCTATCCAACCACTGTTTCCTCATCTTTGAATATGGGGATTAGACTAGATGAAATTTAAAGTACTTTCTAGCCTTTAAACTTGTGATCAATATGTTTGCTTGAGAGCAAAGGAGTAACCTATTGAAAGTGCAAAGAGACATTTGAAGAGGAAGAAACCTCACGTAAGATTTCATAAAGCAGTTAGCAACTGAGTTGTTACTTGAAGAAATGAAGGGCATTTAACATTCTGAGATGGAAGAAGTGAAGAGCCAGGCAAGTAAGAGGCCATTTAAAGCACAGAAAAAAACAAGTAATGCCACAGAGGCAGGAATTTGGACAAGGCACACTTAACAGTGAGTAGCCAATCTGCCCGGAAGAATGAATACTCGATGGGCAGTATTGTTCAATAAGTTTTGAAAGGTAGATTATTTCCGGGTTGTAAAGATCCTCTAATGACAGCATAAGGAAGTTTACCTTCCCTTTCCCCACCAGACTTATTTAGCAAAAAATAGACTCTTCTGCAACAACTAAGTCAATGAAAATAATTCTAATAGAGAAAACTCTTAAAGCAATCCAGCTCTGGGCATAACTTGTACCTTTTGCCTCCCCAGTGTCTATATCCTGCTCCCTAGATTGTGGCTGCCTCAGTTTCCGTAGCAGGTGGACTCCACATTCCCACTTCTCCTTTTCTCCTTGGGAAAGAGCAAGCAGCACAGAATGAGGAGGCCTAAGTGCATTACTATCTGCATCACAAATCTCATTACATTAGCTTCCTCATTAAAGCCACCCCTCTTCTGAACTTCTCTGTTTCTCTTGAGGGCAGCACTACCCTTTTAATCTCCCAAATTCGCACCCTGTTACTTCTCTTTAGGGATGTTCATTTGTATGAAATTGCTCTCTTCGAAACTACCAGTGAAATCTTAACTGACAAATTTAATGACTTTTTATCAGTCCTTGACCTCTCTGCATCATTTGACACCACTGACCATATTCTTCTCCTAAATCCTTATTCTCCTCTTTGTACTACTCGAAAACAATGTAAGTGTACCACTTTTTAAAAATCATATCCTCACACTTCAAAAACTTGGAAACAATTTTTAATCTGTCTAAAAATATTCCAAATGAAAAATCCCTGTGGGTTTTTAACTTAATTATTAAAACTATAATGCAACACCCAATTAGTTTGCAAGAGCAATTGATTGACAGCAGGGAGGCAATTTCAAAAAGAACTTATGAATAATTAGTGGATGGAAGTTTAAAATGAGCAACATGATTTAGGAAGCACATCCAACAATGGGCTTTTTATCTTTCTCAGTTGCCTTTTCAGCCCCGACAACCATTAAAATAAAGTGGCAAAATAAATTCAACTTAGAATCATGCCTTTAAATCCCTATATCACAAAATGTTCAACCAATAAATTCAAAAATAACTGAGCACATTCTATCACATCATTCTCAATGAGAGAACAAAAGAGGTCTTAAATATCATTCTTAAAATATTTATTTTATTCTTTTAAAATATCTATTTCGAGTCTGTTTTACAACATATGAAATTATTAATACGGTAGTACATTTATATTATTTATTAAAAATATATAGTAGGATATACTCAAGATTTTTTTTTTTTTACTGATAGAAACATATAATTTTTTTTTTAAAGTTTGAGGACTACTAGATAGGATGATCTCTAAAAGTCTTTCCAGCTCTGAAATTCTATGACCCTATGATTTTTGTCCCTTCTGTTAAAGGACAAGACTATTCCTCCCTTCAATGGAACAGGCCTCCTCTCAGGCCCTAAACAAATGCTTTCTAGTCCACTATGTAGAACTTAGTTTTAACCACAGCCACTTCAGCTCCCAGAGAAACTGGAGAGGGGCCTCTCAGTGAGTGGGGCAGGACAGGGATTGAGCTGCCTCCAGGCTGGGCTCTTAGATGGCACCCAAATGAAAGTGAAGGCTGGGCTCACCAAACATTCCTAGGCAATCTCCCCATCCCTTTTCCCCCCATTCCTCTTATCCTCCCATTCACCTCCCCTGATCCCTCCCCCAAGCCTGAAGTTGTCTAGAAACCCAAGGTCACGGGTGGTGGGGTGGGAAGACGTTCTGGGGGGAAATTCCCCTAGGAGGCAACAGAAGTTTCCAAGAAACCAAAGAGTACAAATAAGGGGAAGGAGGAGAAGGGGAGGGAGGAGAGAGGAAGGGAGTGGAGGAGAAGGGAGGGAAGAGGAGAAGAAGGGAGGCACTGCCCCTCCCCAAAAGGCAGCAAGAATTTTCTGACAACTGGTAGGTCTTGCAAGAGCTGTTGAAACAAAACACACCAAATCCAGAAAAATCTGTTCCTGCCTTTTCAAGGAACCACAGAAAAGAACCCAAAGGCCACCACCAGAATGGCATGAGTGTTTCCAAAAAGGAAGAACATGGTGGTGTAGAACTACCAAAGGTAGCAAACAAAATAGGTCAACCCTCCTCCAAGGTTTTTATTTCTTTAGGATCTTTGAATGACCTAAAGGTTGTCTCTCGTAAAAAGTGCAGTAAAACAAAGGGAAAAGGCAATGGCACTGAAACCAATAAAAGAAAAAATGTCAGCCTTCACCAGAAAATAGTGGATGTTCTCTTCTCAAGAGGAAAACAGAAGGGATTAGTTCCTCCTCCACCAACAGAATCAGATATCTGGTTCGATGATGTAGATCCTAAAGAGATTAAAGCTGCCATCTGTTCAGGAGCTATAAAAATAGCCCCCCAAAAAAACTGGTTATGAAGAGAAGAAATGTCACCGTTGAAATAAGGGGCATTTGAAAGCATGACCAAAACTGTAGCTATGGACTATGAGATGATGGGAGCAGGGTGTAATGGTAATGGAATTTGAAGGTCCCCTTGTATTGGCAAGCTAACATGTACTTAGCACTTGGTTTCAGGTTAAGTGTTAAGATCCAGAGCTTGTGAATCCCACAGTGGGATGGACTTGTAGACATGACAAGAGGGGGCTGAACAGGGAGGAGTTGGTGCCATGTATAGGGAAAAGCCCAGACTGAGAGAGGCCAGAACTTCTGGGAGCAGCATCACAGAGGCAGAGCAGCTACTGCTGGAGAAAGGGGGACAGAGAGAGAGAGAGAGAGAGAGAGAGAGAGAGAGAGAGAGAGAGAAAGAGAGAGAGAAAGAGAGAGAAAGAGAGAGAAAGAGAGAGAAAGAGAGAGAAAGAGAGAGAGAGAGAGAGAGAGAGAGAACTGCCAGCCAGAGTTGCTGAGGACTTCTGAGGGCCAGCCAGAGCTGCCAAAAACTGAGGAGGCATGACTGTGGTGCCAGTACTTTGTCTGTCTGTTTTGATGTTACTTTGTCAGATTTGTTTGTTGATAGAGGCCTTAGACCTTGTTGTTGGGTCTGTGTTGATTTCACAGGCAGAGAGTAAATTGATGAGGATACCAGCAATGTACATGAATGTTATTGTGGCTTTGATAAGCTTTGTCTTCCCAGGAATAGAAACTTTGGGAAGGGGAACCATGGAAGCTGAGAACCTGCCTTGAGTCAAGATGAAAAGACCTCTTCTTAGGTATTTAACACTGACTGATGATATTGTAACCTAGTTGTAACCCAGGGGTGGGTGGCCTTTGTGCTTTGTGATGGACTAAATGAATGCACCGTGTTTAAAAGAGAACTTTAACCTTTGTACTTTGTGATTGAATTGACTACTTACTAAATGATTGAGTTACTAAATGAATGTACTTTGTTTAAAACTATGTGACCACTTTGGTGAAAACTATGTGGCCATTTTAGTGTCAAGTTGTTGAGTTGTGACATGGTGAATGCTGTATTTTGATTTTCTGTGAATGTTTTACCTTAATTTGTTACTGAATAAATGGAGAGTTCACTATGCTTGTAATCAGAACCTTGAGCTATTCACAGCAGCAGTCCTCTGGAAAGCTGCTCATGCTTGGCATTACATTATGGCATAGTCAGTAGAATTACAAAGCATAATGCCTCTATTTGTTCCAGGATCTATGGCCATTTAGATTGAGATGGTAAGGCCAAGGATCCTGGAGGGATGGAATGTAATGGTAATGGAATTTGAAGATCCTCTTATATTGGCAAGCTAGCAGGTACTTGGCGCTTGGTTTCAAGTTCATAATTGTGTCAAGTATCGAGACCTGGAACTTATGAATCCAGCAGTGGGATAAACTTGCTGACTTGAGAACAGAACTGGTGGTGGCAGAACCTCTGAGAGCCAGCCAGAACTTCTGCTGAGGACTTCTGCTGAGAACTACCAGGAACCAGTTTGGGAAGTATGTTTATGACAAGTATGGCAAACCAACAGAAAAAGTGATGATTACCCAACAGATGTCAGTGGGATTGGGCCAGAAGATAGCAAACATAGAGAAGAGTACCAGGTTGTTCAAAAGGAGGTGGCCAAACTGCTTCAGGGCAGGATTCTAATTGGACATGCCCTACAGAATGACTTAAAGATTCTACTTCTTGATTATCCCAAAAAGGAGATCCAGGACACACAGAGATTAAAAAACCTTTCAGGACCAAGTAAAGAGTGGAAAAGCATCTCTAAAACTGCTCAGTGAGAAAATGCTTGGTATCAAAATACAGCAGTCACTACACTGTTCAATTTAAGATGCCCAGGAAGCAATGAGGCTCTATGTAATGCTGAAAAAAAAAACAATGGGAAGGAACCATCAAAGACAAATATAAACTAAAAAAAGAAAAAGTGACAAAGCATACCTAAGCTGTCCTTGTCACCATTTCTGCTGCTTATCCTGCCTGCCCACTTAGTCTTCAACAGCACTGTCACACCACCAGAAGAAACTGAGCAGGGGAGTTCTTAAGCCAAGGAAGGGCAGGGTATTGCCAGCTTCCCATCTTTCTTTTTTGTTGATTGTGTACCAGGGGTAAGGAACCTGCAACCTTGAGGCCATATGTGACCCTCTAGGTCCTCAATGCAGCCTTTTGACTGAATGCAGAACAAATCCCCTTAATAAAAGGATATGATCTGTAAAACTTGAAATCAGTCAGAAGGCCACAGGTTCCCACTCCTGTATTATAGCCCTTGGAGTTGGTATAGATGAAATATCACCAAAGATGGTTACTTTTTGGAGAAACTTTCATACTTGTAGCTACAGGGGATGTGTGCTACTAACAGGGAATTTGATCCTCTCCAGATACAGTCACTCTGGCCCAGGAGCTCATAGTTTCTTGTTTACATCACTTTCCTGTGTTCCAGAATTCACTGTTAATATCAGATGCATAATTAGAGTGTAGGTAAGAGGATCTTTGTGGAGGGGAGGGATGACTTTTTTCTCTGGACACAGCAAGAGAAGATCAGATGGTTCTGGGCTTCAATGAAGCTGTGCAACGCCCAATAATCCGTTTTCAAATTAAATAATTTCATCAGCCAAAAAAGTAAAACAAAAAACCAACAGCCGCTTTATTTGGCATGTTGGAAAGAGGGCTTGAAGTCAGGTGGACCTAGTTTTAAATCCTGAATCTGATCCTTTTTAACTATGTGAGTCACAGCCTCTAAGAACCTCCCTCTCCTCACATGTAACATGAGATTGTAACACCGGTAGCACAGATGTCACAGGGTTGTTGTGATGCTTAAAAGAGGTAACATATATAAAACACTTTTCAAACTTTAAATACCAATATGAATGTCAATAGTTAGTGTCATCTCCCCATTAAGACCTTTTTGGACTTCTTCCCTGGCTCCCACTTCAGTTCCTTTCTTTCTTCAACGAGTCAGCTGTACCATTGGTACCACTCAAATTCTCTCTTAATCATAGTCATAGAGAAATTTATTTACTTCACTCCATGGTGTAATGCTTCAGCAGACCTCAAGAGCCCCAGGAATGTCCTTTGTCCCTTTAAATTTCACCCTAAAAATAGGTACATGTTACCGGAATAAGACAGGATTGCTATCCTGGATAAGAAGCTTACTTGTGATTATAAGAACACGTCTCCATTTGTCAGATCAGTTTGCTAAAGACTTAAATATTTCTATGTGCTGGGTGTGTCCATCATATTTTTGATTTCTTGGAAATCTGTCCTAATGATACTTTTACCACAGGCATTTTCAAATCTATATATGTCTTTGTTATTTAAAGGAAACACACTGACTAGTGATATTATAATCTGTTTAAATTCCTTTGAATAGGAGCACAGAAATTTCAGTGGTACTATCTGAATCCATAATAGAAATATGCCACCAAAGTTCCCTTATTGCATTTGTCTCGAGACCCTTTATCTTTTGTTTACTGCTCACAGCAGATGGGTTCCAGTAGGTCATAATCATTTTGACTGTCTTCTAACCAATTCTTAGTTAAGATCACAGTATTGATTCACATACATACTTTTTTCCTACTCATCGATTACTAATGTTAGTCTGACCTTTAAAAATACTTGTTATATTTGTAGCAATAGTGCCTATTTGTGATTATCTGAAAACTGGTCAGATCCTTCTTTATCAGGTACTTAAGCAAGACTATGGTGCCTTCTCCAACTCCCATCAATACTCTTTGGACATTAAAGAGCTGTCTCTCAGAGAGAAAGCTTGGAAGTATGCATAGTACTCCCATCTTATGGAATTACTAAAAGGATTAAAGAAATAAGATTCTTATCTTGTAAACTAAAAGTAAACAAACAAATTAATAAAGACAAAAAAATAAAAAAAGAAAGAAGACTTTTTACCCACATTCATGGAGCAGTTCCTGCCACTGATTCCCTTGATGAGATAATAGCTAAAATTACAGGAGAAGTCTTCTCCAACTGCATGGCTGTGGATTTCAGGCCAGGCAGTAAAGGAGATGGACGTATTTCTAATGGAAAAGAATGTTTTGCTTACATCCTGATGCTGTTCCAACAGGATGCCAGCCTTCTGTATTCAACCTGACTATTATGTTCCTTAAAAACTGACCCATTTCTGAATTTAAAACGTAAGAAGAAAGAAAATATCTCCCCCAAAACCCACAAAATAGAAGGATCTCAGAAACTGGCACTAATTATTGCTATTGTTTTCTGATATTACCACATAATATTGCACAATTCACCTATCTATATCTTGACAAAGGATGACTCAGAAGTAGGGACTGGCTTAGCAACTTTAGCACTAGACACTTGGGCTTTGGTAACAGGAGCTCACTGAATAGAGTCCCCAAAATAACCTTGTGAAATCACTTCCAAGTTGCTATGACCCAGGAACCAAAATTAATCTGAATCCAAAACAATCCTGGATCACCTGCTCAGAATCAACCTTTGGACAAATTGAAAACTTAAGTATGTGATATCTTGACTCCTGGACAAATTAAAATATCACAGAATTTAGAGCTGGATAGGGGATTAGAAATCATAGTCCTACCTCTTCATTATGTAAAAAAAAGGAACTTGAGGCTGAAAGAGGTTTGACAAATGGGTTCTCTTTTGTATCAATGATTAATTGCTGAATCAGTACCGAGATGTTTCACCTTTTCTGTTTCCTCATTCAGAAACCAATCAGTGTGGCAAGTATTTCTAAAAGATTTGCCCAAACAGGGTGACTGAGATCTAATCAGACAGTAAAAGAAATTCTAAATTTAGGATAATGGGTGAATTCCAGCTCATTGTGTTTGCAGATAGGTCTAGAGAAATGTGGATCCTCCCTTTCATCAGGCAGGTGATATGAAAATTGAGAATTCTTGTTGACCAAGATTTGGGTGATTCAAGTCACCTACCCCAATACCCTCGTTATAACATAGCTGACTATCCTGATTGTAATATTCGTTCTCTCGTTAACTGTTAACCAATCAGAGTTGATTGCCACCCTCGGTAACACCTTCTCTTCCAAGGGCAAATACACTGTGAGCTCACCACCATGAAGGGTCTTTCTTTGGTCTAAAAGAGACAGCCAAATGACCATCCTTTTATTAAAATGCTGGCATTATTAGTAAAATTATTAAATTACCCAGAAATTATGTCTCTTAATTTTTTTTAACATTACAAAGGTTAAATGAATTTCCCAATGTCATACAGATTGTCGTTGTAGGCAGTTTCATTGCATAGCAGAAAGAGCAGCAGGCCTAGGATCAGGAAGTCCTGAGTTCAAATTTGGCCTCAGAGACTTACTAGCAATGTGATCCTGGGCAAGTCACTTAACTTCTGTTTGCCTTAGTTTCCTCATCTATAAAATGGAGATAATAATAGCACCTACCTCCCTGGCTTGTTGTGAGGAAAGAATGAGAAAATAATTACACAACATTTAGTATTGTGCCTGGCATGTAGTAAGTACCATATAAATATTGGCTAGTCATAGTAGTAGTAGTAGCAGTTACAGTAGCAGTGGTAACAGTGGTGGTGGTAGCAGCAGCAATAGTCGTAGTAGTAGTAGTAGTAGTCGTAGTAGTAGTAGTGGTAGAAGTAAACTCCAAAACCAACACTCTTTCCACTGAACCTCACTACTCTTTGACAGTTTGGAATCTTGGCCTATGGATCAACTGAACCTTAACAGCCCCTAAGAAGCCCCTCCCCAAAGGCTCACTCAGAAATTGAGTTTACAAGGCATTTTTTCCAACTAACTTTTATCATAAGGCAAGTAATTAGTACACGTGTTTTAACAACCTTGTCCTATTTTTCAGAAAACTACTTGGAATATTCAGATGTCTATCTGGGTTGAAACAAGCTATCAATTCTTTTGAGAGAAGGGGAAGAAAGCGATCTACTTTGTGTGGATAGCACAATATTCTTGCTGCCTGTACATAATTTTTCTCCCCTCTTTATCAACTGAAATCTTGCCCTCCAGTGAATCTGCAGCCTGATGGATGTAGGTTCTCTATCCAAGAGCACATATTATAATCCATCCACACTTTCTGATCCTATGCCAGCCTTTCCCATGTCTTTCAGTACCACAGCATTTCAGAGTAAAAAGGATTCTCAGAGGCTTTTTTCAGTCAATCAGTACCAGAAAGAAAATGTCCTCTGCAACATAACCAACCAGAATGCCACCAAATCCGAAGGCTAACCATTTTACTCTTGGATGACTCAGATGTTTTCATTTAGATGCTGAATTTTTTAGTTTAGATATCTTTTTGTCAGATTATATATAGCTGTGTGTGATGAAAAAGTTCAGAGTCTGAGTCAGAGATCAGAAAAAAGGTCTTTATTCTTTCTCATGAGAAAGGGCACAATGCTTGTCCCTCAAGCAGGGGCAGCCAGGGAGTACAAAATGCAGAAGCTCCCAGGCTTCTCTGTTCCTGATTCTAACTCCACCTCTAACACCTGTCCTACCTCACCACTGGCTGGTGAGGCAAGCTCACAATCTTTTACTAGTGTTAAGTAACCAGCACAAAGCAATTTCAATCCTTCATTATCCTAATTATTGACAGTTAATCTCTACCCTATCAGAAAGTTATGTTTTATGATCCTTCATTATGCATTTCCTTTCGCCAAATTTGGAAGCACCCCAATTAGAAGTGGACTAGTATGATTTTCTTTCAAATTACCTCATTTCAGGGAAATCATGAGTTACTAAAGAGACTGAACTGGTTTACAAAGTGTGGAGAAGAGATAGGAATGTAACAAGGAGTTAAAAAATGAGGAAACGTCACTGTGAGTCATCTCTCACATAGTGCTTTAAGAATTAAAAGGTTCTCTACAAATATTATTTATTGTATCCTCATAACAACCCTGTGAGGTAGGTTCTATTGTTATTCCCATTTCACAGATAGGGAAAACTGAGGCTTAAAGAGATTAAGTGACTTGCCCAGAATCATACAGCTAAGCCTAATTCTGAGACAGGATTTGGACTCAGGTCTTTGTAACTCAAGTCACATCTACTATGCCATCTTGCTTGCCAGCTAGACCAGAGACTTGTCTCTTAGAAGACTTAACTAGAAATTCTGCCCTGGGGCCTTATCCCATATACCTAAACTGGTTCCAGCCACCACTCAACTCCCTAGCCATCATCTGTCCAGTTATCTTGCTGCTACATAATTATTTTCCATTTTCCAACCCCTTCATCCCACCCCAGTTTCCAATCTTGAAACCATACTGAAACCAATAATGCTATTGCATCCTTTCTACTAGAAAGGCTGTATTGACCTACTGCCTTCCCCAGCCCTGGCTGTGCTCAATATCTCTTTCCCTTCCCAAACTAATGCTACTTTCCGTGGCTACCACTTCCCTATTTGTGCTCCTTGAGGGCAGAAACTGTCTTTACTTTTGAATTTGTATCCACAACACTTATTATAGAGCTTAGTACATAATAAACATTTAACAAATACTTTTTCATCCATTAATTCATAGGATTTTTTTTCACTCAAATATTTGAGTGAATATTTCACTCAAAAAATGTTATCAAATTGGATGTTCCCCCTGATGACCTAGATCAAATCGATCCATGCCTATCCATCCTATGAGACTCTTGTCCATGTCCTCTCATAAGTTCACTTCAGGAGGCCCACCCACCATCAGCAAATCACACCTTTCTTTTTTCTGAAATAATGAGGATAATAGTAAATCATTCTAGCTGTCCATTCCTCACCCTTGCCATATAACCAGTCTATCTTCTTATTATGCAATTGCTTTATGAGATCTTTGGCTCCCCATTCTTCTTCAGTCTCTTATGTCTTATATGATGCAACCTGACTGCACCCACTGATGGAATCCTAAAGCTGACCCTAGCTGATTCTAACTTCTTTATGGGCCACACTGAACAGCATGCCCACTACCTCCAGATCCAATTCACATATTTGAACAGGTGTATTCTGGTACCCAACCACAATCACATCACACATTTAGCCCAAGACAGGACCACAACACCTAACTATCCACCTTGACCAGACAGGACCACAATAGCTAGCCAATCAGAAAGCAGCATGACCAGGATGTTTCACCACCGAACCATGGAAGAGACTCCCTCCCCTAGTACCTAATCCCTCCTGCCTTTTGCATATCAATCATATTCCTATATTCTACATAAATTTTTATTGTGTAATTAGCATCATATACTCTATAAAATTCTGTGTCAACTTAACCGAAATCACAACTTCCTCTATAAGGAATTTAGCCACTCAACCAGAGCATGAAACCTCAAATCCACAACAAATCTCAAAGTCAACCTGAATCTTTGAAATTCTCTGAAACATCCTGCCACATCACAACCTGACCCTCATCACCAACGCATTTACATTGCCCTTTCTGTGGCATTTGTTTAAAATTTTTCAGATTGTTACATTCCACATTTTATTGCAATATAAGAACACTTTTAGAAAGTTATTTTTTAAAAGGGACCTTTGATTTCATTGGAAACAAGGTCAGTAAAGGAGTTTTGAATTTTCCTAAAGACAACCCAACTTGCTCTCTTCCTCTTCTTCAGCTTTGGACCCAACTAATAATTCATTTGTATTGTCTTAACCAAAGATACATACCGATGGATAAGTTCTATAGCTTATTCATGCATCCACTTGGTCTTTCCTGTACAGATCAGGTCGGGCTCTTTAAAAGATTACAGATCATTTCCAGGATGCTTTTCTAGGACTTGTCATGCTCAAGCAGAAGAATTTGGAGGACTTTATCTCCCAACACAGGGGATCCCTCTTTATCTGGTCTGTATACTGAATCTTCACTATCACAGGGGCAAACACTTTTGGCAAGTATATGTTTCTATTTTGACTTGCCTAAGGATTATGATGAGAAGAGCATTGAACAGGGTTATTTCTATTGTTAAATTTGCTAAGAAATATTTAATGATTTTGATGCATCAGGAGATACTTTATTGATAAAACAACCTGTAAGATGACATTTTGTTCTATTGAACCAAGTATTCTTTCATAATCAACAGAAAATAACCAGAGTAGAATTTTACCTTCTCTATATCTTTTGATTGATTGTGGAATGAAAAATATCTGATCCATTGTTAAATATCACCTGAAAAAGCCTGTCTGTTCACTATTAGGACTTTCATTAAGATTGTTTTTAATTCATGTATAGCTGACTGCTCCATTAGATGTATTAAATGGGAGAGGAGCTATATGTTATTAGGTGTTGCTGCTCTCAATCTTGGTGGGGGGTGGATGAGAGGGAGGAGGTAGAGGAAAGGAGTAATAAGGTCTCAGATTATTTTCCCCTATCTTTGGTGTCTTTCCTTCACACACTGTATTGATCAATCACACAATCTTGTTGCCTCCAACATGGATCTCCTTTATATAAACTTGATCCAATAACAATGCCTTTCCTGGCTTTTCTCTTTATTGACATTTCTACTTCCCCTATTAACAAAGGTATATTGGAGCCAGCTCTAACCAGTTTGCTAGACAATTGTTAAATTTTCAGTATGAATACTTGCACCTTTGAAATTAATCAATATAAATCATGGCTTAATTTATTGTTTTGTGGATTGTCCAAACTTAAGAAAGGGTTAATAAAGAAGGCTGAAGTCATAAGTGAGTGTGCATACTTTCGCCACACACACACACAAAACCTGATTGTTAAACATTTACCAACACACCTCTATCTTGCTCTATAAACATTGCTTTAACTCAGCAGTAACTAGTAGTAGGCTCTGGTAATAAAGCTGTCACCACATATAAGACCTGATGACTATATGTTAATAATAACAAAAGCAACAATATTAATAATAAATAGCTGGCATTCATATAGTGCTTTGAAGTTTAAAAAGTGCTTTCTATCCATTTTCTCACTTGAGCCTTCTAACACCCTTTCCTATAAGCTCATCTGGAACTGTGAAATTAGCACCCAGTGTGGTGGTTTCACAGTCCCTGATAGTGAAAACAGTTTGTTAAAATACTTTATAAACCTTTCCCATTTTTCTTCTATTTATTTTCCTCCTATTTTTGTCCTTAAATGTCCATGGGATAACTTTGCTGAGCAAGATATCTCACCAAGCTTTCATTAAAGTGGTTCTGCCCTCCACCTTTCTAGCTATTTAGGATTCTCCATTATTTGTCTTTCACTGACTAGGCTTACAGAACCCAGGGTCACTTCCATTCCACCAGAAGATAGTGGGGGAGGCTGTCAGAGAGGCAACTGAAAAAACACAAAGCATACATTAATGATGAATTTCTGCAATGGAAGCATTTCCCTACTTTAAAACACAGTCCAAATGCACAATGCCATCGGGGAACATATGCCTAGGAAAGCAGCCAATTTAAACTCACAGAACAGTAAGTCCATCCACCAGCTCATCCTTAAACATTTATTAAACACCTTCTGTGTTCTAGTGCTAATCTCTAGTTGGCTGTTCTAAGTGCTGGGGATAAAAAGAAAGGCAAAAAAAAAAGTCTCTGCCCTCAAGGAGTTCACAATATAAAGGAGGAAACAACACATAAGAAAGAAGCAGAAAAGGTGTGGGAAGAGGATCAGGAGAGAGAAAGGGTATCCAGTACCCACGTAGGATGAAGTCCTGCAGTCACCTGGGAAATAAGATATCTGCCCTCAGCTGAGAAGGTAGAGAGAGAAAAATACCACGAGAGACTTGAAAGGAGAGTTGATGAGGAACAATCAGTATTGATAGTGGGAGAGTGAATAAGGCCAAACCAATACCACCATACCAAAATGGAATGTCCTGGATTATAAAGGGAGTGAGGCAAGTGGGCTCACTCTAAGCAATCCTTCAATGGACAGAGATGGGGAAGGGGGGCGGGGGGAACCAACCTCATCCAGAGGAAAAAGGGGAAAAGACTTCCTATTAGAAGAGGAAGTAGAAGGCACGAAAGCTTATAAGCTTCATAAAATATGAAAGTCAAACCAAAAATTATTGGTGAGAGGAAGAAGATAATTGGATAGAACTGGACAATGGGCATTTGAGTGCAAAGTATTCATAAGAGGAGGGTTCTAACGCTGCTCCTGCCACCAGTTACCTGGGTGACTTCAGTTTCTGCCTCTATAAGAAGAAGAGTAGGAAAAAAATCAGTCCCTCCCATCTCTCACATTCTGTACTTCTCTACACAACGTAAAGGGGGAGGAGTTGGCTCCTCTCCTCTTCTCAAGCCCAATCCTTCCTTTGCCTTCTCCTGGGGCCTAAGCCTAGAGTTATTGGTCAAAAATGACCTTTTTAGCCTTGGAGTAGAAGAGATATACAAAAAATTCATATGGAAACATTACCTGCATTACCCAAGAAAGATGCTATGGATCAAGCAGAGAAGTTTCACAATTGGTTGGGCTTTGATTAGTCTCTTCAACCTGCCCTCTGTACTGGAAAATTCAGAGTCAGAATTCTAATTCCACACAGATCAACCCTCCTCAGGACCAAGACACCCTGCCTACTCAGCTGAGCTGCTGCTGGGGCTGGCTAAGAACTGGGAAGGGGCCTTCAGGGATGGCACTAAGGCACTGGAGGCCCTCACCGGCACATGAATTAATGGAGCCTTCTAGAAAATTGGACAGGAAGGAATGGTATCCTCCAGTGGCCTAGCTAGGAAATTCTGCACTTTCTGTGATTCTTGAGAATTCCCATGCCAGGCTAAGGTCTTTTCAGGCAGGTAGAACAGAGTGCTTGATCTGGAGTCAGAAAGATTTGAGTTCAAATCCAGCCTCAGTCATTTATTGGCTATTACCATGGGCTTAATATGTTTGCCTCAGAGTTTTCTCAACTGTCAAATGAGGATAATAACAGTACCTACTTCACAGAGATGTGAGAATCAAAGGAGATATTAATTGTAAAGTTCTTAGCACGGTGCCTGGCACATTGCAAATGCTATATAAATGTTAATTATTATTACTGCTCTTAATATGATTAAGGAAAGGTGGTTGTTAAAGATAAAGACCAAAATGACAACTTGGTGTGCACATGTGGATTTTCGGACTGCTTGCAATAGCCTCCCAAACCCCAGGAATTTATGGTCCAGCAGTAGGTAACCATGGACCCAGTGGGGGTGTCTCTAAATCCACTGTAGGGAATATATATGCAGATAAGAAGTTAGGACTAGGTTAAGTAGGATCCACACCAGTGGAAGGAAGACCCACCTGGATGAGTGTCAAAATGACTCTTGCTGTGGAATGAAGTCCTTCCTCACCAATTCTTCCTAGAAGGGCCTTGAACCTCCTTCAAAGACCAACTTAGTTAGCCATTAAGGTGTCACCTCCTAATCTTTGTTTCCTCTTTGTCTCTATTTCTGACTCTTTGTCTCTCTGTCTTTCTGTGTCTCTGGCTCTGGTCTGTTCTCTCTCCGTCTCTGTCTTCCTGTCTCTAGTTGTCTCTGTCTCTGTCTTAGTCTCTCTCTCTCTCTCTCTCTCTCTCTCTCTCTCTCTCTCTCTCTCTCTCTCCCCCTCTCTTTCTGTGTGTGTGTGTGTGTGTGTGTGTGTGTCTATCTCTCTGTCTCTCTCTTTCTGTCTGTTTCTGTGTGTGTGTATGTGTGTTTGCCTTTCAAATTTAGTTTGTATGACTTGGCATAGACTTGGTTTTCCTTTATTTCCTTATGTATATATTGCATCCTCCTCGGTAAAGGGTAAGCTCTTTCAAGATTCTTTTCTACTCCTCTGCCTTCCCACAAGGGGATAATGTTGACCTCTTGTAGCAAGAGGGTCTAGCTGTTAGATACTGAGGGAAACAGGCTTTCAGAGACCACAATAAGAAATGAACCAAACTGTGATTAAAAAAAAAAAAGGCCTCAAGCTATTAAGGAGAAAGTGAAGCCTAGAGAAGGAAGACATCCAGAGTATGAGGTAAGGAACAAACCCTTAGATGACAGCAAACTACCACCCAGTGCTATGGTACCCTCTGGTATCAGGAACATTCATCAGAAAAAAAGAGGACTGAAGTTGGTGCATTACAATCATGAACAATTAATTTCTCCATATAATGATTAATTAATGACAAGATGGTGTAGTTCTAGTGCTGAATTCATCACTTAGTATTTGGATGATCTTTAGCAAGTCCTTAACCTCTCTAATTTTCAGTTTCCCCATCCATAAAATGGGAGCAATATGTGCCTTGACTCTCGAGGAATTGTGAGAATTTGAGGATTTGGAGATAGGAAAGCCATTATCAAGTTCAAGAACCTAATTTTATGCACGAGAAAACTGAAGCCTGGATTTGCCCAGGGTCACACAGGTACAAGAGAGGAAATAAGGTTCTATGGCTCCAAATCCCATGTTTCACTTTGGCTTTTTGTTCCACTGTGCTAGATGTTTGGGGGCAGCTAGGTGGCATGGTGGATGTAGTGCCAGAACCAGAGTCAGAAAGACTCATGTTACTGGTTCAAATCTGGCCTCAGACACTTCCTAGCTATGTGACCCTAAGAAAAATCCCTTAACCCCATCTGCCTCAGTTTCCTTATCTGTGAAATGGGCTGGAGAAGGAAATGGCAAATCACTACATTAGGTTTGCTAAGAAAAGCCCAAATGGGGTCACAAAAAGTCAGACATGTCTGAAAATGACTAAGCAATAAAATACTCCCACTGTGTCATCATCTCCCAAAGATCTTCCTAGTGAAGGCTCTTGGCTCAAATCTCTTGACTTCTGATTCAATGCCCAGGCAAGTTAGTGCAGCGGAAAGAAGAAAGGTTCTGTGCTTCATTCCAAAGTCTGCTACTTATTACCTACTGATCTTGAGCAGGCCTTCAACAAAGACTCTCTGGCCTCATTTTCTTCATTTATTCTACAGAGATGTCTAAGGACCACTCTAGTCCTACATGCTATAATCTTATTAGTGGTTGCAATTAAATCTATAATGTATACAGCTAGCAGTTTACAGATCTAGGGTCAGAGAACCAAAGTCTCCTGAGGAAGCAGCATGGAAGTCAATAAGGTGTTACATTTAGAGTCAAGAAAACCTGAGTTCAAATCCTACCTCAGACACTCACTAGCTGTATGACCCTAGCAAGACACTACTCCTTTGTGCCTCAGTTTCCTCATCTGTATAATAAAAGCACGCATCTTCTGGGGTTGCCACTAAAATAAATTGACATTCTTTGTAGCACTTTATCAACCTGAAAGTGCTCTATAAATAGTATTAATAATCATAATGTTATTATATCAATTGTACAACCTGGGCCATTTCCTCTGTACCATACTTCCTTCTTTTCAAAACCTTAAAGTTTGCTCCTTCATTGTCTCCCCTAACCTGAAATGTATTTATCCTCCAAGGTTCAACTAACTATCCACCTTCTCTTACTAATATGGCCCACTTCAGGCTTGTCTGATATGTGTTCTAACCACCTCTAAAAGGACTGGGAAACCCTCTGTCCTAGCTCTCCCATGGGACCTTAGGGAAGTGCGCACAGGCACACACACACACACACACACACACACACACACACCTATGTAAAAGGCACCATCCAGGAAATGTTGGACTAAAAAAGTAGAGGGGCCTGTTGTTAACAGACAGGGTTAACAGATAAGAAAGTGATATTTGGCTATACAAAGAATGATAAAGGACTCTGAGCACTGTCTTTCTTTTTTTTTTCTTTTTTTTAAACTTGATTTGTTTATTTACGTTTAGTTTACAAGATTCAGTTCCAGAGTCCCTTGAGTTTCAAGTTTCCTCCCCTCCCTCTCTGCACCACCCCCCCCCCCACCTGTGGCGGCATGCAGTCAAGTATAGAATCTGCAAAAACTTTCACATGGGACATTAGTCGGGTTGTATAGAAGGGTTGTAACCAATGGAGTGAACAATGGGAAAAAGGAAACAAAACCAAACATGGAAAAGAGCGATAGCATGTAGATTGCTTCAGTCTCCATTTAAACTCTGGTCTTTCTAGATCTTTCTC
>CM053587.1:272551838-272590116 GCA_028646515.1 Pseudochirops corinnae
TCAGTCTCCATTTAAACTATAGTCTTTCTATATCTTTCTCTGAGTTTAGGTAACTCCTTCCATCTTGAGGCTTGTAGAGTTGTCTTTAGCTGTGCGTTGTTGAGGATAGTCCAGTTTATCAGGGTTGGTCATCATATGTACGATGTGTCTGTGATTGTGTACAGGTTTTGCCTGGTTCTGCTCTTCTCACTTAGCATCAATCCCACACATTTAATTTCAAAGGAAATATAATCTCCATTCCAAAAGAGTTAGGCAAGGCTCATTTAGTTTGAGGACCACCACTGAGAATGGGCCCACCTGTCCCTGGAACACATTAGCCTCCCCAAGTTTTTTAGACCAAAGGTGATTCAGGACTGAGGCCGAGCCCTACAAGCAGACCTGGTCAAGGGGGAGAGAGAGAGAGGAGAAGCGTTAAGCTTAGGGGCCTCTTTGTCTGGTCATTCTCTAACCATGAAGATAAATGGGCTAGGCTGGGTGGCGGATGGATTCAAGTTGTGGAATGAAACGTGTACTTTTATCAATGGACAATACAGGGATTTGCTTTTATTGACTATACACATTTGGCCTAAGAATTTTCTTTTTTTTCTTTTACATTAGGGGAGAGTGGGAGATAAGATAAGCACTTGCTCATTAAAAAATGAACTAGATAGAAGAGAAGGTGATGAGGGCTTGGAACTAGAGTAGGTTGTATGAATAGGGAGAAGCAGCTGGATGCTGCTCTTGGCTCATTAACACTTTCTTGACAGGACCATGTTCTTATTGTTACTGTTAAATGTCTAGTTTCACATTCTCCAATATTGAATGGTTCAAGAAATGTACTTTGAATTCTTTTATTTACTTTACAAGCCTATATTAAATGCTTTTTATGGCCATAAAGAGATAGCCAGTGACTTGTTCTTAAGGATTATGTGCTGTGGAGGCATTGATTAGCCCAGGAAATCACAGAATTAAAAAACTGTACAATTTTAGAGTTGGGAGGTACCTCAGAGGCCATGTAATTCAAGCTATGCCCAATTTGTACTTTTAAAAACTTCTGATTCTGAGGCAAGTAGGTGGCACAGTGAATAGAGCACTAGCCCTGGAGTCAGAAGGACCTGAGTTCAAATCCAACCTCAGACACTTAACACTTAGTAGCTGTGTGACCTTGGGCAAGTCACTTAATCCCAATTGCCCTGCCTTCCCCCCTCCAAAAAGACGAAAACAAAACAAAAACAAAAAACCCTTCTTATTCTTAAGAATTCTTTCTTTACATTAAAACTAAATTTGAGTTTTTACAAAATTTCTCTCTCCTATGCCCTAATTATTAGGTAATAATCCCTTCTTTCCTCTCTCCTATCCAGCAGAGATAAACTTTGTCATCAGTCAGAGACTCTAGGATTTTAGGTAAATTCTACCCAGAATATGATTCCCCTATTCCCAAATACCCAATTTCTGTGATCCCAAATATTCAGGCTTCACTCAGTTGCATTTCTGATTCATCCAGGAAGAAGAAGCGTGAATGGATAAAAGAAAAATTATGTGAGAGACGTTGTCAAGATAAAATCAACAAGACCTTCACAACTGATTGGATATGAAGGGTGAGGGAGAGAGAAGAACTGAAGTTGACTCCAAGACTATGAGCCAAGGTGGGCTGATGGATGGTGGTGACCTCAACGGCAACTGGAAAATTTGAAGGAAAGTAAGTTTGAGGGAAGAGGGGTGGGGGGGTAGAGATATAATGAGTTTCATTCTGGACATGTTGAATTTGACATACCTACAGGACATCAAGAAAGAGTTGTTCAGGAGGTAGTTAACCATGTGAGAGCAGAATAAAGATGAGATATGGATTATAGCCACATAAATTTGGAGGCAATCTACTTCAAGATCATAACCGAATCCACGAAACTAATGATATCATCAAGTGAGAAAATGTAGAGACAGAAGAGAAAAGATCTATGAAGAGGTTTGGGTCACATCCATATTTAATGGGTAAGGAACAAGATGATGAGTCAGCAAAAAATACTGAGAAGAAATGGTCAGACAAGCAGAATATCAATTGAGCAGTTCTATAAAAACAAAGGGAGAATAGGGTCCAGGTGAAGGAAGAGGTTAACAGTGTCAAAAATTTCAATATTTCAGTGGAGGGTGGCACCATCCTCAAGTCTTCTAGGTCACCCTCGATGTCACTGTCCTACACTATCCTATGAATCCATTCCCTTCTCCCTATTCATACAACCTACTCTAGTTCAAGCCCTCATCACCTTCTCTTATATCTAGTTCATTTTTTAATTATCAAGCATTTATTTTATCTTCCTCCCACTCTCCCCTAATGTAAAAGAAAAAAAAAGAAAGAAAATTCTTAGGCCAAATGTGTATAGTCAATAAAAGCAAATCCCTATATTGTCCATTTGTAAAAGTACACATTTCATTCTACAACTTGAATCCATCACTCCTTCAGGAACTGGGTAGAATAGGTTATCTATAGATAATAATAATGTATGTAATATAAATAATACATAGATTACTGTAGAGAATGTGACTCCAATGAGTTGTCCACATTGTTCAAATGTCAATTTGAATGTCATTTACCTAAAAGACTATGTTATAAAGAACTCACACAAGGCAATCACTCACATGGAAGTCAGAAGAAGTGATACAAGGACACTGTTAGGGTCTTTCTGAAGAATTTTTGCCCTGATTGTGTGACATGGAACACAATGGCAAAGGACCACCCAGCATGGCACACCCACATCAAAGAAGGTACTGTGATCTGAGTGAAACAGAATTGCAGTAGTACAAAAGAAATGTAAGCTGTGCAAGTTTAGAGACATTTCTTCTCCAAATGTTCATATAGACTTTTTGTACCTGACCTATGGTGGAGCATTCCAAGCTTGTATTGGTCTAATCAGCTGCAGCTGGACACACTGTATCTTGACCTCAACATAGTGATGTCATTTTGGTCCTCTTTGAGAACAAAGGACAACAACCAAGCAACCAAACAGATTAATAGTCATCTGAAATCATTAATCAGAGCTCTTAAGTGACTCAAAGTTGTTTCTCTTTATAATGTTATTATTACTGTATAAACTGTTTTCCTAATTCTATTCACTTCATTTTGCATCAGTTCATGCAAGTCTTCATAGCTTTCTCTAAATCCATTGTCATTTCTTATGGTACAATAATATTCATATAGACTATTATAATGATCTCTTAATTAGGTTTCCCTTCTTCCAGTTAATCCTCTCCAATCAATCCTAGAAGAAAACTCAGTGGTAGTCTAGCCCATCCCATACCTATAAAGAGACCCCACTACAACACACTGGATAAGGCACCAGTCAGTCTTATCCAAGAGACATCCAGTGGGAAGAAGGGATAATATCTCCAAGAGCAGCCCATCCATCCTACTGTTGAACACTCCTAATAGTTAGAAGACTTTTTCTGACATCAATACTTAATTTGCCTCCTGGAAACTTCCACTCATTTCTCCTTATTTTGTCCTCTGAAACCAAATAAAATCAGTTTCATCCTTCTTCCTTCTCCCACATGATAATCCTGAGTACAGTTGAGGGCAGTTGTCATGCCCTACCCTCCAAGTCTTCTCTAGGCTGAATGTCTCCAGTTCCTTCAATGAATCCTCATTTAACTTTCAATCAAGGCTTTTTCTCTCTGAATGTTCTCTAGCTTATCTGTTGTTCACAGAATCGAAAACAAACTTGTGCACAGAAGTGAAAATATGTACAGGGGTAATAAGACCAAGGAAGAATATGAAAGTATTATATTTTCCTTATTACTGGAAGCTATGCCTCTCTTTAGATGCTGAATTAACTTTTTTGTCTTCTACCACTGACTCAGATTACATTTGCAAGTCATAAAATTCCCCAGATTTTTTTTCAAACATATTGATGGGCTTAAGGGTGTAAAATGGCCAAGCCCTGCTCCCTAGGCTTCTAGTCTAGGACAAATCATCTCCTGCCTCCTCCCTTTGCAAGGTTTTCCAATGAGATAGTAATACTAGGATGAGGCAGTTGAGGTTTGTGCCTTCACAAATCATGTAACTTGAATCATCTTATTGCCTGTCTTCATCAATGAACTTTACTGTTATTCTGCCTGAATTTATTCTCTAAAGATTAGTATATTCCCACCACATCATACTCTCTTCATCACTTGATATGGAACTCTTAGATGCTAAATAAAAACTTCACTCCCCAACTTCAGTTGTCTGTTCCCTAAAACTTCCCACCCACCCTCAACCCTACTTCCATGTCCCACTCAAGATCAAACTACCCTTCCACTGTGCTTTCTGCAATGCCTGATCTATAATTAACAAACAATTTCTCCTTAAACTTTTTCCTTTCTCCTCCCACCTTTTGGCACTTTCTTGATGACAGTTTTTCTTGTCTACCTTTCCATTACTGGTTGCACTTTTATTCAGCATGATGAGAGTCAGGATATTCCTTGCTTTCCATTGCCATTTCCAAACTCTCCTATCACTCACGAGCTGTTCTCATTTGAGCTCCATCCAATTCAAATTTACCATCTAACAACATTCTGATTGTTGTTATCCACCACCATCCCAACCTGGTCATATCCCCTTCCTTTCACAGTCACTTGAAGTTCTGTGACTCTCTTAATGACTTTTTCAATTACTTACTTTCTCAATGCCTTGGTCACAGTATTCCTCTCTACCCCAATTCCTGCTCTCATATTGGGGACTTCAACAAACATGTTGATGTTCCTTCAAATACTCTAAGTCAGTGGTTCTCAACCTTCCTAATGCCGCGACCCTTTAATACAGTTCCTCATGTTGTGGTGACCCCCAACCATAAAATTATTTTCGTTGCTACTTCGTAACTGTAATTTTGCTACGATTATGAATCGTAATGTAAATATCTGATATGCAGGATGTATTTTCATTGTTACAAATTGAACATAACCCACAAGTTAAGAACCGTTGCTCTAACTTCAAGTTACTCAAGTGACTCAACTCCCATGATCTATTCTTCCACTCCATCTCAGCTACACACAAGCTGTATATGTGTACACACACATACATATTTGTATGTATGTATAAGTTTGTATATGTGTATATATGTATATATGCATACATATGTTATATGTATGTATACATATATGTCTATATACATATACACATATATATCTTTGATCTTGCCTTTACCCATTAGTGTTCCACTTCCATGTCTATCTGATCTCACTTCATCATAATCTTATCTTTCTATCTTTTCCTATGCCTAATTCCTCTTACACTTCCTCTTTATTCTCAATATGACCTCCAATCCCTCTATTACAGGCCATCCACCCCATTCTGACTACATTCTCCTACCTTCCTATTTTTCACTCCTTAATGAACCAGTTCAACTCTGCACTATCCTCTACTCTTGAATCCCTTGCTCCCTTGTCCTTTAGGAGATCATGATTTGTCAAACTCCGACCCTGAATTACTTTTATCATCTGCCTTCTTTGATCTTATTCTCATCTCACTGAATAGTGCTAATAAAAATTAAGAAATTATGCTGATTAGATACATTATTAATTTATGCTAGCTACATTACAGAAACTCCATTTAAAATAGCCAACGGAAGTATTAAATACTTGGTAGTCGATCTATGAAGAGACACATAGGACCTATATGAACACAATTACAAAATATTTTTCACACACAGAAACAGATATAAACAATTGCAGAAATATTAATTGCTACTGGGTAGGCCAAGTCAATATAATGAAAGTGAAAATTCTACCTAAATTAAGTTATTTGTTCAGCACCATACCAATAAACTGCCAAAGAAAGTTATTTTATAGAGATGGAAAAAAAATAATTCATCAGCAAAATTCATCTAAAAGAACAAATGGTCAAGAATATCAAGGAAATCAATGATAAAAAATGAAGTAAGGCAGCCTAGCAGTAGCAGATTTCAAATGACATTACAAAGTGATAATCATGAAAACAATCTGGAACTGGCTAAGAAATAGCGTGGTTAATCAGTAGAATAGATCAGGTACACGATATACAGAAGTAAATGATCATAGCAGAACTAGAACATTGTACATAGTAACAGCACTATTGTAATGATAATCAACTATGAAAGACTAAACTACTCCGATCAATACAATAGTACATGATATTTCCAAAGGACTCATGAGGAAAAATGCTATCCACCATCAGAAAAAGAACTGATGAACTCTGAGTGCAGATTGAAGCCTATTTTTTCCCTTTCTTAATTTTTCATGCATTAAGAGTATGACTAATATGGAAATATGTTTTTCATGACTTCACATACATAATAGGTATCATATTGTTTGTATTCTTAATGGGTGAGAAGGGGCTAGAAGGAAGGAGAGAATTTGGAACTCAAAATTTAAAATAAATATAAAGTTAATAATTTTTTAAATTTATGCTAGATAATCTAAACTTGCCTCATACCTCCCTGAAGAAAATTGAGATCATTCACTGAAAACTCCTCTTATCCACTCCTCTTCATCTCATATAACTCAAACATCCCCCAATAACCTCTCTCTCACTTTGGTCTCCGATAAAAAAGTAGCTTCTTGGGGTGGCTAGGTGCTGCAGTGAATAGAGCGCTGGCCCTGGAATCAGGAGGACTTCAGTTCAAATCTGGCCTCAGACACTTAACACAAAAACTAGCCGTGTGACCTTGGGCAAGTCACTTAACCTCAATTGCCCTGCAAAAAGCAAACAAAATAAAATAAAATATGGAACATTAAAATTTAGGAAAAAAAAAAAGTAGCCTCTTTGCCAAGGCCAGCCTCTCTGTGTCCTTGATCCCATAACCACTGGCCCCTTTCCAGTAGGTTGCTCCCACATTATTCTTACTCTCACTAATCTTTAATCTTTCTTTAATAATTCCTTTGCTGATGGCTATAAACATAGTCAGTCCTTAAAAACAAAGAGCCACTCTGCTCCTAGTTATCATCTTATATTTCTCCTTTTCTTCATGGATAAAACTCCTTGAAAAAGCCATCTACAATCTATGACCCCACTTATCCTCTTCTCATTATCTTCTAAACTCTCTGTAATCTGGCATTCAATAGAAACTGCTCTCCCCAAAATTACTAATGACATCTAAAATTGCCAAATTAGGGTCTTTTCTTAGTCTTCATCCTTGTGGACTTCACTATAGCATTAGACGTTACTGAACATCTCCTCTTCCTGGATACTCTCTCTTCTCTGGGTTTTCATGACACAGCTCTCTCCTGATTCTCCTACCACACTGGCCATTTCTCAGGCTCTTTGGCTTAATCTTCATGTCATTACCACTATCAGTGTCTCTCAAGCCTCTGCTTAGGGCCCTCTTCTCACACGCTATTTCACTTGGTGCCCTCATTACCCGCCACGGATTCAATTATATCTCTATGCAGATGATTCCTGCATCTATTAATCCTGTTCTAATCTCTTGATCAAACGCTAATTCTTCATCACCATTGGACATCCCAAAGTATATGTCCCATAGACATCTCAAACTCAACATGCCCAGAACAGAAGTCATTATCTTTCCCCAAAACCCTCCCCTCTGTCCAACTTCTCTCTGATATCAAGGGCATCACCATCCTTCTCCTCATCTAAACCCAAAACTCAGTGTCACCCTTGATTCTTCTGTCTCACTCACCCCACATATCCAATCCATTGCTAAATCATTTCATTTTAACCTCACATCTCTCAGTGACAACCACACAAACATCACCCTAGCTCAGGACCTCATTGCCTATTGCCTAGACTATTGTAATAGACTTCTAACTGGTTTCCCTACCTCTAGTCTCTCCCCATGCCAAACCATCCTCCACTTTCCTGTCAAGGTGATTTTCCTCAAGCATACATCTGACCTTGTTCAATGAGCTCCAGTGGCTTCCTTTTGTCAGTTGGTAGTTTCATCAGTTGTGTCTGATGCTTCTTGACCTTATTTGGCTATTTTTTTGCCAAAGATACTGGAGTGGTTTGCTATGTCCTTTTCCAGCTCATTTTACAGATGAAGAACTGATGCAGACAGGGTTAAGTGACTTGCCCAGGGACATAGCTAGTAAGTATCTGAGCAAGAGTTAAACCCAGGTCTCCCTGACAGTCAATGTGAGGTTCACATTGCAAGCGGTTGTGTCATGCCACAGGGAAGTGTTTGAGGCCTGGGAATTAGTTGGGTCACGTGGAGGTCAGGGCATATTGCACTGTCCCCGGCCAGGGGATACTGCATTGCTCGGGACTCTCCTGCGTGGGGTTACCCACTGTTACTGATTGGCGTCTCCACACCTTGGGGCTTTCATATCCTTGTAATTGCACTCCCCCTCTCACAATTCTGTTCAGCTGGGCTCTATCACATGTGGTATGTGGATCTGGGGTCTATTTAAGACCTAGGGCTGGGAGGTATCTTTGGAAGTCTGCCTTAGTATATGGCTTTAAGGCTTCCCATGGAGAGACCTTAATAAACTTTTCTGTTTAGACCTCAGAGCCGTGACTCTTCTGTTCCTGAAAGGTACACTAGCACGCTAGCATCGCTGAGTTGTGTATGTAACCAGTTGCCTCTGCTGGTAAGTTAGGGCACTCTGAGAGAGAACCCTGACAGGTCAACAGTCTATTCACTGCATCATCTAGCTGTCCTATAAGATCCAGCTACAGTAGCCTATCTGCATTTCCTCAAATTTGATATTTTATCTCTTATGCCTAAAATTTCCCTGCCTAAAATGCTCCTTCTCTCTACCACTTCTTAGTTTTCCTGACTTCCTTCAAGACTCAGCTAAAATGCCACCTTCTATTGGAGACTTTTCCCAATATCTCTGTTACCCCTTCCCACTCACCCCAACTAGTAATATCTTCCTCTCTCAGACTACCTTCCATCTATTCTGTACGTGAATGTAAATAGCAATTGTTTCTGCTCTGGCCAGAGACCTTGAGAGTCTGCCCTTCCCAGATTGATTTTTTGTTTTTTTGATTAGGTAAAAGAGGCCATTTCTTGCCTCATTTCTTACCTTGCTTTAATCACTGAGAGAACATTGCCTCAGTCAAACTGAGACCTGGGAAAGACCTCAGCTTAAAAAGGCCAGGGTCTCCCACTGCATCCCGAGCCACCTCCAGTCATCCAGATCTCTATTTTGCCACTGGACCCAGACGACTCTAGAGGAAAGAGAGTGAGGCTGGTGATTTTGCACAGCCCTTCCTCACTTAAATCCAACTCTCTTGCATGTCATGGTATTACCTCACTGATGTCATGGTCTTCTTCAAGAATGAAGGACAAACAACGATTTGGTATATATCTCCTATGTACCTAGTTATTTACATGTTCTCTGTCCCCCATTCGAATATGAGTTCCTGGGGAGTGAGGATTTTTTTTTTGTTCTACCTCTGTATTTCAAATGTTTATAACAGTTCCTGGCACGACATAAGCTTTTAAAAACTACTTGTTGACTTTCCACAGTTATCCTCCCTCTGCCTTCCTCTGGATCTATAGTGATTGGCCAGAAAGACGATTTATTTAGGGTTGGAAAGAACAAAAAGACTGATAAACCTAGGAAAACAACCACACCTCCCTTCAGGAACAGGACTGGAAACCAAGCAAAGTAGTTGCAAGTTAGTCTGAACTCTGAATGATCTCTTTCCACTGCCCTCAGTATTGAAAAATCTACAGAGGCAAGCTCTTCCTCCAAACAATACATCCCTCTTCAGGACAAAGACTTTCTCACTACTCAGGTGAGTTGCTTCTAGGGGTCATTGAGAAAAACAGGGAGGTCTTTAGAACTGTCATTAAGCCACTAGGAACCCTGAGCAGCACATGAACTAACTGATGGGCCCTTCTTGGGAATAGGGGAAGGGTCTTCCAGTTGCCTAGCTATGAAATCTTGCATTTTTTTTGTGAGTCCCAAGACCTAGGGTCCCATTTACTGTTCATCTCCCAAAGTTCAAGTCCCAAACTGCTAAGGGAGTTCCTGGCTCTTCTCTTTTGGCTTTTAATAATACAGTAGACAGGCAAGGTAGTGCAGTGGAACAGCCCCAGGATTAGACTGAGAGTAACTGGCTTCCATTCCAGGATCGGGAACTTATAACCTGCTGACCTTAGTCAAGGCTTTTGACCTCGCTGGGCCTAATTTTATTCATGCATTACATGATACACTCTAAGGTCCCTTCCAGCTTTAAATCCTATGATTCTATTACTGTTTGCTTAAGACCCAGAAGTTATATATTTAGTAAATTACAGATAGTATTGTAGTTGGAGAACCAGAGCAAAGTCCTGTTACTCCAAATCTGTGGCTCTCTCCTCTGTACCAGACTTCCCACTTCTGCTCCCTAGAATCTCTTCTCAAGACAAAGAGTTTCTTGGGAAGTGACTCATATGGATGGCTTAGAATTAGCTATACTCAAAGTTCTGATGTTTATGTTGTTCGTTCATTTTCAGTCACATCCAATTCTTCGTGACCCCATTTGGGGTTTTCTTGGCAAAGATACTGGAGTGGCGTGCCATTTCCTTCTCCAGCTCTTTTTACAGATGAGGAAACTGAGGCAACCAGGGTGAAGTAACTTGCCCAGGGTCACACAGTTAGTAAGTGTCTGAGACCAGACTTGAACTCAGAAAGATGAGTCTTCCTGACTCCAGACCTGGCATTCTCTATTCCATAAGAGAACTTAATTACCCAAACTCTGATGTATTTTGCAGTCAGGAAAGTCTTAAATCAAAATTCTTCTCTGAAATTTATTCTTTATGTGGAATAGGGACAGGGTCTAAACCTGTTTTTCTTTGGTATAACAAACCATTTCCTAGGTGAGGAAACTCCCTCTACCAATTCAACTCAGCACCTTCCCTGCAACTAAAGTCTGGGAGAGAATTACTAGTGCAACAGCATCAAACGAAAAGGTTATGATTCCTGTGGGCCACATATTGCTTTTAGAAAACTGTGAATTAACCTTATCTATGTTTTTATTTATATCTTTATTATTTTTTATTTATCTTTAATTACTAAAATTAAATAAATTATTATATATAAATAAAAATTAAAAATAATTAAAATATTATTACATTTTTATTTATCTTGTTAAATATTTCCTTATTACATTTTAATCTGGTTGGCCCACCTCTCTCAGAGGTTTTGTTGACCACAAGTGACTGGCAGAAAACGTCTCTGGCCTAGGGCCCTGAGAGCTTAAGCAAGGTTCCCAGGGTCATACAGCTCATATGTATCAGAAGCAGGATTTAAATTCAGGTCTTCCTGACTTTGGGCCCACTTCACCATTCCATATTCTCTACTCTATACAACAAAGGACAAAACACTTTCTCTCTTTAACTTTCCTCATCAGTAAAATATACTTGTACCAACATCACATGATTACTGTTGAGCCTTAAATGAGATCCTGCATGTAAAAATGATTTACAAACACAAAAGTACTGTATGAATGTCAGTTACTGTTCCACAACATAATATAGGATAAATGCCAGTTACATTTAGGCTTAGTGGAGAAGCAACAGGTTCTAAGGAAAGGATGCTAGACTGGGAGTCTATATGCCTAGGTTCTATCCCAGCCCTGACACCCAGCTGTTGGACCTTAGCAAAGTCCTCTTATCTTATTCCTCTGTCTTTTGTTGTATAGAAACACCAGGAGGATGAACGGACTGTGCCACAGGAAGAAATTGGGGATGTTCAGTTCTGAAGAAGAGGAATTGAGATTGTAGGAAGGGGAAGGTACAAGAGGACAAGCACTGCATAATAGCAGCCTTGAAGTACTTGAACGATTTTCTTGTGTAAGAAGAGTAAGGGCACGACTAAGAACAATGGCTGAGAGTAGCAGAGGAATATTTTTGGTTGACCTAAGGAAAAACTTCCCAACAATTCAATCTGTACAAATAGTAAAGGGCTGCCTCTGGAGGCAGTGAGTCCCCCATCACAGGGTCACGGAATCATAATTTCAATAAAGCTGCTCCTAGGCAGCAGTGTGGTACAAGAGAGAGAGCGCTGTTCCAGGAGCTCCAGAAACTTCCAAGCTGGATGACCCTGGGCAAGTCACTTAACCTCTCTCTGCCTTAGGTTTTTCATGGGTAAAGTAGGAATAATAATAGCATCTTTCTCCTAGGGTTATTGTGAGTATCAAATGAGATAATGTTTATTATCTTGTTAAACTTTAGCTTAACTTTAAATAACTTTTAACAAACTTTAGTTTATTAGCTTGTTAAACTTAAAGCACTATATAAGTGGTAGCTACTATTGTTGTTATTACTTACAAACCCAGATGGACAAAGGTCAATCTTCATCTATTTAGAATTGTAAGGGACTTTGGAGACCACTGATCTCCATTTAAAGATCTAGGATCTTCATAGAGCAGACTGAATGAGACTTGGGCAGGGAGGGGGGGAAGGGCAGTTGTAGTGTAGAAAGGAAGTCTTCCTGTTCACTTGTGGGTTAGATGAGATGATCTCTCAGCTCACAATCCTAACCTGTGATCCTGTAACTCTCTGAGCCTCAGTTCCTTCCTCTGGAAAACAAAAGGGAATGCAAAAGATGTTCACTGCAAAAGTATCAGCGTCTGGTAATCCTAAAGAGAAGCCCCCTAGAGATAATTCCACCCCCTACACCTTTGTGGCCTAACTCAAAGAAATGTATCTAATGATGCCTGGTACCAACTGCTAACTGTATTCTAGATTAACTGGGATTATAAATGTAATGGCAAGAGAGCTAATGAGGGAGGAGACAAAAACATAGGCAGAAGCCAAACAACTAGAGCATGGGAACATTTGGACTAAGTTTTATGACCCAGAGAAAGTCATTTTATCTCTCAGAAACTCAGTTTCCTGATCTGTAAATTATTGATGGTAGCACCTGCCTGGGTTGCTATTAGGATTAATGAGTTGATATACTGGATACAAAGCAATTTGGAAATCTCAAACCACCACAAGCAAAGGGTACACATTACCTAAGTATTTGTTTTCTGAGTCTTTGAAATCATATTTTGGGTTTTGCTTCGGTCCAGACTTTTGATTTCACTGTTAGAGGAACTCTCATTGAGGAAATCCTCTTTGTCAACTTAGATAAGTAACTGACTTGCCATATTTAGACTTAGAGATTTGTCTGAGGCTCCAAAAAGTTAAGACTTCTCCTGGGTCACACAGCCAGTTTCTACAGTAGACTTGAATTCTGTGTCTTCCTGACTCTATGACTGGGTATTTGCCCACTACACTCCAGCCAGGAAGGACTTTGTTGTTAGATGGTTGTTAGGTTCAGGTCTCTCACTCAGAAAACAGCTCTGATGACAAACAGAGCATAGTGGTGCCAGAAGAATCATAGTGTGGTAGAACAAAAACAGAGCTTGAGGTTAGAAGACACTGGTGTAAGCTCAAGATCTTGCACTGGTTCTCTATGGGCAAGTGTGGTCTTGACTTTTGTCCTGTCACTGGACTTGAATAACTTTGGGGAAGAGAGTGAGGGTGATGACTTTGAGCAGCTCGACCTCATTTAAAATCCAATTCACATGGAAGTCAAGGAATCACCCATATGATGCCATTGGTCCTCTTGGAGAACCAAAGATAAGCAACAACAACAATGACAACAATGATCAAATATCTTCCCTTCTCCAGACTCTAGTCTCCTCATCAATCAAATAAGCTGCCATACAATTTTAGCATTCTCTCATTCTGTGAAATGAAATGATACGTGAGAACCGCTGATTTCTATACCGAGCCCTGGACCACGCTCATTCCTACTTGATGTGGACTCTCAGCCCTCACAGAAGAGAGGTATCAGGTGAGCTGTAAGACTAGGAGAGAGAGATTAGTCTTGCCTTTCTCCTTTTGTCCCCTCAGGAACATGTTCTCCCTATTTAATCAGGAGGCCAAGAAGGTGGTCAAAGAGCTGGGTGGTCAGAAGGACCTGATACCTGTCACCAGCTTCCACAACTCTACCCAATTCCTCCCTTTTTGTCTGTTGAGGAAGAAGACAAAGAATGCCTCAACCTTTTTCTGGAATAAGCCTCCAATTCCCACTGGTTTCTCACTCCTGGATATTCTGGAGCCAAGTTCCACAAACCCAGGTACAGTTTGTCTAGGGCATGGGACAAAGAGGGAGGAGGTAAACCACAAAGGGTAACTGCAGGTGTGCCTGGCAGAGCACACAAGAGGTTCTGAACTACACACACACATAATATTCATATCAGGGCTCCCCTTCAAGGTCTCTCCCAAAAGAATTTCTCCATTGGCTTGTCATTGACATCTGAAGTTTCCTCATTTCCTTGAGTTCATTCCCTTGAGTTAAAACATTGTCAAATCGAATAATCCATTTAACTAGTGTCCTTCCCCAGCCTCCAGAATGGTAATCTGTACATAGGAGATCCTTAAACAGCTTTGTGGTTGGCAGACTCAGAACCTCTGTTTGCTTCAACTTCCTCAACGATGGAAAAAGGGTAATAATTACACATACTAACTAGGGTTATTGTGAGGATAAAATGAGGTAATATTTGTGAGATATTCAGCACAATGCCTGGCACAGAGTTGTTGTTGTTCAGCCATCTTTCATTTGTGTTCAACTCTTTGTAACCCCATTTTGGGGTTTTCTTGGCAAAGATACGACAGTAGTTTCACATTTCCTTTCTCCAGGTCATTTTATAGATGAAGAAACTGAGGTAAACAGGGTTAGCTGACTTGTCCAGGGTCACACGGCTAGTGAGTGTCTTAGGCCAGCTTTGAACTCAGGAAGATGAGTCTTCCTGACTTCAGGTCTGGCACTATATCTAATGAGCCAACTACGCTGGTAGAATATTATTATTAATAATAACATTATTATTAATAAATATTCAAAGAACAAATAATTATTCATAAAATTTATCCTTCAACTTCCATCGTTTTATTAAAGCCCTTTCAGTAAAGAGGAGGTCTTGATAAGTTGAAAAGGAGAGAAAGAGAAATAGATTCAACTCAACTGAAGAGAGAGACATTTACTTTGGACCTGGATTGTGAAAGGTCCCATGCTTGGCACCGAGGATACAAAGAGAGATATCACACAGTCTCTGATCTCAAAGAATTTATGGACTGATAAAAAATAGAAGTACAAAAATATCCACAATTTAAATTTAATACAACAAACATGCATTTATTTTTTAAATTTATTTTTCATTGTCAACATTCATTTCCCCAAGATTTTGAGTTATAGATTTTCTTCCCATCTCTCCCCTACCCACTACCCCAAGAGGGCAAGCATACTGAATACCCCTTCCCCTAATCTGACCTCTCTTATATCACCTCTAATTCTCCCCCTACTTTCTTGTAGAGCAAGATGGATTTCTATACCCCATTGCTTGTATATCTTATTTCCCGGTTGCATGTAAAAAACAATTTTTTTAACAATTGTTTTTAAAACTTTGACTACCGGATTCTCTCCCTTCTCCCTTCCTCACCCAAAGCAATTCAATATAGGTTGTACATCAAACATGCATTTATATTTCACTGTCCTAGAACTGGGGATACAAAGAAATAAAATGGAATATGCTGCCAGACGAAAGATGGCTTCATTTTTTTCTACTGAGGTACATTCCCCAGCAGTTTATGTGACACAGCAGCCTCTAAATGAATGATTGTTGAGGGACTGATTGATTGATAGATACTGAGTTTCCTAGCACTGGAAGGCTTCAATCATAGAGTAAATGACCAGGATTGGGGAAGTTGTAGAGGGGGTAAATGATCACCAATGGAATCCCTTCCAACTCAGATGTACTGAGTCTATGATTTCTAGTTTGAAGGGGTGATGGCATAAAGGGGAGATTGAAATTCCTTTATAGAGGATGTGAGCCAAAAGTTCAGCCTTAAACAAAGAAAGCAACTTCCTAAGATGCCTATGGGATAAAAAACAGAATCCATTCAAAATATGGAGTATGAAATGACTTGAGCCAAATCACATGATTAATAAGTGAAGAGTACATTTACTTGTTGGGTAATTACTTCACTTTCTGAGCCTCAGTTTCCCTTTCTGTAGTATGAAGGACTTAGAAATAATGTTTATTTCCCTACCAGCTATAAAGATAGTATTCCATAACCTATGGTTTAAACATCATCAATTTTCCAATTTAGCCTAGGGTTGGCACCATCCTGCCCACTGTGCCATTTACTTAGGGACTTATTGGTTCTCAGCATAATCTCAGGCCTCTGTTCTTCTCTCTCATCCAGAACTGGCCTATGAAGGACCCTTTTGCTTCTCTGACAAAATGGATGGAAAGCTGAATGCTAATGTGAGTGTGAATTCATGGCTACAGGTAGAGGCATCTGGTGGAGTCATGAAGTCCCATAGCTCCTCCCTAGAGCTGCAGGTTCTTACTGTCCCCCAGGCCACATGGACAACTCTGCAGAAGGACAGGTGAGGCCCACAGACAGAAAGGGGAGAGATTGGATCCCAGAAAACTTCTCATGGGTCCTGGGAGGTAGGGAGAGACCTTAATAGGCAGGCATCCAACGGTTTTTCCTAGTAGAACTAACCCACCTCATATTAATAACCCTCAGGTTACTGTGTAAGAGGTCCAGGAAAGTAGTAAAAACTTCATTTGGGGATCTTCATCAGCCACTGCTGTCTCTTCCCTAATGGGAAGGGGAGCACAGGACCTGAAGTTAGAAAACTTGTATTCAAATCTAAGATCTAATACTAACTCCAACTATAAATCTGGGACCCAATAATAATAACTAGATTGTGATCTGTTATAATCAGCAGTGAGACCATGGGCAGGGCAGTTAACCTCCCTGAGCCTCAGCTTCCTCATTTGCAAAATGAGGGTATTAAAATCTACACAACTTCCCTCAAAGGCCTGATGTGCTGAAAAATCCCAAAACACAAAGGAAATGTGGGTTATTCTTGATATGTGTTCTATACCTTTAAAGTGGCGGTCATAGCCTAGTTTATGTTTTTAAAGGGATTGAAGCTTTTCAAGATCTTTTCCTTACAACAACCATGTGGAATAAGTGGTATAAATATTATCGTTTCCATTTTTCAGATGAGGAAACTGAGGCTTAGAGAGGTTGGATTGTGGGAGCAGAGTCATATAGCCAGTAAGTGTCAGAGAATCTGGTCTTCTGACTCTAAAATCAGGATATTTTCCATGATGTGAGACTGCCTCTATCGTGGCACTGTGCCTGCTGGGCCATGGATGGGATCTGTCCTCCATGCCCACCCAACACATACCTCCCTTTTTCATATCCCCACATTCTTCACTATGTCCTTCTTTTCTCCAACTACTCAATACTATCCATAATTACCCTCTACTCGACTTGCCCTTATCCCCTTTTTCCTCAATAAAATTAATCTGTTTTATGTCTCACTCTTTCAGGGCTGTATGTAGAGGAGTTTGTCAGCTCACTAAATGTCATATTTGTACTTGCCAAAGGTTTCCCATACATACAATCATGCAGCTCACAGTGACAGCCAGTGTAAATCCAGGAGATGATAAGGGAGAGATGTTTTTGTAATGAAGTCCTTCTGTTTTCTCCATCTCTGTCTCTCTCTCTCTTTTTTTTTTTTGCTTTTTTGGTGGGCAGTTGGGGTTAAGTGACTTGCCCAAGGTCACACAGCTACTAAGTGTTAAGTGTCTAAGGGCGGATTTGAACTCAGGTCCTCCTGACTCCAGGAGGTGCTCTATTCACTGCGCCACCTAGCCGTCCCCTTCTGTTGTCTTTCAAACCACACAATACATGATGCAACCTTAGTCATGTATGTCTAGGACCAATGATGCCACCAAGTGGCAGGGCAATACCCAGATACTGTGGAGTTTGAAGCTGGTCTATTAATTATTTCCCAATATCACTAAAAGTCTCAAGTCCAATGATCATGAATTCTTTCCCTAATTCATATGCTGAGACCTAGGTATTATAAAAGTTCAAACTGTATATACCTTCTGCAATGTCCTAAGGAGGAAAGCGTCCCCAAAGGAACAAAGAATCCTTCTCCACGTCTCCCCCTCATCTCTCTCACTTCTATCCCCCAGGAAACTGCTGAAGCCAGTACATTCTTTCCTTTGCGAGTGCTGGAGCCGTGGGGAAGACTTGTATGTGGTGACAGAGGCTGTGAAAGTCCTGAATGATCCCATCATCAAGACCAGTGGCAATATAGGGGGTGATGGGAAATTTTCCTTCCCTGGAATGCCAAATGTCAAGGTACAGAACCTGCCCAGGCTGAGGGGATGAGAACAGAAAGGAAACCACTAGACTGCCCTAGCTAAGGTTGACCTCACATCTAGAGAGCCCCATTGTGGGTGAGTAGCCCTTTATACAGAAGGAGACCAGAACGTGTAGATGGATGGACGGATGGACAGATAGATGGATGGATGGACGGACAGACAGATAGACAGAAGATATAGAAATATGTAGATATATGTATAGATACATATAAGATGAAAGAGGCTATAATTCCTCTGTTCTCTGCATTGAAAGAAATCTCCCCAGTCGTGGAACCTCATCTTTGTATAGTACTTTAACAACGCTGTGAGGTAAGTAATATAAGGGTCTTTATCTCAACTGTAAATCATTTAACTTGTATGTGCCTCAGTTTCCTCATCTGTAAAATGAAGCCTTTGGATTCACTGTCTTATAAGACCTCTTGCAGCTCTCAATCTACAATCCATGACTGTCAGTTTTACCTGTGAGTAAGCTGTGGTTCTGAGAAGTCTGGCCATGGGTCTCAGTAAACGTTTGAACATCTGATGTTCAAATCTAGGTCTCTGTGACTCCAGGCCCCTGATTTTCCCATCATATTTCAGCTCATTATCAACTTTAATAAAGGGCATTTTGACCACCTGTGGGCAATGTCAATCTGCCTTAGAGCAGGGCATAGGCCAGCTAAAAGGGGCTCAGTAGATCACTAAGAGATCACAAAAAACCATAGCAGCATGCTTTGATGAGACAGGTGCTACATCTGGAATCAGGGAACCTGAGGCCAAATCTTGTTCCTCCCAGTTACTAACTGAACAACCCCAAGCAAATAATTTAATTTCTCTGAATCTCAGCTTCTTCACCTACAAAATAAGTATAATAACATTTGCAGAACAGCTCACATTTCTGTAAATTTGATGTTTACAAAGGATGTTCCTTACAAATACCCCCTGAAGTGGATAGTAAAAATATTATCCTCACTTCATAAATAGGAACACTGAGACTCAGAGAACTTACAATGGCTCTTACAATAAACAGCAGCTACTAAACACATTAGGAGGAAAACGTTTTCTTTGGAACCTGAAAGAGCTACATAAATATAAGTGGTGGTTATGGCAAGGCCACCTTTCTCTGTCCTTCTCACACATATGCCATGCTCCCAGGTCAAGTGTTCACTAACCCCAAACCTAACCCACAAGCTCAGGACATAAGCTGTGTCCAAGACCAAACTTATCCCCATGCCTTTAAGAACTGGGGATATAAAGAAATGCAAACATATATATCTGTATATAGGTATAGATATATATATGTGTGTGTGTGTGCATATATATGTGTGTGTGTGTATATACACACACATACATACACATACAACACATATACATGTATATACATGCATACATGCAAACGTGTGTGTTCATATATATGTATGTGTGTGCATATACATCCTTGTTATGGAGAAGCAAGAATGGGTGGCAGAAATGTGATCATTGAGAAATGCCTATCTACAAGTATTTATTAAACATTAACTCTGAGCCAAACCCTGTGGTTTTTAACATTGGAGTTATAATTTAAAAAAAGAAAGCACCTTAGCATCAATAATCTCAGTCTAATGAAGGAGACAAAATGCAAACAAGTATGTTTATACAAACTATATGGGAAGGGAAAAAGTATTTATTAATTACTTACTATGTGCCAGGCATTGTGCTAAGACCCTCATAAATATTATCTCATTTGATCTTCACAACAATATGAGAAGATAGGTTCTATTACTATCCCATTGTACAGCTAAGGAAACTGAGGAAGACAGAGGCTAAGTGACTTGCCCAATGTCACACATCTAAGAAGTATCTAAGACTGGATTTTAATTCAAGTCTGACTCCAGGTCCAAGGCTTTAGTCACTAAGCTAACTATACCTCTGTACTCAATGTAAATAGGAGATTAATGCCAGAAGGAAGATGTTAGAATTGTGGGGACTGGAAAAGGATTTCTGCAAAGAGTAATATTTAAACTGAGACATGAAGGAAGCAGAGTAAGCCAGGAGGCGGAGATGAGGAGGGAGAGTTGCCAGGTAGAGCCAGTGGACGGCATGGCATTAGCAGATAGAGTATCTTGTGTTGGAAAATGCTTGAAAGCTGGTGTCATTGGATCTTAGATTATGTAAAAGGGAACAAAGCACAAGAAGACAAGGGACATAACAAGGGACCATTTTGTTGAGGACTTTAAAAGCTGAATAAGGATGCTGTAATTGTTCCTAGAGGTAATAAAGAAACATGAAAATTTATCGAGTAGGGGAGTGATCTGGTGAGACCTACATTTTAGGAAGATCACTTTGGCAGCTGAAGAGAGAATAAGACTTATGCAGGGAGAAACTTTGACAACAAAACAAGAAAGAAAAGAAAAGAAACAGCCTTCTGAAATACTCCATACTTGAGATGATAATAGCCTTCACCAAAGTGGTAGCTATGAGAGTGGAAAAGAGGAAAATTTGGGGGAGACCATGTGAATGAAGAAACAATAATTGATGGTAGATTGGATGTATGCAGTGAGTAATAGTGAGGAGCCAGAAATGATACCTAGGTTGGGAATCTGTGTGAATGGGAGTATGGTGGTACTTCAGCAGTAATAAGGAAGTTCAGGGTAATGAGGATTTGAGAATTAAGATGAAATGGGTTTTGGACACATTGAATTTAAGATGTCTATGGAATATCCAGTTCAAAACATCTAACAGGAAAGCTTTGTAAGCAAGATTGGAAGTCAGCAGAGAGGTTAAGGATGGATCTATGAATCATCTAAATCAGCAGTTCTCAACCTGTGGGTCGCGACCCCTTTGGGGGTCGAATGACCCTTTTACAGGGGTCACAGGGGTCACCTAAGACCATTGGAAAACACATATTTCCAATGGTCTTAGGAACTGAGACACCATGCTCCTCTATCCATCTCCAGGCGGGTCCGCCCACATGCAGACCCACTCACATATGAGTATTAAAGGGTCATGGCATTAGGAAGGTTGAGAAGCAGTGATCTCAATGGAGATAACTGAATCCATCCCTTCTTGGATTGCTGCTTTGTCACAGCTGAGTGATTTTCATAATTCAATGAAACTATGAGCTATGCCATGCAGGGTTGTCCAAGATGGACTCATCATAATGGAGAGTTCTGACAAAAGGTGATCCACTTGAGAAGGAAATGGCAAACCACTCCAATATCTTTGCCAAGAAAACCCCATGGATAGTATTAAAATCACAAAAGATATGAGACTGGAAAATGAGTCCCCCAGGTTGGAAGGTATCCAATACATTGCTGGGTAAGAGTGGAGGACAGCTCCAAGTGACTCCAGAAAGAATGAAGCCTCTGGGTCAAAGATGAAAAGAAGCTCGGCTGTGGATATGTTCCATGATGAAAGTCCAATGCCGTAAAGATCGATACTACATAGGCACCTGGAATGTAAGATCTATGAACCAAGGTAAGCTGGATGTGGTCAAATAGGAGATGAAAAGTTCAAACATCAACATCTTGGATGTCCCTGAACTTAAATGGGAATGGGTGAATTAAATTCAGATGATCGTTACATGTGGACGAGAATCCCTTAGAAGAAAAGGAACAGCCTGTATAATCAATAAAAGTGTGACAAAAGCAGTAGTGAGTCATAGTCTCAAAAATTACAGAAGGATATTTGTTCAAATACAAAGCAAATTATTCAATGTTACAGCAATACAAGTCTGTGCTCCAACCACAGATGCCAAAGAGGCCAAAGTTGATCAGTTCTATGAAGGCTTACAACATCTTCTAGAGATAACACCCCAAAAAAAGTTACATTAAAAAACATAGGGGTTTGGAATGCTAATGTGGGAAATCAAAAGATAAGTGGAATAATAGGCAAATTTGGCCTTGGAATACAAAATGCAGCAGCGCAGAGTCTTGTCAAGGTAACTTGCTGGTCACTGCAAACACTCTTTTTCAACAACCTAAAAGGTGACTCTTACACATGGACATCACCAGATGGTCAATATTGAAATCAGATTGATTATATACTTTGTAGCCAAAGCAGAAGAAGCTATTTACCATCAGTTAAACAAGACCTGGAGCTGACTGTGGTTCAGACCATGAGCTTCTTATTGCAAAATTTAGACTTAAATTGAAGAAAATCAGGGATAACATTAGACCATATTGGTATGATCTAAATAACATCCTTTATGAATATTCAATGGAGGTGATGAATAAATTTAAGGGATTAAATCTGATAGATAGAGGGTCTGAAGAACTATGGACAGAAATTCCAAATACTATATAGGAAGCAACAATAAAAAACATCCCAAAGAAAAAGAAGATAAAGCAAAAAAGCTAGCTAATGAGGCTTTACAAATAGCTGAAGAAAGAAGGAAAATGAAAGAAAGGTAAAAGAGAAGAGAAAAGATATACCCAAATGAAAGCAGGGGATAGCAAGAAGAGAGAAGGTTTTCTTAAATGAGCAATGCAAAGAAATATAAGAAAACAACAGAATGGAACCGACAAGAGATCTCATCAAGAAGATTAGAGATATCCAGGGCATTTCATGCAAAAATTGGCATGATAAAAGGCAAAAATGGTAGGGACTTAACAGAAGTATAAGAGATTAAGAAGAGGTGGCAAGAATATAAAGAACTATATAAGAAAGATCTAAACATGAGCAATAACCATAAGAGTATGGTTACTGCTCTAAAGCCACAGAGAGGCAATAGTTAGAACTAAACATGGAGCAATTAACTGGTTTAAGATAGGGAAAGGACTATGACAAGGCTATATATGGTTACCTTATTTACTTATAAGGTAATACATAGAGTGCATCAGGTAAAAAGTCAGGCTAGATAAATTGAAAGCAAGAATTAAGTTTGCCAGGAGGAATATAAACAATCTCGGATATACTGACAATACTATTCTGATAGCAGAAAGTAAGAATTAAGAAGCCTCTTGATGAGGGTGAAAGAAGAAAGTGTAAAAGCTTCTTGAAGCTTTACATTTTAAAAAAACCCAAGATGATAGCAACTGATCTCATTTCCTGGCAGATGGAGGGAGAAGAAATGGAAGCGGCATGAGATTTTATATTCTTGAGCTCAAAGATCACCACAGATAGCAATTAAAGCGTGACCTTTAGAAGGGAAGCTATGATGAGTCTGGACAGTATACTAAACAACAGAGACACCACCTTGCTAACAAAGGTCCATATAGTCAAAGCTATGTTTTTCCAGTAGTAATATATGGCTATAAGAACTGAACTATAAGGAGAGCTGAGTGCCACAGAATCAACTTGTTTGAATTATAGTTCTAGAGAAGACTTTTGAGGATTCATTGGACAGCAAAGATATAAAACCAGTCAATACTTAAAGAAATCAATTCAGACAATTCATTGGAAGGACAAATACTGAAGTCGAAGCTTAAATACTTTGGCTACATAATGAGAAGACCTTGATGTTGAGAAAAATGGAGACAGGAGGATAGAGACAGATGGACAGATAGACAGGTAGATAGATAGATAGATAGATAGATAGATAGATAGATAGATAGATAGATAGAAAGAATCACAGAAGCGATGAACATGAGGTTGGACAGACTTTGGGAAATAGTAGAGGACAGAAGGGCCTGACGTGCTATAGTCTATGGGGTCACAAGAATTAGACATAACTGAGTAACTGGACACTAAAATTGAATTTATGAAAGCTGATTCAGTCACCAAGTAGAAAAGTCCAGGGAGAGAGAAGAAGAGTTCCCAAGACAGAATCCTGGGGGATGACCTGGCTAGAGATTCAGCAAAGAAGGCTGAAAAAGAGCAGTCAGATAGGTAGGAAGAGAATCAGGATAGAGCAATGTCATGATATCCTATACGTGAGAAGTCATCAAGGAGAATAGGGTTATTAGCATTGTCAAAGGTTGTAGAGAGACCATGAAGGATGAGGATTAAGAAAAGGTCATGGGACAGTTGGTGGCACAGTGAATAGAGCACCTGTCCTGGAGTCAGGAGGACCTGAGTTCAAATACAGCCTCAGATACTTGATACATTTACTAGCTGTGTGACCCTGAGCAAGTCACTTAACCCTACTGCCTTGTCTTCACCCCTCCAAAAAAATGAATATGAAAATATTTTCTTTCAAATAGAGAAGTCACTTCTTCAAGTGAAACAAGGGTGAAGTAAATAGTAGAGAAGACACCTGAGTGATATGAATAACAAGGAAGAGAAAAGAAGGACCTCTTGACAAATGGTATCAATTTTTCAATGAAGTATAAAAGCAAAGTTCTCAGCTGAGAAGATGAGGGAAGGAGTGCCATGGGAGGTTCAAGACATAACAAAAAGTTAGAAAAGCTATTATAGTAAGACAGTGAACTGATGAGAGAAATGTAAAATAATTGTCTTACCACAGAAATGGTCCTATTGAGATTATGGAATATCAATTCAGAGTGAACCTAGTCAGTATGACTACATGACTTTGTCTGGTTCCATTCAGTAGCTCGTGAATAGGAATCAAGACAGTGGATGTTGAGAGAAATCCAAGGCTGAGGTTTGGCATTACAAAGTCAACAATAATATAAAAGGGCAAGAGATGTAACTGTAGAGAATAGTACTGAGTTGAACTGGTTCCCTAAGAAATCATAGAAAAGGCAGGAGAGAGTAGGAAGTACAAGCGTGACAGCCTTGCAAAGAGATGAAGGGTAGAAGCAATAGAGATCACAATGAGAATGAAGAATAGGTTTAGGGCTTGGTAGGATGAAATAAAGAAGAAAGACAAAGAAGGAAAGGTTATAATCAGACCAAAGAGTTTCAGAATTCATGAAAATAGAAGTGGAACACTTGTGGATGATGGTAAGACCAACAGAACAATGATCTCTGTGTAACTGAGGTAGAGTGAAGGAGTAGGTCATGGGCAATCAGAAAACTTAGGAAGTCAGAGTTTAGGGTATTTGTGGAAGTATTAACGTTTATGTTAAAATTCCCTACTATGACAACAGGAGTTGTTGTAACACAGGGGTAGGGAACCTGCAGTCTTTAGGCCACATGTGGTTCTCCACCCCTGGTGTAGAGAGATAGACCCTGAGCCAGTCACTGAACTCTTTGAATAAGGAATGAGAATGTCCTAATGGACAGTAGATTACAGATACATGAGTCTTGATGGGTAATGAATATGGAATGAGTGACCCCCAAAAAAGGAGTGATGGTGCTAGAGGGCAAATCTGGAAGTATAATGAGAAAAAAAGGAAAATTCTGACTCCCCCACTATGGCCAGTGAGTCCAGTGAGTCAGGGGTATACATAGATGTACAAGTGTCATGGCTGTACATAGACTGAGAATGCCCTTTAATCAGGAGGGAACCAGATCCCAGTGAAGACAAGAAGATGGAAGGAGTAAGAAAGGAAAAGTTTTCAGATGAAAGCAAGTCTGTTAACTATGGATCACATTTTGGACAATGACAGCATTGGAGTCAGAATCCCTGGAATGCAGAGTGTACAAAGGGAAGTGAGTGGAAGCTAACTTTCAGGGAATGACTTCAGGCAGATTATCAGTGACTGGAGAGAAGTCCATTGAGACAGGCAGGCAATTAGACTGTTCAGAGCCCTCACTTAACTTGTGACAAGTGGTCGTACCAAATCCTATGAGGCTCAGAAGGCCAGACACCATGTAGGCCGGAATAGGCAAAGGTACAACTTGAAGAAATCTGGACAGAAAACAGAGGTTAGCAATTTGAGGTGGGTTTGGTCTGGGAATGGCCACTAGATCACCAGAAGAGTCCCTGGGACAAAGACAGGGGGCAGAGGCCTTGAGGCCTGGATCTGAGGCTGACATAGGGCACTATAGAACAGCAGTTGGGAGGACACAAGGATGCTTGGCTAGATCCAGGTCAACACAGTGCTCCTGGGAAGTAATGATTTCTACAATTCTAAGTATTTGGATTTTTCACACAGCCAAGAATCAGTAGACCTGGATTCAAGTCCTAGCTCTTATCATTAACTATGTGACCTTGCTTAAGTTATTCTCTCTCCAGACCTGTTTCCTCATATTTAAAATGACAATGTTATACTACATAATCTGTAAGGTCCCCTAAAACTCTAATAATAATTTATAAGTGTTCTATGAATTGTCCCTAGCACCTACCCGTACTCTGTACCCACTCAAACTTCACATTCCATCCTTTTTCTCACCACCCCATGCAATGAATGGATGTTTCCAGCTCCTCTTAGCCCGCTATCAACACCTAGGGTTGGTAGTGGGTGGGGACGTGCCAATGGCTCTTATCATACTCTCCCCTTTCTCCCTTTGTCTTGGGTGTGACTGCTGCCTTCCTCACCCGAAAAGAAATCCCTGGACCTTTACCAAGAAGTCATCAGACCCAGAGCCTTAGTTTCCTTATGGAACCCATTCTCCCTCCACAGGGCCAAGGCCAAGGCCATATAAGCAAAAGGAAGTCATTATCTATCCCCCGAGGCAGCATCCTGGCTTATCAGACAGTGAAGCTTCTTATCACAGAACAGGATTGGGGTAAGTTGAGTCCAGTAAATGGGTTAAGGCAAAATGAAGGGTGATGGCAGGGTGGAAAGGGAACTGGCTCTAGAGCTAAAGGTCCTGAGTTTAAATTCTGCCTCTAACACTGATTTTAACTGTGACATTGAATAAGTCCCTTCATATCGCTGGGTCTCTTCCCTCACCTGCAAACTGAGGGAATTGAACTAGATGGATTCAAAGATCCCCCTCTGCTCTAAATCTGTGAACCTTTCAGTGTTTTAGGCCTGGCTGTGCATCAGGAAAGAGGGTAATATGAGAGGAAGAGACAGGGAATAACAGACTCTATACATCCTTCCCTATACCTCCACACTAGGAATCCTGGATGAGTCCATGGAGGTTGAGGGATGTCTTCCTGGACCAATGGGATAACCACAGAGAGTAAAAAGATGAGTGATCCACTTGGAGATTTCCCCCAGGAATTAGGAAATAACAGAATAGGCAAAGTTTAACTTTCCACCTTTCTTCCCAATCCCCCCTACTCTTTGGGTACCTCCCAGGAGCCCAAGAACCCAATGGTATGCCCTGCCTATCCAGATCCTCCTCTTATCCAGTCAGATCTACCCTCCCTAGGCAATACCCCAAGCTCTGAAATCCTTTCTTTCTCTCTCTTCAAGTCAGTTCATCATCTAGAAAGAAAGAATTCTAAGAAACCAATTTTATGCTAAAACTCTTTAATATACTCACCAGGGAGTATCTGAACATTAAAAGAGGATGCGGAAAACCAGAAATATCCTTCCCAAAGGAATAAATCTATAATACAGCAATTACTGACAGTAATAAGAGGTTGTAGAAAAGGTAACTTGTGGTCATGGGAGAAGGCTTAGATACTCTTTTGATGCCTCTTTTCCTACTATACTAAGTAATTAACTGCAAATAAGACAAGTTCTATTCCTAAGAAATGGAAAAATGCTGATCTGCCCCCAAGAAGTGAGAGGGAATCTAGGGGGGAAAGCCACATTGTCATCCAAATAATGGGGGAGGATAAGTAGTGGTGTTCTCTGGGATACAGGAGCAAAGGAATAAGAGAAACTCTCAGGGGATGAATAATAACTATTATTCTTTCCTTCTGGTTCTTGGTCCTATCCAGCTATTCTTTACATCTCTGATGATAAGGAAACATTCCAATATAAGAAAGGTGAGTAACACAACTTGGGGTCCTTCCCACCCACATATGAGATTCCAAATAAAGATGACCATAGAGTGAGGAACATCTTGAGCTCTTCCTCCAAATAGGCTAATTGTCTGTGGCCCACTGACAGTCCCTCAAGTATCCCTCTAGTGCCCAACAATTACTTAGTGGATCCTTTTTTGAACTTCATTGCTACAGGCCATGAGGATGATGGGAAGATTTTCCTTCTCCAGTTATAGCATGGGGTGAGGGTGGTGAGTCTGATGGGAGCTGGTCAATAATGATTAGAGCTTGAGTCTCACATACAGATACCTATCCTCTATCCCCACTTGCAGCTTATCCTCTCCTGGGCATGGAACTTCAGACAGAGGGTAAGACTAACCTAAATTCTCTCTGATTCCCCTAGTCCAGCTGATTAACCATGACCCTCCTCCACACAGTCAAGAAAAGACTGTGAAGTTTGAGATTATGCGATTAAAGATGGTGATGATCCACAAGAGTATGGGGATGTTGTATGGGTAGGGAGAGGGTACGACTTGGATGAATGGAGGGCTAAACATTTTGAAAGATTATGGTTCAGTATCTTACTCTGGACAACTTGTGTTTTCTCTCCTTCTAGGTGAATCAGAGAAAAGGACGTTAGGTAAGTGATGTGATTGACTTGGAAGAAATGGAAAGTACAGATGTCCGGGTTTGGTTTTTGGTGAGTTTTTTCCTTGTCTGTTTGTTTTTTGCACAAACTCTCCAATAGCCTTCCTCCATTTTAATCCTTAGCCACGGACTTGGCTCCGTCTCCTACAGTTACAAGTATTATCACATCAGTATATCCACATCTATAGCATACTGATATTTGTAAAGTATTTTGCTCAGACCACAGGGTATCCCAGTATGTATTAGAAGAGGCAGTGTGGTGTAGTAGCAATACTGACAGAAATCATGATTCTGGGTTCACATCTCAACTCTGCTCTTTATTCCCTGAATAATACTGGTAAAGTGAAAATATTGGGAAATCTTTCTGGGCCACAGTTTCTTCATCTGCAAAATGAGATAACTGACCTAGATGGCATCTGAAGAACCTTCCAGCTGGACCCCTATATCACTTTCTAACTGGATGGCTAGGTTCCTCTTTGATTTCTTGTCCTCTTAGATTCAGGATCGAGATTTATTCAGGTCCAGGGATATATCTGTTATTTATTCAATACCTAGTAAACACATAGATACTTACTACATTTAAAGAATCTGTAATTTCATGAGTGTGGATGCTACATTCCTATACCTCTAATAGAGAGATTTGTAAATGGTTGTGACCCACCCACCCACATAACTTACCATCTAGTGATGAGCCTCTTCAGATATAAGCCCATCTATTACTCAGACAATCCACTACTTAGTCTTTCACTAGGCTTTCTAGCTTCCACTTTCCAGCTTGGTCAAATTGATGCAGCTTCTATTCTTTTGAACAATCTACAAAAACAAGGGTCACCTCTGCCATGATGTTGCACCAGAGGAGGGCTTTGGTGGAGTAATATATATCTAAACAATACTTGCAACCCAGGTGAGCTTAGCTCTCTAAGCCTCGGTTTGCTCACCTATAAGACAGAGTCAGTGAGACGCTATATGTAATGTTTCTTTCAGTTCTAAATCCTCTGATTTTACGATTGCACCAAAGGTACCTGATTAGAAGAATCAGTTTACCGTACACTAACATCTCCCTCATGGCTCTTTCTAGCTATGGGGCTAAGGTTGAACTGCACAATGCAATCCAGGTTCACCTGTAGGAAATAAAGGGGAGCTAAGTAATATGTCATCTTTGGTTGACTTTTGTACCCCTATTGTTAAGTCCTCATGAACTTAGTTTCTCATTTGAACTGGAAAATAGTCAGGTCCAAGTGACTGACCAACATCTAGTCAGTTTGGCTATAACATATGGTTTCAAAAATGTGAATTTGTTCCAGCGAGACTGATATACTCAAGACCGTTTTGAGCATTACTTGAATTTTGAGTTTGCTGCTAATTTACAATAACTCTCAAGCTCAACCCTTTTGACACCCTCTACAAAGTTCCTATTTTTCAGAGTAAAATGCCATATTGGTTACATGAATATTACATTGATTGTATATCTTTGGGTGCAATAGAAGCTGTGGGCAGATGAGGGCTGGTCTGTCCCACTACCAATGTTCTCTGTCATGGTCAACAGCCCAGAGCCATGGTTTGCCCAGCTGGCTCATTCATTCCAAGGCTTAGGCCAAGTAGCAACCCAAGGCTGAGGATGTTATTCTATGTATTTCTTAACCAATTTTATTAGGTATCTATCTTTTTTTTTTTTTGATGTGCCACTGAAGAAGTTTTTCAGTGTTGTGCCACAATACCATTTTTCTCATAAGCCTTGTGGTTTTTTATTAGGCAATTTTGCATAGCAGAGTGTTTTTGAGGAATGTCTATGTCTAGCATATCTGACTGTTCATATATAATACTCTCTACAAAGGACCCTTGAGTAGTAACTGTCCAAAGAGACCTAGAGGGCATTCTCCCTGGTGGGAATGGGTATTGAAAGGGGAAAAATGAAATGTCTGACTTTCCTAATCCAAGTTCACTTGGATTTTGCTGGGTTTGGAGTCTATGTATGGCCTGGAGGAGAATTAGAGTGCAGAGAGCCCTAAAACCTCTGCCTCTTTGTAATGGTAATTAATTTAAATTTGAAGACCCCTTTTCCTTATGTCAAGTAAGCAGGTACTTAGCCCTTAGTAACTAATCAAACCTTTGTGGCTAAGAGGCAGAGGGTGTGAACTCTGTCTCCCGTTGCTGACATAACAGCAACAGCCTTCCAGACAGCCTTCTCCAGCAACTTCAGCCTTCACCAGATTCTGGTCTCAAGGAAATCCTCTCTCAGTTCTCAGACAGCTTCTAGATGCTCACTGAGAGAAACTCTCTCCTCTACCAGGAGCCTGCCAGGAGAAAAAATTCTAATTCTGACTGTCTCTCTCTGGGGCTCTTCTTATATACACACAAAGCATTGGCTTCCTGTTTCAGCCAAACCCTTCCTATTATGTCAGCAACAGGAGACAGAGTTCACACCCTCTGCCTCTTAGCCACAAAGGTTTGATTAGTTACTAAGGGCTAAGTACCTGATTACTTGACATAACCAAAAGGGGTCTTCAAATTTAAATTAATTACCATTACAGTCTTCCATGAGGTAACAGAGGAGAGGCAGCAAATTTTTATTGATATATTTTGTTTTTATAGTATATAACATTCCTTTCTAAAATCATACTTCCCTACCCAGCAAGCCATCTCTGGTGACAAAGAGAATAAGGGGACAAACAGACAGAGACAGAGATAGAGTCAGAGAGAAACCAAGAGAGAGGCTGCAAAAGAGAGAGGGACAGAGAAACAGTGACAGAAACAAAGAAATACAAAGATGGAGAGATAAAGACAAAGAGAAAGAAAAAGAGACAGACAGAGAAAGAGGAAGGACATAGTCATCCAGAGCTTATTATGTGCCAGGCACTGTGCTAAATGCAAGGGATACAAAGTAAGGCAAAAACAGGACCTACCGTCAAGGAGGTCACAATAGTATAGGGAAAACAACATGCAAACAAGTATATATAAACAAGATATTTATCCTGCAATAGGATAAATTATCATTAACCAGTGTTAAGGAGGACTGGGAAAATCCTTTTTCCAAGGTTGGATTTTAGCAGAGATTTGAAGGACCTCAGAGGCAGAGTTGAGGAGGGAGGAATTCCAGTACTTTGCAAAAAGGCTTGGAGTCAATGTACCACTTAGCTCTTATCTCTCATTACCACTACATGTATAACCAGCAAAATCTATGTAATTTTTTTAAAGAAACTAGTATACTTTTAACTTCTGATTACAAATGGTAAAAAATCCCTATTAGAGCAAGTGTTATGAGAAATAAAATCTCCTAAAAATGAATTAAGTAATCTTATCCCCTACTTAACTGTTATAAACTTAACTGATTTAAACTTTTGCTTTCCTTATACCTGGAAGAATCACTTTCTTTTTCTCCAATGCTAATCCAGTACTTCTTTCTAGCTATGGGACCCTGCTTTCTAGGATTCACCAGCTTTCTCTTCCATAGTTCTGGGATCATCTTCATATAACTTAGAGCTGGAAGGAACCTTGGTATTCTTTGTCTGAACAATACGCTACATTCTCTTTCCTATCTCTTTATAATATTATTTTCCATGTGGTGGCTCATTATACCTCTACTGTTCCATCTTCATAATCTATATTTGTATCAATATATAGTATGTTTACTACAACCAAAAGGGAGGATGATAATAAAATGTATAATAACTGAAGAAGGGTTTATTCATCACAGACAGGTCTAAAATGAAAAGTCAGTTCTGTGACCAACGTATTTGCCTCATTTCAGATTTCCAGAGAGAAATCCAGACAGATTTCCAAAGTCTACAGAAAGAGGTGACTTTTCAGAAGATGGTGTTTGTTAGTATGCCTACAGAGCAGAGGACCACCTTGCTCTATGCCTTCCATGACCTTCTGGGAAACAGAACTGCACTCCAGGAGCTAGAGGACGTGGTGAGTGGGCCCTTTTGACCCCAGATGAATTATGAAAGATTCACAGAGACAGATCAAAGGGTGACAGAGTCTAAGAAATGTATGGAGGGGAGGGGGGATAAACTAGAGGAGGTATAGTGAGGATGAGATAAGGTATACCAAGTATTAATTGGGGCTACAGACTTCATCTCTGATTACTGAAGCTCTACCCATGCAAACAGTGCCTCATCAGTTGCTATGAAGTATGGTGGGTGAAGATTAAGAAACACTGATGATGCAGTAGAATAAAACAGTAGCAGACCCACAAATCACCTTTCCATTTCCTCTTCTGCAGCTGGATCATGTTTTGGATTCAGGAGTCTGGGGGAAGATGGAAGGCCCTGGGAGCAAAATTCTAAGCAATTTGCAAGATCCCTTAGGGTTCCCAAAATACGACTACATAACTGGACTTCTCTATATTCTTGGAGCCTTAGCAGGTATGGGAATTAAAAATTTGAGAAATTTTGGAGGAATAGGAAATAGAGTCTCTGCAGAGATTCCCTCTTTGCCCTAAGATATGTTTCCTAAAACATCACGGTCAATCTTATTTCCAAATCCTTTCGACAACTATTTTTGTCATTTATATAAACATATCATTTGGACTATGGAGGAACACAGATTGCAGACGCCTCATTCATTCATTCCTTCTTCCTTTAATTCATTTGTTCAGTCAATAAACATTTATCAAACACCTACCATGACATAAGGTACTGTAGTCTAGCTTACACCTATAATAAGATGAATAAAACATTCTCCTTGCCTTGGGAAGGAAGTTGACCTAGAAATAGCAGCTCCCAAAACAGTTTTCAATCTAATTTTATGAAAAAGGATATGATTTGTTGACAGCCTCTGAAGTCCCTTCCAACTTTAATATTTTATGAACGAATGAAAGCATTTATCCTGGGATTTCCTCCTCACCAACTGCACGAGGATCTGGTAGTGACAAAATCATGAGGGAAATGGAATATGAGATTCTTTAAACACAAGTATATTCCTCGGTGGTGACCCCTTGTCATGCCTGCTCTGTTCTTAGCTCTGAATGACACCCAACATAATCTACTTGCTCAGTCCTTGGAGAAGAGGATCCTACCTCAGCAGCTGGAGCTGGTGAGAAAGTACAGAAAGATCCTACCATATGGGTTGAGAGGGAAGGAGAGATTATGAAAAAGCAAGGATAAGGGCACTATTCTGATAGAAAAATCAGAGATGGTAGTTTTCTTCAGTACTGGGGATTGAGCATAGGTAGAAGAGGATTCTTCTGATGACTTTTAAGAAATTACTTGCCTCTTCTTCTGCCCATCCCTCCAAGAAGAGCTACTTGGGTAGATGAGAAATTCTTTCTGCAATAGTTTCTTAGCTTCCCTGCAGCCTCCTCTTGGGTGAGTTCATGCTGGGACTGAAGCGGAGAATAATTATAACTATCCAAAGGGAAAATTGACTGATTGTAGGAGATAGTGAGTTTTCTCCACCAGAAGTCTTCAGACAGAATATGGATTCCACCTGTTAGGGATGTTATAGAAGGGATTCTTGTTCAGACATTAGCAGTACTAGGTGTTGTCATAAATCCCTTCCAGCACTGAGGCTTTATTATATGAGCCCGTGACTTAGGCAGGAAAAGTGCTTTGCAGGATCTCACCCCTTGAGGGAATAGTTATGAATAAATTTCAACTATGGAGGATGGATTATAAACATTGATTAAAAGGAGAGAAAGATTAGTACCTAGTCATCTCAATATGGATATGGACTGGGTGAAGGACAAAGGAGTAGGAATCTCATTATACATGACTAGTGTATATCCCACTCCCTTTTTTCCCTACCTTCTTTCTCATTGTAAATTAAGGTGCAATGAGAGGGAATAATATAATATAATATAATATAATATAATAATAACATAATAATATGATATGATATGATAATAAATATAATAACTATGATATAATATGCAATTAGAAAAAATAACATAACAACATAACTGAAGCTTTACTGCACCTAACAATGATATGGATGATGGGAATGGTGAGGAAGATGACTGGATATCACCCCCTTGGAATGTCCTCTTGACCTCTCCCTACCCAGGGTCAATTCATTCTAATCCTGTTTATTCTAGGTGAAAAATATCCTGGAGGCAAACTTCAATCAGTTCCACAGATGTCCCTTCCTCCTCCAGCCAGAATTCTTCTCCCTCCTCCATGGAGAAGACCTGGACGTTACCCTAGGACTGATAGAGGAATGTGATCTGCAGTTGCAAAAGGGTGATCACCTGCTTATCTGGGATCCAGATGAAAAAAATCTACTGTGTGCACTATATGGTGCTCTTTCATGTTTGTTGTCACTAGCTGAGGATTAACCTCCTTAGCACTGCCAGGTTTCCCACTAGACCTGGCAAGCAAAGTAGGAAGCTGACAGCAATCACAGGCAAGAATGATTTACCTAACCTTGAGATTGGTCTTATTCAGATTCCATATAGTCCACAGCTGCCCCCATAGGGCTGAGCTTAGATTCATTTGCTTTGCTACACTGAACTATTGGTTGGCTCATAAATGATGTGTGTGATTAGACATTAGAGGTGATAGGGTAATTATACTTCCTTTCTTGCACCCTATTTAAGACCACTGACATATATTTCTAAGCATAAATAATCCCCAATCCAAGTAACCTGGGCAAAACTCATTTGATTTGGGGGTCACCATTGGAAAAGGGCCCAATGAGACCTGAAATAGGTTCCAAGAATTTTTCAGACAAGGGGTGACTCAAGGGTGAGGCTAAACCTGCCCTGATCCAGACTCAATCAGGGGAGCAGGGTGAGAGCAGAAGGAAAACCAAGTATCTTTAGAACTATCTAAGGAGAACTTGAATTTATTCTCTAATCATGAATATAGAAGGTTCAGACTGGAATAGTGGATAGTTCTAGTCCATTAAAATGAAATTCTCTCTATAGCTAAATACTTTTTCTTTTAAATTTCCAATTTTTTCTCTTCTGAAATCAGCTTTTCAATAAATACATTTGAAATTCTTTCATTTGCTCAACCAACTGTTGTGATAAAATTCTGCAATAAAGAGAAACTGTGGCAAAAAGTCCTGAGCATGATCAATTTCTTAGTAAGGCTAGCAGTTTTAAATAAAGTGAAATCCCAAGCTCCTCAGTGGCCAGGGATGCATCCTATTAAAAACATAGGAATAGAACCAGAAAACAAAGGAATAAATGAAGCATTCCTTAAAATGATAAGTAGTATTTATCTAAAACATCAGCAAGCATTATCTGTAATGGAGATAAACTAGAAATCTTCTTAATGAGATCTGGGTGAAGCGAAGATGCCCATTATCACCATTATTATTCAATATTGTACTACAAATATTGTACTACCTACAGCAATAAGAAAAGAAAAGAAAATTCTAGAAATTAGAGTAGGCAATGGGGAAATAAAACTATAAGTTTTTGAAATCTATATGGTGGTATCCTTAGAGAATCAACTGACAAACTAATTGAAACAATTAACAACTTTAGCAATGTTTCAGAATATAAAATAAACCCACATAAATCATCAGCATTTCTATATATTATCAACAAAGTTCAACAGCAAGAGATAAAAAGGGAAATTGCATTTAAAATAACCACAGACAATATAAAATACTAGGGAATCTACCTGCTGAAACAAACCTAGGAAGTATATGAACACAATTACAAAATGCTTTTCACACAAAAACAGACCTAAACAACTGAAAAAAAATTTAATTGTTCGTGGGTAGGCCAAGTATAAAAAACGAAAATGACAATTCTACCTAAATTAATTTACTTATTCAGCGCAACATCGACCAAATGACCAAAAAATTATTTTCTAGAGCAAGAAAAATAATAACAAAATTCATCTGAGAGAACAAAAGGTCAAGAATATCCAGGAAATCAATGAAAAATGGGAAGGAAGTTGACCTAGAAGTAGCAGCTCCCAAACTACATAAATCATCAAAAACAATCTGACACTGGCTAAGAAATAGAGTGGTGGATTAGTGGAATAGATTAGGTATAGAAGACAAAGTAATGAGAGACCATAGCAATCTAGTGTTTGATAAACCAAAAGATTCCAGCTATTGGGAGAAGAACTCACTATTTAACAAAAGCTTCTGGGAAAACTAGAAAGCAGTTTGGCCAAAACTAGGCCATCTAGTATACCAAAATGGATACATGATTTAGCCATGAAAAGTGATATCCCAAGTTAGAAAGGGAGTACAGGAAAAAAATTATCTGTCAGGTCTTTGGAAAAGAGAAGAGTTCGCGACCAAAGAACGGACAGAGAGGATCAGAGGTTATAAAACAGATAGTTTTGGTTACATCAAATTAAAAAGGGTTTGCACAAATTTGCACAAACAGCCAAAATTAGAAGGAAGGCACAAAATAGGGACGGTTTTAAAAACAAGTTTCACTGATAAAAGCCTCATTTCTCAAATCTATGGAGAACGAGTCAAATTTATAAGAAATCAAATCATTCTCCAACTGATAATTGGTCTGGCAGCTTACCTGGTGCTGAGCTGGAGTCAGCGACCCAGGAGCTGTTGGGATGGGGGTGCGGAGTCTGGCGCCGTAGGGTGAATGCTCACCCCGGCTTCTTTACGGCACTCTCGGGTTTGGCCTCTGGAGGACGCCTGCCAGCCTGGAGCTTGGCCTCCTGGAGTTGTGCGGAGGCACCAGGACATTTGGCTGCCGCAGAACGCCGCACTCGTGGCGCTTTTCCGACCTAGTGGCTACCAGTTCCCCTGCCTGGGTCGCGGCACTCAGGCGCTGGTGTTGCCGCTTGCCTGCTCAGCCACCCTGGGGCTCGGGGTCTCCCCCTGGTTTGCTCAGCCGGACTTGCTCCTGGCTTGCGGGGATGCCTCCAGTCGTGTACTGCTCCCCCTCTCCTATAGCAATTCCCCAAACTTCCTGGGCTACAAGACTGCTGAACCCCGTCTTTCTTCCAGCCCAGTTGTCCCGGGGTTTTATCTGGGGCTATATATTCTGGACTTTCAGAGGTCAATAAGAGAGGGTGAGAGCGACTTGACTTCTTACTCCGCCATCTTGGATTCCCACCTGAGGCCATTCTCAAACCAAATTGAGTGCATTTTACCGGAGAATTCCTGAGGCGCTTTCCAGTTCTACTATTCCTTGAGTCCATAAATCAAATAGGAATGATTTTTTAAATTATTCATACTGCTGATTTCTCTTTATCAATTCTAAAAACCACTCTTTTATCAATCATAAAAAAAATGAGAAATTGATTTTATGTGCTTGCCAGCTTTCATTAAAGGGTTTAATCTGTGAGAAACAAGTGAGAAATAATGGAGTGACATGGAATCACCAAAAACTCTGGCCTCAGTGTGGATAGGTGAAGGCATGCAGAGAGGACCTGTGTGGTAGGGCCTTTTCTACTTCCCTCTATCCATTCTAACTGGGTTTCTTCACCTCATGGTAAATTGATGTGAGACAGAAGAGTTGTCCCCAGGACATCTGCCCTGAGTCTGTTACTTGGAGCGTCTCAGAACTTTATCTTCCATGTTCTCTACCACTTCGGGCACCACAATGAGATTTTCCTCATGATTATGCAGCTTTTGAAGGAAGGAGGGATTTGGCTTTTTCACTTTTTTGTGAGACATATGAAGTGAGGAAGCAGAGGAACAGGGCCACAGAGGAGATGTTCTAGAACTTCCTAGGGCTATGAGCCCACTGTGCTGGTGTGGGGTAAGAAGCACTGTGATGAAGCATCTACAAATTGTCAAAGGCTAAAGTGTTATTAAGTGGTGACCTGAGCTGTGAATGAGGCATTTATTTTAGGTGAGTTGAAAAAATATATACCTATGAGAGGCTCAAGAATATCTAGGTATGATCCCCAGATCAAGGAGAAGGTATTGCAAGCTGCCAGGAAGAAACAATTTGAATATTGTGGAAACACAATTAGGATAACCCAGGA
>CM053587.1:272590616-272650630 GCA_028646515.1 Pseudochirops corinnae
TTGGGGGAAGGGGGATGAGTGATGGGGTGATGGAGGGGAGGGTAGGGTGGGGGGGAGGGTTGATGAATGTTCACATTTCTGTAGAGGGATAGGGACAGGGTGGAGAGTGGATGGGGGGGGCAGAATAAGAAGAAGGGACATTTAATCAGACTCTCACAGTGTGCTCACTATGGAGAGGTTCTGCGTAATTTCACATGTTCAGCCTGTGTTTGGTTGCTTGTCCCTCCAGTGGGATTGGGTGGTGAGGGAGGAGGAGAGGGAGTCTGGAATCTGGAGTTCCATGATCAAATGTTATGAATGTGTATCTATCTATCTATCTATATATGCAATTATTATTAGTGTTGTTGACTACATCCAACTGGAACTTGAGATGCACGGGCACTGCGGTTGGGAGATCCATCCTGCCTTACTGAGAAGTGACATAGGAGAGAGTGGACTAGGGGAGGGGGGACGTGCTGGGATGGCTGTTTTGGGGCGGTGGGTGGGGGAAAGAGGGGGAGAAAGTATGTGACGCAAAATCTTGTGAAAATGAATGATGCAAACTATAATAAAATTTAAAAAAATAAAAATAATAATAAGGAAACCCAATGGCTAATGGAACTACTCTGATTTTGGGGATTCCCTTATTTGGGAGCCCTGTTAACCCTAGTCCACTAATGATTTGAGACCTGAACAATCTGCTGTCTTGGAAGATGTTAAAACCACAGTGCAGAAAGCTTATTCTTAGGGTCAACTCTCCAAGGGTGGTGGCACAAATAGAAAGAGACTTTTAAATAGTATCCTCCAAGAATGAGGGTTGGAGGTGGAAGAAGCTCTCCTCATAGACATAATGCCTAATAAAAATGACAATAAATAGCATTTACATTATACTTTAAGGTTTACTACATGTGTTACTTCTTTTGATTCTAATAGATCTAATAGATTCTAATCATTGTAATAGAAAATCAATAGATACTACCTCTCTTTTTTCCAACTACTTTTGAAGTAGCCAGATTAGAATTAACAAAAGCATTTCCCAACAATTCACACATGAAGTACCCCACAATTTAAAAAATCTCATTCCTAGAAGAATGATTTGGGCAAAACAAGTCCCAGTCAGTGTTGGCATGCCAAGGGGTTATTGTGGAAGGAGAAACCCAGATAATATTTGAGAAGCAAAACTATTGCTCAATAACCAAGAGGTGGAAGGATTTAAGTGGGAAGAAGATAGCTTAACCCAACTGATTCTTCTGCCAAGTCCCTGAGCAATAGTTAAGAAGATGAGTGAGGCTCAAAGCAATGACCTAGAGACAGAAGACATTGCAGTATGCTGGACAGAAAGTATGGTTTCACCTACAAGAGGGGTTCCCTTAGGGATCAGAAAATGATGGCAAAAGGAGCTGGTATTAAAAAATGTATAGCAGAGAAGGAAGGATAACGTTATAGCTTGTATGTGAGGGTCAAACTTCAGGCAAGGGACACTGTGTACCTTTAATTAATTCCATTTTTTTCTTTGTCATTGTCATTACTATCACAATCCCATGAAAAGCCTTATAGATAACATGGAGATATAGTAGCAAGTGAGGAACATAGGGGTGGTCATGAACGTGGTATCCCTTTTATAAGAGAACAACGTCTTTTTCAAAATGGCAAGAGTAGCTGACTGTAGCCCAGGAATATATTTCTTATGCCATAGGAGGGACCCGATGCTATAACCAAAACCAGTTTACAATAATGGCTGATCATGAGATGGACACTTCCTGCCATGGCCAAGAGGTAGATAACAGTGCACTTTGGCCAGTAGTTTTGCTACTACCTCCCTCCCAAACCAAGATCCCATTGTTATACATTGATTTGAGGAAGTACCCCAAGGGTGGTGGGCATAAAAAAAGAATTTAACTAGGTGAGAGGAAGAAAACAAAGTTGAAGACTGGAAAATTACAGAAAAAACAAGGTTATAAGAGGAGTAAGGGAGATTCTAGAGACATGCAACATTGACCCTATTTTGACAATTGTCTGAGGACCCCAGGGGTCAATGTGGCATCTAGAATTTGGGAATAAAATTTCTCCCTCTGCCCTATCAAGATCTTCTTTATTCACTTGTATTACTTTTATCAGGACCTATGGTCAGCTTTTCTGTAAGGGACAGAGAATAAAACACAGAATCCTGCCCACTGACTGACTACAGCTGGTTTTATGTCCAATTTTATATCATGTAGCTTCAATTCCTGTATCCTTTGATGGTTCTCAGTAATGGTAGCAGTACTGTAATTTCTTAGTGTTAAATTCTAAATCAGATCCTAAACCTGCAGTCCCTTAGGCTAACCTAAAAGTTTCTAATTTCACAGTAGATTTACTACATCTATGAAGTTAAACTTTAAAAAAGATTATGTATCCCTACAATCCCCCTAGAGAATTCTCTGAGTCTCTTGATATTGCCTTTTTCCCTAGAACATTTCTAAAAGGTAGAGCCTTTCCATGCCTCTATATGGAAAAATGAACTACCGATTCTTTTAGGTATAGGCATAAGGCAGTGTGGTTCTCAAATTTCTTTGGTCTCAAGCCCCCTTTACACTCTTAAAATTATTGAGGATTTCCAAAAGAGCATTTATTTATATGAGTTATATCTATTAGTGTTTACTATATTGGAAATGAAAATAGTTTGACCTCATGGGCTCTCTAAAAAAAGTCTTGGGGACTCCTAGGGCCAGTGAACCACACTTTGCGAACCTCTAATGAAAGGAGTGAGGGGAGGGCCCCTAAACTTTTTGTCTCTTTGCTTTTGTTCCTGGAAACCCAGACCTTCACTCTCCACCACCACTATATTCTATATTTTTGAATTATTGAAAGATTCTGCCTGTTATCATTCCTTGAGTCCCATTGAAGAGAAAAATCATCTTTCTAGATTGAATAAGACACATCCAGATAGGTCCACGCAATTCATCTTGGGTAAAAATTAGTTTTCTCAAAGTGACCAGGTTTGACATGTTAAGTTTAAAGCTGAATTCAAAAGGATGTCTTACTCAGATTATAATCATATTTATCTGGAAGTTCTTTATCACTGAAACACTTTTCCTCCTCCACACACATGCCTACACACATTCTACAATTAATGTAGAATTACATTCTACATTCTTCTTCTCTCTACAATTAATTTCTGAAAATGGAGCTGTATCTCTTTTTACTCCCCAGGTACTCTCCTGTCTTTCCTTTGCAGTCTGCCACTATAAAAGGGAACGTTTCTTCTGATCCCACAAAGGGATTTGGAATAGCTGAGTTAATTGCTGATCTAGTCCATACCAGAATTCTTTAATATTCTAGTATTGGGTTGGAAGAATACTTTCCTCTATAAAATGTTGGCTTCCTTTATATCAGATATCCCCCCATGATTGCTGTTGACCCACAGACTCATGAACTGAATTCTTATACCCCCACTTCTGCAAGCAAACTATATAAGCCTGATGGGCAAGCCAAGTATCACGTGGTTTCAAATTAAGAGGTAGAGTATGTAATTGTATAAGAGACTTACAGATGTGGAACGAAGTGAGATTTATTGAAAGGCTACATAGAAATACAAATTAAGAGGCAGAGGAATTGATTATATAAGAAACAGGTATGAAATGAAATGAGGTTTATTGAAAAACTACACAGAAATGAAGCAATTTCAAATGAAACTACCCTCTCCAAAGTTACCATCTATCTTTTAATTGTTAAATCCAGTAGTCTTCTCAGTCCTCTTTCCATGGGCCCTCTATGAAGCTTTTTACACCGTAAACTAACGCCTCCCTTGGATTCCGTAACATTGCTATCTACTGGCTCTCCTCCCCAACATCTGACTAATCATTCTTAGTCTCTTTTCCTCAATTACCATCTTCCAACTTGCTAAGTAGGGGCATCCCACAAGCCTCTGCCCTGGATCCTTTTTCCATTTAACAATATCTCTCTTATTATCAGCTCCTGTGGATTCAATAAACAATACTTTGCAGGTGACACCCAAATGTATCCTGTTGTTCAACCATTTCAAACTATTTGTGATGTTATTTGGGGCTTTTTGGGCAAAGATACTGGAGTGGTTTTCCATTTCCTTCTCCAACTCATTTTACAGATGAGGAAACTGAGGCAAACAGGGTTACATGACTTGCCCAGGCTCTCACAGCTAGTGTCTGAGGCCTGATTTGGACTCAGAAAGATAAGTCTTCCTGACTCCAGGCCCATCACTCTATCCAATCACTGTGCTACATAGCAGCCCAATGTTGAGAATACAGTCCATCAAATCCACAATCCTCTGATCCTTGAGTCAGCCCTCAGAATGATGCTGATGATGATGATGATGATGATGATGATGATAATGATGATGATGATGAAAGCAATAATGTAAGTCCCAGGGTATATTATTATGTAAATCTCAGGGTATATTATGTTAAGTAGGCATCATAGTTGATAAAGTGATGGACTTGGAGTCAAGAAGTACTGAATTAAAATCCTACTCAGACACTTATAAGTTGTGTGACCCTGAGCAAGTTACTTAATCTCTGTCAACCTAAGTTTTCACATCTGTAAAATGAGAGTAATAATAGCACCTACCTCACAGATTGATGTAAGGATCAAATGGGATTCTATATGCAAAATGCTTTGCAAGTCTTAAAGCTCATTTCGTGCTATTCATGATTATTAGCTGTGGACACAATAGGCAAACATAAAGTACAAGGTAGGGCATACGAGACTTTGTGCTGAAGATACAAAGACATTCTATCAGTCTCCTACATTTCTCCATGTCAGTTCTCGCAGTTCCTAATCAGGATTCAAAGGAATCTTCATTGGTTAAGCAGTGATTTTTCCCCTTTAACTCATCCCGAAATAGATCACAGTAAATGTACTATGTTAATTGTCTAAAATAGTAGTGTATTCCAGCATCCTAGATGTGTTAACAATTGGAGAGGCAGAGCAGCAAATAGATGTTAAATCCTTTATTGTAAGATGGTGAAAAAATTTAAACGCTTGGTGATGAGAAAAGAATGAAATTCAGACAATGTGAGAAGCCTACTGGTGGAAGCAGAAATATCTCCAGAAGCTCATTATATAGAAGAAACTTTTTCATGTTTCAGTAACAACTCCAGCTTTAGCGTCTTCTGATGCAAGGCACAGTGTCGCCCAATCCCTATACAAAGGGGCCTATACCATTCTTGGGAACCCATGATCCTGTGCCAATAGGTATTCCATAAGGATGATCAACTTAGCAGTGTTACTATGTGGAATCCATTATAGGAAGTTGTAATAGTTCTCTGGAGCTATTGGAGGAGGTGAAGGACGAGGAGGACGAGGAGGTGGTGGAGGAAGAGGAAGAGGAAACAAGTCAGAAAAACAAGAATGTAAAATGTGAACTTGACATGTCCCAAGTCATGGCAACTCTGTTTTGAAAATTGCTAGAACAACCACCCAGGAAAACACAGCATAATGCACTTGTGAATAAATAATCTCAGGGAGAATGGTCATTGCTCTTTTAATTTGGTGAAATCCTCATCTCACACTGGCTACTGTGATCAGAATCTAAAATAAGCTTCATTCAGAAATAAGGCATGGTAAATCAGTTCACTAACTGTAACTACTATTGAATCCCATTTTATATCATGTATCCTTTTACCCAGTGTTGGACAACTATATTCCAACAAGCTAAATACATTGTATTTTATAATTCCTGGCTCATGTTGAATCATTCATTTACATCATCTCAATACTTTTAGAGTTGTAAATTACCCACCAGGATATGATTCAACAGGTTTAAACACATATCCCAAGGAATTATGGGTTATGGAGAGGGAACAAGGAAGTGTCCACCATTGTTCTTAAAAAAAAAAAGTTGGGTTTAAACTTCCAGGGGCCAAGATGGTAGAGTAAACAGTAAGTCACTCTTACCCTCCCTTGTTGACCTTGAAAAAGAGGGACTATTGCCCCAGGAAAAATCCTAGGATAGTGGAGCCAGCAGAAAAGCAGGACACAACAGGCTTAGCCCAGGAGGCTAGGGGGATCAAAGGAAAGGTTCCTCTTGCTGTGGGTGAAGGCGACCAATACAGGATGGGAGGTATCCCAACAAGCCAGCAGCAAGCCCCACCTCAGCAGACCAGTGGGAGATCCTGAGCCCCAGGGTGATGGAGCCAGCAAAAGCCAATGACAGGACCCAAAGTGTGCCTTTGCACAGGCAGGACAATTAGAAGACACCAGCATGGACAGGCATCCACCAGCAGCTGAGCCTACCTGTGCTCTAATGCAGCCCTAGGGGAGGAGAATACCTCCTGGGGCCAGATAACCCCTCCCCTACACCTTATGCTACAAGCTTCAATGTAACCTGGGAAACACAGAAAGACCTCACCTGGCCTCAGCACACAGTAGCCAGTTCCAGCTCAGTACCAGGTAAGCTACATTATTATACAGCTTCCAGCTGCCAGAACCAGAGGCCACAGCACACAGTCAGTAACTAGGCCACTAGCCCCCAGCACAAGAAGCATGAGACAGAGCACCCAGTGCTCCCAAAGCAAAGATCTATTTTAAAAGCCAAGAAAAGGGCATTAACAATGAGAAAAAAGCAGCACAGAAAATCAAAGACCATAGATTCTTACTATGGGGACAGGGAAGATCAAAATACGAATTCAGGAGAGGACAGCATTGACACTATATCCACATCTGAGACCTCAAAACAGAATATTAACTGATCTCAAGCTCAAAAAGCATTCTTGGAAGAGCTCAAGCAGGATTGTAAAAGTCAAATTAGAGAGGTAGAAGAAAAATTGATCAATTCTTTTAAAAATACGATTGACAAAATGGAAAAAAAATTACTGAAGAAAACAATTCCTCAAAAAGTAAAATTGGTTAAATGGAAAAGTAGGCACAAAAGCTAACTGAGGAAAACAATTTGTCAAAAATTAGAATTGGGCAAGTAGAAGCTAATGACTCTATAAGGAATCGAGAATCAGTCAAACAAAATCAAAAGAATGAAAAAATAGAAGAAAATATAAAATATCTCATTGGAAAAACAACTGACCTGGAAATTAGATCCCAGAGGGATAATTTAAGAATTATTGGTCTACCAGAAAGTCATGATGAAAAAGAGAGCCTGGACAGTATCTTCCAAGAAATCATCTAAGAAAATCCCCCAAGATACTAGAACCAGAGGGTAAAATAATCCTTGAAAGAATTCACCAGTCACCTCATGAAAAAGACCCAAAATTGAAATGCCAAGGAATATTATAGCTAAATTCCAGAATTATCAGGTCAAGGAGAAAATACTGCAAGCAGCCAGAAAGAAATGATTGAAATATCATGGAACTACAGTCAAGATCACATAGGACCTTGCAGTTTCTACATTAAAAGATCAGAGGGATTGGAATATGATATTCTGTAAGGCAAAGGAGCTTGGACTACAACCAAGGATCAACTACCCAGCAAAACTGAGCATAATCTTTCAGGCAAGGAGGTGGACATTCAATGAAATAAGGGACTTCAGACTCCTGATGAAAAGGCCAGAGCTCAATGGAAAATTTGATATTAAAATACAAGACTCAAGAGAGGCATAAAAAGGTAAACATGAAAAAAATTTTAAAAACATTTTATTCAATAAGGGCAAACTATTTACATCACTAAATAGGAGGATGATACTTGTAAATCTTGAAAACCGTATCATTATGACATTTAAAAAGGATATACATAGAGGATATGGGTATAAATTAACTGATGCGATGATTTAAAAAACCTAATTAAGGGGTACAAAGGGATTGTAATGGGAGAAGAGGAAATGAGGAGGGAGAAAAGGGTAAATTATATCACATGAAGAGGCACAAAAACATATCATAGTAGAGGGAAAGAAGGGAGGGAGATGAGCGTTATTTAAACATCCCTCTCATCAGATTTGGTTCAAGGAAGGAATAACATATTCAGTTAAGTATAAAAATTTAACTTGTCCCAAAGGCAGTAGAAGGGGAAAGGTGAAAGAAAAGGGAGAAGATGGTTAGAAGGGAGAGAAGAAGTAGTAAGGGAAAAAGGAAAGAAAAGGGAGGGAGGCTGATAGAAAGGAGAACTGATTCACTAGGAAAATTAGAAAGAGAAATTCCATATAAAGTTACTGAAGACATTATAAAATATTTGGGAATCTACCTGCCAAAACAAACGCAGGAATTATATGAACACAATTACAAAACACTTTTCACACAAATAAAGTCAGACTTAAATAATTAGAAAAACATCAGTTACTCATGAGTAGCCAAGTTAATATAATAAAAATGGCAATTCTACCCAAATTAATTTACTCATTCAGCGCCATACCAATCAAACTACAAAAAATTATTTTATATTGCTAGAAAAAAATATCAAAATTCTTCTGGAAGAACAAAAGGTCCTGAATATCAAGGGAATTAATGAAAAGAAATGCGAGGGAAGGTGGCCTAGCCATACCAGATCTTAAATTGTATTATAAAGCAGCAATCATCAAAACTACTTGGTACTGAAATAGAAATAGAAATAGAGGGGAAGATCAGTGGGATAGGTTAGGTACACAAGACACAGTAGTCAATGATCGTAGCAATCTACTGTTTGCTAAACCCAAAGACCCCAGTTTCTGGAATAAGAGCTCATTATTTAACAAAAACTGTTGGGGAAGCTGGAAAATAATATGGCAGAAACTGGGCATAGACCAACACCTGACACCATATACCAAAATAAAACCCAAATGGGACATGATTTAGATATAAAGTCTGATACTATAAACAAATTAGGGGAGCAAGGAATAGTTTATCTGTCAGATTTATGGAGAATGGAAGAATTCATGACCAAACAAGAGACAGAGAATATTATGAATGCAAAGTGAATAATTTTGATTACATTAAATTGAAGTTTTTGCACAAACAAAGCCAATGCAACTAAGATTAGGAGGGAAGCAGAAAACTGGGAAAGAATTTTTGCAGCCAGTGTTTCTGATAAAGGCCTCATTTCTAAAATATATAGTGAACTGAGTCAAATTTACAAGAATATAAGTCATTTCCCAATTGATAAATGCTCAAAGGACATGAACAGGCAGTTTTTAGAGGAAGAAATTAAAGAGATCTATAGTCATATGAAAAAATGCTATCAATCACTATTGATTAGAGAGATGCAAATCAAAACAACTCTAATGTACTACATCACACCTATCAGATTGGCTAATATGACAAAAAGGAAAATAATAAATGTTAGAGAAGATGTGGGAAAGTTAGAACACTAATGCGTTGTTGGTAGAGTTGCAAACTCATCCAAATCATCCCAGAGAGCAATTCAGAACTATGCCCAATGGTCTATAAAAATGTGTGTACCCTTTGACCCAGCAACAGCACTTCAAAGACTGTTTCCCAAAGAGATCATTAAAATGGGAAAAGGACCTACATGTACAAAAATATTTATAGTGGCCAAGAACTAGAAATTGAGGAAATGCCCATCAATTGGGGAATGGCTGGGTAAGTTGTGGTATATGAATATAATGGAATACTATTGTGCTATAAGGAATGATGAATAGGCAGACTTCAGAAAAACCTGGAAAGACTTATATGGACTGATACTGAGTGAAGTGAGCAGAACCAGGAGAACATTATATACAGTAACAGACACAGTATTCAATGGCTGATTTTGATAGATTTAGCCCTTCTCAGCAAAGCAAGGACCTAAAACTATTCCAAATGACACATGATAGAAAATGCCGTCCACATCCAGAGAAAGAACTATGGAGTCTGAATGCAGAGCAAAGCAAACTATTTTCTTTTTTGTTTTGTTTTGTTTTCTTTTGCTTGGTTTGTCCCATTTGTCATAATTCTTCTATGCAATATTACTAATGTATGTGAAAATGTATTTAATAGAATTGTATGTGTAGAGCCTAAGGGGGGGGGGAAGTTGATTGGTAATATTAACTACTCTAAGAGGTTGATATATTTAGATGATTTCATCATTTCTGGAAAGAAATTAGAAGGCCATGAGGAAAGACTATCACAAGTCTTAGATAAGCTAAAAGGCACTAGTTCAAAGCTATGGATTAGCAAGAAACAGATCTGGGAAGCACCTGTCAAGTATGTGGGTTAATGAATGTTTCAAAAATGAATGAGTACTAGCCTAAACATGATACCACATCTGAAGAATCTTTGAGAGCTAATGACTGTTCTAGAACTGGCAGATACTATTGGGAATTTCTGAAGAACTATTGCATCATACTGTAATCTCTCAATGATCTCTCATGGATATATGGTTGAGAAGTGAAAGCAGAAGGCAGAAAGGGACAATATTTCCAGAATCTTCTGTCTCTATTTAGAGAGCAGAAGGAGAATTGGGAACACCAGTTAAAAACTTAACTGCTTCATACTTGTACTGGTATTTTCTTATGCTGATGAAATTATAGGCCCATCCTGAATATTTACTGATTATTGCTATACGGTGAACTTTTGTATATGTTTTCAAAAGGATAAGGAGAGGATTCTGGGAAGATTGGTGGAGTAGATCAGAAAATTTCAAGCTCTCCAGATTTTCCCCACATAATAATAGCACCTCAGGGCAAACACAGAACAGTAAAAATAAATAAGAGTAAGGACAGAACAGTGGTCCTCGTGGGCCAATCAGAGAAGATCTGAAGAAAAATCTCAGCACAAGGTTTGGTCCTTGCAGAGAATGAACACCTCCAGACTAGTGTTAAACAACAAGTCTCAAACCCAGGAGTTAGCTGGATTGGAAGGCTCCCTTAGCCCCAGCCACAGAAAACTTTTACCCCCCCAGACAGTGAGGGAAGTTGAATGTCTGAGCTAGGAAAGCTTGAAGGAACCTCTGCTGAGAAGGAATGCTAGATCCAGTTGTGCTGGGGAGACACAGCTGGGGCAAGAAGGAACTAGCACATGCCTGGTGAGTGCAAAAGCAGTGGGGGTAGCTGGCATGCCAGCTCCTTTAGTTAAGCAAGTAGGAAATAGCTATTGCCTGTCTGCCTGGTGAGTACAGTTCCTTAACCTCTTCCCCTTGTTAAATAGTTTGATTTTTCAATCTAACTTTCAATTACTGCTAATAATCACTAAATAGCATATTTTGGCCAAAGTCTGAAATAATCAAACAGACTGCTTTGCCTTGCCTTATAAAAGCCCTTTTTCTGTGTCAGCAATTCCAGAGCATCCTGAGATCATAAATTCCAAAATCCTACTTTGTCTTTGCTGTCTGAGTGAGCTCAGAGAATACCTCTCCTTATGTCAACAAGGCAGATGAGGCTTACTTTATGGCCCTTAAGGATGAGACCCTTAACTTGAGGCATTAACTTGAGTAATGGGACTTTTTCTTATCTTAATATTTTTGGACATATACTATGTTATAGAATGTTAATGGTAAAGAAAACACAGACATCCTGGATCATAATTTCAATTGGCACTTTGTCAACTCTCTTGTTTTATTGTATTTACCATTTATTCAATTAAGGAAATTCCTTTCTCATACAATTATTAAACATTTATGGGGATCATAAATTTGTGTGACACAACCACCCTGAATTGACATTGTCCTAAAATGTACTTAAACTCTCTCATCTTTTTGTTCATCAGTCAGGACTCAGTTCCTGCACTCCTGTACAAGTTTCTCTAGCTTAAGGGAATAAGGAATAAATATGCTATAACTGTATATCAATATTTGTTTGTCTCCTTTAACCAAACTTTTTAATAGGTTGACACTGCAAAGAATGAATCTTAAGTAGTTGTGCTATTTGAATTCATACTTCAGATTTCCTTTGGGTTGGAATCAATCAGCAGATTTTACACTTAACACTTACACTTCAAATAGTGTAAATTCAAATTTTTGTCATTGTTCAGGCATTTTTCAGTCATATCCAAGTCCTCATAATGCCATTTCGGGTTTTCTTGACAGAGATTCTGGAGGAGTTTGCCATTTCCTTCTGCAGCTCATTTTATAGATGAGGAAAATTAAGCCAGTGGGGTTAAGTCACTTGCCTAGGATCACTCAGCTAATAAATGTCTGAGTCAGTTTGGAACTCAGATAGATGAGTCTTCCTGACTCCAGGACCGGTGCTCTGTCCACTGCAACACTTGAATATAAGTGAATGTTTCACAGGATTCAGTATTCATATTACTGAGAACCTAGTTAAACACAACCTAACTTGGAAAGGTCTTAGCTGTCTGGAAGAACTGTGCACACTACCCAGGGCAGTTCAATCAGCTGAAACTTCTGATCATTGTCATTGCTGCCAGTGCTACTTTAAGGCTTCTTTTCTTCTACCACTGGCTCTGTATCTACCTAGGGGAACTTGGGTAATTCACCTCTCCTCCCTGGGCTGCAGTTTCTTCATCTGTAAAATGAGAAGGTTGGATTAAATGGCCTCTGAAGTCCCATACAGCTCAAGATCTATGAACCTACCACCAGATCAAAAGCACTATTGTTGTCTTCAGTACATTATGTGTCTCCTATCTCAACCAAAAACACCTCTACCTAAGCACCCAGAGACAACCACTGCTTATCCAAGCTGTCTCCATGATGTCTTCTCCAGCATCCTTGTGGTTCTTTCTTATTCTTTTCCCTTCCCAATGCCATCTTGTGTAGAACCCCAATACCCTTCACCTTTAGACCACAACATTCTCAGTAACAGATCATCAAGTATTTGTACAGAACTACCATGTGCCAGGTACTGTATTAGCAGTGGGCTTAAAAGTACACAGCATGAAATAATCCCTAATTCGAGGAATTTACAATCAAATGGAACTGGACTCTTCCATACATGGTCAATAGGGGATTCCATTTTGCTTGACTGTGCATATTTGTTTAAAAGGTTTGGGGGTTTTTTGTCTTTCATTTTCCAGGAGGAGAAGGCAGGGACAAGGAGGCAGAGAAAATAAATGTTTATTAATTGAAAAAGTAAAATTTAATTTAAAAAAGATGTGTAGTCTTCTTATACTGTTGTTGCCTTCTGTACTGGTTCCATATACATTCTTTTCATCACAAAAGATGAAAAAAGGGAAAGGGGGCAGGAAAGATTCCTGTACCTGTGCACTATAGAACTATAATGTATTCAATAAATATATGAAAGACAGCACCTGTAGGAAGGGGATAAATTGTTGCAAAATCAACATTAATGAGTGGGAGATACCATTGCCTAATGGTTAATGATACAGAGCTGAAGAGTAATGAATCTTTTTAGAAAAAGTTATTGATAGCTAGTAGGTGGAACATATGAATCAGATGAGTTTTGCAGAGATACCAGAAGAAAAACACCAGCACCTGACTTTTCTACCACAATTCTTCCAGCAAAGCAAAGCTGTGGAGGTAGAACATATATAACCCTTCCATAAGACCTGAGGCCAACTATAGCCTGATCTCCAGGTAGAAAAAGGGAGCTCTCCTGCAGCTTATCTTCATACAAGTGGGCTGAAAATTGAGTTGGGAATCCACTGGATGGATGTTTTGGGAAGGAAAAGAAATTGGAACAGAACATTTTCACATCTGGTCTTCAGAGCAGTCGTGACTTTTCCCCAGGAAATCTAAGTCAGGAGGAGATGCCCATTGCTGACAGATATAATTCTTGATCCTCTGCAGGATAAAGGTCCCCTCAGCCTGGTAAGTTGTAGTTGGGGTAAATTGTAAATGGAGGCTGGAGGGAGGGTCTATGATCATGGATGGAGAAACTCAGAGAAAAGACTTTGTGGAATGAACTTAATCCAAAGAAAATACAAGTACTCCCCTCATTCTGGTGAATTACCTGAAGGACTGACACCTTTAAGCTTCTCTACCCCTCATTCAGCTCCCCCATCTGAAAGCATGGTCTCTTTCAAGCAGGGGTTCTTAACCTGGAATACATGGAATATTTCAGTGGGTCACTCCATGGGTAAAAAAGACATCTTTATTTTCACTAACCTTGTAACTGAAATTTAGCATTTCCTTTAATTAAGGATATTGGCAATAAATATTATTTTAAAAAGGGGTCCTTAGACTTCACCAGACTGCCAAAGGAGACCATGACACAAAAAAAGGTGAATAACCTCTACCTCAGAGATAAAATAATAACTCACATGTTTATAAGAGCTTTCCTGGCAACAACCCTGTGAGGTAGGTGACATTATCATCACAATTTTTGTAGATGAGGAAACTGAGATCTGGAAAGGTTAAGTGACTTGTCTATTATTAAAAAGCATCTGAGGTAGATGCAGGCCCAGGCATCCTTGCTGAAAACCCAGCTGTCTAACTACTACACCATGTCCAGCAGAACAACTAAGTTTCTTCCCACCATTTTTTCCTCTAGTTCCCAGGCTTAGAGATACTGGCCCCTATTATGGACATCATTCATTCACATTGCCTTCTTGATCATTCCATTTATACTTTCCTGCAGAAGGCTAACTTTAACCACCTTATGGTGTTTTCTTATTCTAGTCACACAGGGTGTTACTTCTTTATTTTGTCCCAAGATTTGGACAGCATATAGGAACTAAATCATATACTGCCTTTGCTTTTGTATAAGCCTTCAGAGGGTATAACAACAACAAGCTAGCATTTATATGATGCTTCAAGATTTGCAAAGTACTTTACATTCACTGTCTCTCTTTATCTTCATAATGATCCAGGGAGATAAATGCCATTATTATCTCTGTTTTACAAACAACAAAATTAAAATTAAGAGAGGTAAGTTGTTTACCCAAGATCATGATTCAAACTCAGGTCTTCCTGACTCCACATCAAGCATTCTATCCACTATAACACCTGGCCGCTATTCTAGAACTGTATCACTGCAAGAAGAGGGAGCATCCTTGCTTCACTCCGTTATTTATTAGGAAAGCTTCTGTATCCCCATCATACATGATACTTGCTTTTGTTTTTCAATATCCACTTTACCCTCTTGTTGCTTCATGGTTAAGAATCATGACATACCACGAGACACAGACTTGATTCATAAACTTTTAGAGCTGAAGAGAAACCAGGTGATCTGTCTCGTTTTACTAATTAGTAAATGGATGCCTGGAAAGTATAATGTTTATATAGTGTTTTGAGGTTTGCAAGATGCTTTATAAATATTACTTCATTTCATTCTCACAAGGACTCTGGGAGGTTGGTGCTATTATTATCAACATCCCATTTTATGAATGAGGAAAGCAAGACAGACAGAGATCAAATAATTTGCTTAGGGTTTTACTGCTAAGAAGTTTCTGAGGGAAGATTAGAACTCAAGTCTTTCTGACTCCAGGTCCAGCGTTCTAGCTCCTGGGACATTGAGCAACCTCAGGATTACCTAAGTTAATTGCAGAGCAAGGACTGTAAAGCAAATCCGAATGTGAGGCTGACGTGCAAGCCAGAGTTTCTTAGCCTGAGGTCTCCCAGTAACCAAGAGATCTATGAATAGATTTCATGGGATCTGTGAACTTGAATGGAAGGAAAAATTATAACTTTATTTTCACTAACCTCTAATTGAAATTTAATATGTTCTTCAATTGAGAATTTAAAAACAAATTCTGGGAAAGGGAATATTTTTCCATACTGCCAAAGGCCTCCATGATATGAAACAAAGATCAAGAACGCCTAATGTAGACCAGTGTTCTTTGTATTGTATTTATGGTTGCTGTTATCAGTTCACACTAACCATTTTGGTCATTGAGATATCCTTTTCACCCAAAGTCTTAACTATTGTAACATTTTTTTAAATGTTCTCCTGGTCTTCAATATTTGCTCCTCACCAGACAATATCCTGTATATCATTTCTGGATTATTTCCACTAATCCTTTGTTTTCTCTGTACCAGTTTATTGCTGAAAGTGAAATGAACAGGTTAATAAAGTTATGTTTTTTAATTCAATATGGTTTTAAAAAATTAAGAAAATATTTAACAAATCAAGTTGAATAAATATAATCTTTTAAACAACAACAACAAAAAAGAATCATGCCATACATGGATTGGTTAAAGGAACTGGAGCAGGCACAGCTGGAAGAAAATAATTTATAGAGAAGTCATGAGAGCCTTCTTCAAGCATTTGTTGGATGGCCGTATATGGAAGTTCCCAGAGGAGAACTCAAACTGGTAGTTGTAAGTGGCAGTGGCAGGTGGAGCTTCCTTCTTCCTTCTGTGTTCCAATAACTGAAACACTGAAACATTTCTAGAGATTTTAGAACATTTCTGGGTTAAGCCTTAGTCTAGGTTCAGTATTACCTGAAATCTATCATTCAGTCTTGCATATGCCAGGCTCTCCCTGTAGGGGAGAGATTTCAATGGGAGGGGGAGAGAAAGAGATGGAAGAGAGAAAAGATTGACCCTTTTTCTTCCCTCTTTCCCTTAAAGAACATGCCTTCCATGTTTAAGATGATGGCCAAGTCCCTTGTCAGAGAGGTAGACAAGAAGGATCTGAATCCAGTCAGCAGCCTCAGCAACTCGCCTCGATTCCGGCCTTTCTGTCTGTTGAGGAAAAGGTATAAGAAGCACAAGTTTGGGAGCAAAAAATTCACTTGTACTGAATTTTCCCTCATGGATATTCTGGAACCGAACTCCCCAGTCCCAGGTATGGTCTGCCTAGAACATGGAGCAAAAGTGACATGGATAGATGGCAGGGGAACATACAAGTATGCCTGGTAGTGCATGTAAGAGGCTCTGTATCAAGGTACGTAGAGAGTTTGCTCCCTTAGTTACCTGGTAAAGTCTTTTGTGACTAATTACAACCATATCTTGGTGAGCTCAAAGACAAATTGATTGTCCATATTTAAGCCAAGGAAACCATGTTTATTAGAGACCTCTTAGAGGCCAGATATGTTGGTGCCAAGAGTTGTCTTCCAGTTTCTTAAAGGAAGCTTTTAGAAAAGTGAAAACTCAGAATTGAGAGAGTAGGTAGGAGAAGTTCTGATTGTGACTGGAACTTTCCCTTTACCCACCAGGTTACATAAGTCCCCACATACATATCTGTGTCACTTCACCCTATCAATGGTCCATACCTTTCATTCTCTTCCACTTGCATGACTTTTTTTAAAAAAATAATTGTTATGTAAATGATTACCAGTTCTTACATACCAGCCCCAATCTGTCCTGAGCTCCATTTGCAAATGTCTACTGGAACTCTCTGCCTGGATGACCTGCTGGCATCTCAGACTCAACATATCCAAAACTGAAGCCCTAATCTCCTCCCTTAGCCTGAAACTTTACCTCCTTCCTTCCTCTCTTTCTTCTTTCCTTCCTTCTCATTACTCTTCTACTACCAATTAATTTAAAAACTTTGTTAATTGTACTGTCATTATTATCTTTCATACTGGTCTGTTGAGGGCCAACTCCAGTTAGGCAGGTAGAAGCAGTCAGCTTCTTGCAGCTGCTCCCAGGCCAACCGGATGCTGGCTCACCACTCTCCATGATGTGCAGGAAACAGAGCACACTGAATTCTTACTCACTCTGATAGTAATGATGCAAAGGGAACTAAGTACAAGGGAGTATACAGTGTGAAACAGGAAAACTAGATAAAGAATGGACATGATAGTCTTCAAGGTTTGCCTGACATCATCTGCCTGACATCACAGAACTAAATAAAGCAGTAATGGAAAACATAGTGACCGATAGTTACCTTCTTTCTCTCACTGTTCCATAAAAACCTTGCTCATTATATCAATAAATGGAATTCAGAGTTCTATTCTGAACTGCCTGCCTGGCCCGGTTTATCTCACATCTCCAATCACACTTGATGACGGTATCAAGTGGACCCACAGCACTGGTCTTCTCTCGAGTTCCATTACAACTCTAGATATCTTGGTGTGGTGAAAAGATAATGTAGTAAGAGACTCTCTGATTTAATAAAAAGACAATCAATTTTGAGAGTACTGAGGTTTTAATCCTACTAACCATGTTACTTTATTTTTCTCAAATCCATGTTACTTTTGGCAAATCACTGTTTCCAAGCTTTAATTTCTTCATTTATAGCAAGGAGACTCTCTCTATAACATATAATGATGGGTTTTGTTGTAGATATATATTATTTGTAATATTAAGAAAAACTTTACCTATTCTTATATTTTCTAGTGTTTTGCTTAATAGAGATGGGTGTATCTTGTTAAGATTTTTTTGCATCTACTGATAAACATTATTTGAGGCACTCAGGCAGAAAAGAAGGAGTGAGTTGTCACTGCAAAATCTTTTGTTTGTCTCTCAGTATCAGTTCAACAATCAATCAAAAAGATTCCTCTTCACCATGAATTAAGTGGACCAGAAATAGTTAGAATACCTGAATATGCTCTGAATCAGGGAGCAGGACCCTTCCTTTATCTGTGATCATGCTCTTCTGGAAGCAGGTTTTCCAGACTCTTCAACATGAACTGGCAGTTGGTGTAACAAGATGTACATGTATAGGAGATGGAGGCTGTAATTGGCCAATCTCAGTTCCATCAATTTATTTTCTTTTATTCTGAGTTTAAAAAACACAAAAAGAGAACATTCATGGGGGAGGGGGGGTGTACATGAAACTATTCATCTCTATTATATAAGCTTACTTTTCTTTTATATATTAAATAATGTCTTTGTAAAAAGTCTAGTAAAAAAATAAGCCATCAACCAATAGAAAATTATCACTGAGCCAGAAGACACCAAGAACTCCATTGCAGTAACAACTCAATGAACTAACAATGGAGAAAGATTATTCCTAATCCTTAAAATGCTCACTAAGTAGCCCTCTTCTCCAACAAAACTAATTCTCTTGTTGAGTGACACAACCCAATTCACAGTTCGTGCTCTGGGATCTGACCAGCAATTCCTTTGCCAGTGCAAAAAAAATAAAGTCCTTGATCAATGAAACAAGTTAGGTTTCTAACATACAGAAGCAAATTAATAGAGTACATACTGTTCAACAAAGTCAAAGACTGCAGCTATCATACTCTGACCCTGGAGTGAGGCATCAAACAATTTTAGTAAACAAAATCACTCAATATTTTCCAAACCACAGGCAGAACCTGTACATACAACCAACTTGCAAAGAGCCACCTGCCCATTTGTTCAAGCAAATAATGAGGAATAGATGGCTGGAGTCGCTATCTGGCTGGTTCTCCCTTCTCTAGCTGATGCTGAAAGAGGAAGTCAAAACACCAAGATTAGGTATCTTGGCTCTTTGCATGCTGGGTGCACATGACTACCAGTGTGAATAATTATATATTTAGAGGTTATCTATATTGCTGTTTTTTTAAATGACATATGTTTTTGCTTTATATATATATATGTATATATATATATATACATATATATAGTACATTATATATACATACATATATAGTGTAATGATGATTGGAAAAGGAGGAAGAAGAAGAGAAAGAGGAAGAGAAGCACTGTGTCAGACAGTACAGATACCATATATGCAGACAATATATTAAATTCCACATGCAACTTCCAAAACTGTCCAGCCTGTCTTTGTTCCTTTCTGGGGTTCCCTATGTTCATTATCCCTCTGTTCTCTTGTCATCAATACATTTGGATCATATCTAGGCATAACTTATATATTCTCTACCTAATTTCTGCCAATTTTTTTCTCAACAGTTTCCAGTTTCCCCAACAGTTTGTTGTTGTTGCTTTTTTTTTTTTTTTTATCAAATAATGAGTCCTTACTCTGATAGCTGCAGTCTTTGACTTTGTTGAACAGTATGTACTCTATTAATTTGCTTCTATATGTTAGAAACCTAACTTGTTTCATTGATCAAGGACTTTGTGTTTTTTGCACTGGCAAAGGAATTGCTGGGCAGATCCCAGAGAACAAACTGTGAATTGGGTTGTGTCACTCAACAAGAGAATTAGTTTTGTTGGAGAAGAGGGCTACTTAGTGAGCATTTTAAGGATTAGGAATAATCTTTCTCCATTGTTAGTTCATTGAATTGTTACTGCAATGGAGTTCTTGGTGTCTGAGAACTTGGAAGCATATGCATTTGCTTGATCTCTTACATATGATTTTTATTTTAGGGAGTTTGAGAGGATTAAAGATCTTGTTTATCATATTACCCCAAAAGTTCTCTTTTATTTTTTAATTATTAAAATATGTTATTCAGGCTTTATTTGAGAGGGTCATGGTTTTCAAAAAGAATTCAGATAAATCTTAATTATCTATACTTGACCTTTTTCTAGCTCTATTTTTTTTATAATATTTACCTTATACTTTCTTCTTTTCTCCAATTTTTTTTTAATTTTAGGGTGTTTTTTTCTTCTTTTTTGTTGACTCATAGAATCATTGCTTTTTTATTTTGTTCTAGTTTTCAGAGTTTAATTTTGGGGTAAAGTTTATCACCATCTAGCTTATGCTGTCTGCTCTGACACTACTTCTGGGCTTCTTTGTGCCTGGAATTCTCTCCATCCTTATCTCCACCTCCTGGCTTCAAGTCTCTGATAAAATCTCACTTTCTACAAAAAGCTTTTCACAATGACCCTTCCCTTAATGCTAAGTGCCTTCCCTCTATCAATTACCTCCAATTTTCTTGCATGTATCTTATTTCTCCCAACACTTAATATAGTGCCTAGAATATAGTAGGCACTTAAAGCCCCACTGACTGACTAATTAACTGAACCTCAAAAGAAACTAGTTTTTTTAAAGGCGAAGGGAAGAAGTATGAGGAGCAACTTACATAAGGTACAGGATAGTGAGCTGAAAGGCAAAGCTCAGAGAACAAGAAGTAGGTCCCTTTGTCCAGAATGTAAAGTACACAAAAGGAAATAATGTAAAATAATAATGTCAAAAAGGAAGACTAAAGTCAGATCATACAAAGTTTTAAATGCCAACCTGAGAAACTCTTCTGGCTTTAATATGTTGCTTTCAGGATCTGGAGGTGGAGGAGGAGCTGGCTTAGTCCTCTTTTAGTCCCCTCCACCAAGACATCTACTTGTTTAGCCCTAAATGTTAGCTACTTCCAGTTCTTATATCCTAGTAATTATACTTCATTGACCCCAAGTTTAAAGAAATAACAGACCTTAGACTCTTATAAGATCTTGAGTTCCATTTTTAATTCCTTGACTCTTCAGAATACACTATTACAATCATTTCCACAGTTTCTGGTGGGTGCAAAGCAATCTTGTATTGTTCAAATTTTTTTCTTTCATATTCAGAAATTTATTGAATATAAAGTGCACAAAAGTAAATAATGTAAAATAATATCAAAAAGGAAGACTAAAGTCAGGTCATACAAGGTTTTAAATGCCAACCTGAGAAATTTTTACTTAACTACCCAAGGTTCCTAACGGTAGTGATGTGGTCAGCCACGTAATTTAGGAAGATTCTATTAGTAACTACATGTAGGATGGATTCAGAAGGGGAAATCTTGGAAGTTAGGAGTCCAATTATGAGATTATTGCAATAAACTGGGTAAGAAGTCATGGGGGTGATCATGCAAGTGATGAAAAGCTATATTTTGGAGGTAAAAGTAACTTGGCTGGGGAGGGGGAGGTGTTAAGAGAGAAGAAAGAGAGGAAAATCACTCCAAGTTTGGGATTCTGAGTGACTGGGAGGATGTTGGCGGCCTCAACAGAAAGAAGAAAGTTTAGAGCAAGAGTTGATTTAGGGGGGAAAATAATGAGTTATTTTTGTCATATGGATCTCATCAGATAGTTTCTCTGTCTCTGTCTCTGTCTCTGTCTCTCTCTCTCTTTCTCCTTTGCATATTCTCTCTACCACATACTCAAGATAAGCTCCTCACAAAATATAAGCTCCATGAGGACAGAAACTTTTGTCTTTCTATACTCAGCGCCTAGTTTAGCATCATATATAATGGGTATTTTTAAATGTTTAATTGGATGGAATTGAATTGAGCTTAAAGTATAATATTGAATAAGTATGAGTATACTAGAAATTATCTGTTCCAGACCTTTAATTATGTACATGAGGAAACAGAGTCTCCAAGAAATAACATGACTTACCCAAGACTATAAAGAAAGTAAGGAGCAAAGGTAAATTTCATCTGCTTTCCAACTTTTCCAGAGGTTGATCCTAGTTTCAGTTTGGCTACTCATACATGTCTCCTACAATGATCACCACATACGTCATTCATTGAAACCTCACTGCCAAGACTATACTTTGAAATGAAGTCTGGAAATGAAGCAATATATGAGAAAAGCCTATAGGTTGGAGACTTGCGGAGAAAAATGGGAAATGGGGTATCATTTTTTTCCCATACTAATAGTCTTGAGATTTTCTTACTCTTAGTAAATTTTTTGGATGTTGTTTTTTTTACACTTTCCTCAGAAGTAACTCAGGAAAGACGTTTCTACTTCTGGAACAAAAAGAATGGGAAGTTGAAAGGTGATCTGGCCATGGATGAAATAAGAGTATCTGCTGGGGCTGAACAGTGCTGTAGCTCCTACCTAGATGTGCAGATGCTTACTGTCTCCTACCAAACATGGAGAACTCTGCAGATAGAAAGGTAAGGCCTGGGGAACAGAAGGAAAAGAGGCTAAATCCCAAAGAACTGCTCCTTTTGTGGGTAATGGGGAAAAGTGGCAATATTACACAGGGATCATGAGGTTTCCCTGCTACGACAATATGCCCACCTCATATTGACACACACAAAACCCTTAGGTTCAAGAAACATAAGGGGGCTGAGGAGGTAAGTAATGAAAGCTGAGAAGACACTATCTTGAGAAAGCCTTCCAGAATCTATCCACTTCCTTAGTTAGGAGAGGGTAATATCAACAACATAATTTGGGATCTGAAGACCTAGAATAAATACTATAGCCAGCTCCTGGGATAATGGACACTGAAGGCATCCATTGGGTGGGCAATGGAAACCACCTGTGTGAGGCAGGGATTCAAGGAAGAGACCAATTCAAGACACCAACCCCTGTAGGCAGACAACCTAGGACACTGTAAGATTATTGGTAGGGGAGGTCCCCTTAACACCCTCAAGGACGTTTATCTGGTAGCTTACTACTTTAACTAATATTATTGATAGGTAGAGTCTATCTTATAAATACGAACCTAATCACAAGATTTTTAAAATCAGTAAAAGAGAAGCATTTGAAGCATTCCCACAAAGAAAAGCAGATGGGAGGAGACTATTTGGTACTGCAGACAACATAATACAAGAAAGACAAATACAGCAACCAAAAAAGGCACAAGGAATGAATAAACAACCCAAAGGAAAAAAAGAGGAAGAAACATGCTAGAAATACATCTACGGGGTTTAAAAACAATAAAAAATGAACATACATGACTGATACTTCAACTCTTACATGTTTCTTCCTTACCCATGTTCCCAGCACCCTCTGCTAGGGCAGACCGCCTGAGTTGCCCCTGATAACAGACCTTTCTCCAAGCAACCATGTGCTGGTAAATGTGTAACAACGAGCTCTCTGAGAAAAAAAATGTACCCAAGACAAACTTTTAAGTTTAATATGTATTAATAACATGCTGTCCATCACTTCTCAAGTCTTGACAATCAACGAAACAATAAAATCAAGCCCTGGTTTGTAGCCTTTGCCCATTTCCAAAGTATAAGCGCTTCCACTTGAATGTAACATTCGGCTCTTGCTAATAGGTTCTAGCTGGCTGCAAGACTTTCTCCTTTCTTTTCCTCATCAAAACTGACCTGTCCTATGCCCCTTCCATTTTAGAGGGAATCTGATCAACTAAATCGTGGTATGTATTAATAGGTGACTTCTAGGAGGCCACACTTGTAATTATCAGAGGTCTTTCTAGACATACAATGCCTTCATTCAAGGGGACCCCGTTGGTGAGAATTCTGTAAATGATAGGGGAAATGTTTGAGGAAGGGTCTGTCTGTTTTTCAGTTTCCTTCAGACTACAAAGAGAGGCTACCTAGGCCACCTATGGAGAGGGTATCAGTGGTCTTGGTCCTGCCTGGAGAGCAATGAGAAAGTGGAGAGTTTTACCCAAATATTCTAGAGACTGTGATAATGCCATTTTCCTTAATTCCCCCCTGTCCCCATATTCCTGTCATTCGCAGACCTATTTACCAGAAGTTCTACTCCTAATCCACAGCCTAGGACCTAAATGGTATAGAAGTTCAAATTAATTGTATTGAGTCTCTGAATGCATATTCCCAAAGACAAATACGGTCCAGAAACAGAGACAGAACCTCTTCCCCAGCTCTGTTATACCCCTTCTCTATTATATTCTTCAGGAAACTGGTAAAGCCAGAACCCTCCTTCATCAGGGAGCTACGGAGCAGAAGAGAAGACCTATATGTGGTGACAGAGGCCTTGGAGCTCCTGAATTCTCCTTTGCTGGAGACCAATATCAATTTGGAGGGTGCTGGAAATGTTTCCCTCCCTGAACTGCCGATGATCAAGGTACAGAACATGCCCTGAGGAGTAAGGATAGGAACACAAAAGAAACCAATTAACAGACCCTAAGGATCCTTATTAGCTTCATGTCCACAGAGACCCCGATTCTTGGTGAATGTCAGTCTATGAGCAATCATTTGCTAAGCATCTACTATGTATGCATCATGCACTTTTCCAAGAGCTGGGGATACAAGTACAAATAATGAAATCATACCCACGGACAAGGAAATTACATTCTAATAAAAGAGATGATAAGTACACACAAAAATATAATGGAAATCAGAATATATTCAGAAATTCCATGTACTGATAAATGAATTATTTAGACACTCTCTCTTTGTTCTCCAGTCACTGCTCATCGGATGTCCAATGCCCTAAAACCACCATGACCTCACTCCTTTTGCCCTTGGTATGAAGACTCTGAAGTTCCTGAAACTTAAGGTATCAGTTGCCTTTCAAATCCCATTTTCTATCCACAGGGTCAGGCTCAAGGGTACAGAGGAAAACAGAAGTGCATGACTGTCCCTTCAGGGAGTGTCCTGGCTTATCGGGCTGCAAAGCTGAGTATCTCAGAGAACAAATGGGGTAAGTAGAGGGCAAGAGGAGTGATGAGTGTCGATATGAGGCTATCTGGTTTGGGAGGAGCTGGGAATAGGTAGCTCCCCAAGGGTGGCCCCTGCTTTTACATACCTTTCTGTACATCATGGTCAATGTGAGTCAATAGAAGTTTAAGCATCATCATCTTCCTTGGGCCCCCTGGGTTTGGAATTACTAAAAAGAGCCCCCTTTTGGGAAGTCTCCAGAAGTCAGTAAAATAATGAAAAAACTTGAGTTTGTCTTTGCAACCTCATAAGAGGGCAGAAAGGAGAGGTATGTCCCCAACAGTAAGGACCTTAATGCTATAACTTTTTCCAAAACCAAACTATTGTATTCCACCTATACCTGACCTTTTTAGTCATTGCTAGACCCATGCTCCAAAATCATGAGCCTTTCCTGCCTTCGTTTCAGTTGGTTCTTATGGAAAAAAATAATCTAATGAGCTAACTTCACACTAAGGCTTGATGTTCTATATCTCCTAGGAATATCTTATTTTCAAAAGAGTTCAGAGTCAACAGGGCTCTCACCAAAGGAATTAATTTAGAATGGGAGAACCTCAGGCATCATTGGTGGCCTTGGTGGAAGGAAAGGTTTTTGATACCTTTCAAATCGCACCACCTGGAGTACCCAGGATCCTAGAAGATCTGTACCTAAATTGGAGAGGGATTGGCCTGGTCCCACAAAACAACTTAATGTCAAACCTGGAGGGAACAAATAGATGGATGATGGTAGGGAGGGTTCCCCTCTCTTGTTCCTCTAGTTAACCATGTATCCTAGTTCACTGGGAATTTGGAGGAAGGAGAAAACAAGTGGAGGGTGCTTTCTATTAGTCATCAGGAGCTAGGCAATAAGGAGAGCTCTCAGGAGCTGATGAATAACCACTGATGTTCTCTGCTCACTTCCCTAATCCAGAAATTCTCTACTTCCTTGGTAAGAAGCAGAAAACCTTCCAAGACAGGAGGGGTAAGTGACATGCCTGGAATATCCCCCTCCTAATCTCTAAGACCCTTCTGAGCTCCTGAAACCCCAAACTCAAATAGTATAATGGAACTAAGCCACATCATAAATTTAAAAAAGAAAAAGGATATAAATGGTAAGCATGAGTATTGGTACCATAGAAAGAACACTGAATTTCTAGTAAAAAGACCAGGATTCAAATCCTGGCTTGTGACTTATGATTTGTGATCTATTTGACCATGGAAAAGCCACAATCTCTCTAAGTATCAGTTTCTTCCTCTGTAAAACAAGAGATCAGGAGGTGAGAGGTTGGCTTAAATAGCCTCTAAAGTTTCTTCCAGCTCTAAATATATGATCCTATGATTATGAACCTGACATTGGTTCATCTAAAACTATTCCTGTTGCCCTTCCCACCCCACTAACTATTCTATTGCCAAGATACTAACATTGGTTGCAGAAGTTCCATCTGGTCTACACTATGTTGCAGAGCCTTGAGGATGACAGAAAAGTTCCTTTCCAAAATTATGGGGTGGAAAATGTATAAAGGAATGGGGCAATGGAGACCTTAAGGGACAGGGAGGATGGGGAGGAGAGACTGAGGCTCCCCCATAGTAGTGAATATTTTTCCTTGCCAGCATATTGGCAATCAGGAGGACATAGGAATTGCTATGTCATATATGAAACCTTGATCATCCTTAGGTCTTTAATACCAAATAGCCTCCCCATCTTCTCTTGTAAAGATATTATATGTAAAGGAATTTAGAGTCCCAAAGCACTGGATCACACCATTGTTTGTCTCAGTATTTTGTTAAGCTGAGGACAAGAAATGAGCAGGGAGATAGATATAGAACCCAACCACTGACATGCAAAACACTGAGATGTTGCCTCAGTGTTTAACTTTGGGGGAATTGGTTTTTTTTATCTTTTTAGACTTAGAGAATGAATTCATGCCAGGTAAGTAGTTTTTGTTTGTTTTCTGTATGTCTTTAGCGGGTGGGTGGATAAAAAGATCATGGTCTAGAGTCTATAGACATTGAGACGTCCCCTAAGGCCATGGAAAATAATGATGACTGAAAGGCTGTTACAAAATTTATTTCTTAATTTGTTTGTTTTGATGTGGATTTATAGATATGAGACAGGAATTTCATGTTCAGCCTTGCCAATATGTGGATACCCAGCAGGAATCTGGAATTGCTACACCATGCAGTAAGCCCTAACCCTATTCAGGTCCCTAAATACAAATGCAAATACTTTCTTTTTAGCACACTAGGATTTGGAGCATTTCAATCAATCAATCAATCAATCAATCAATATTTATTAAGCACCTACTATGTGCCAGGCAAACCTCTGGGGACTATGGAAAATAAATGTATTTACTTCTTTCTTTCATATGCATTTATAATCTGTTCCTCTTACCTCCCCCTCTGGAAGATTTGTCTTTGGTGAATTCAGTTAATGTGAAAGAATTTATCCTAGGAGGAACAAGGGAGTATCAAATGGAAGGGGAGATGTGAGTAAGTGGTCATGCCACAAGGTTTACATACCAGACAGAAATTGCATGTTTACTTTTGACCACTGTAGTTAACTGGGAGAAAGTTGGAATTTCTAGGCCATAAATTAAGTCCTAAACTTCTTCAGGTCTTAAATCCAAAGGGGCCAATTAATCCTAACCCTCTCTTTTCTTTGGAGACGATACTCTCTGTGAAGGAGTCTGGAGCTCCCAGATCACAGGGAAAAGGAAGGGATCTATCAATCAACCCTTTTCTGGGCCTATTTTCTGGGAACGTTGTTAGGTTGAGGGTAAGGGGTAAGCAAGAAGATAGAGCCCAACCAATGACATGCAAAACATGGTGAGACATCCTGACTCATTGTCTAACTATGAGGGAATTGTATTTTCTCTTTTATAGATTCAGACGATGAATCCACATCAGGTGAGTGGATTCTGTTTGTATGTCTTCAGCAGGGGGATGGAGATGACCATGGCCCAGCTTCCTAGGAACAACCTAGTAGGCTGCCTACCTTCCTTCTAGGAGACCAGGATTTGCAGCATCTTCCATGTCTACGGAAAACAAGAGTTACTGATATGTCCACAGTATTTTTAGGTTCATAAAGTTCTTTCTTCACTAGAACCCTGCAAAGGAAGTGATACAGAGTACTCCTTTTTCCTTCCATAGTAAGACTGAGGCATCATCACTCAGTGCTTAACCAAAAACAAGAAAATTTCTTCCCTACATGCAATAAGGATATGGGGGTGGAGGGGGGGGGAACTACACATAAATCAGAAATTGTAGGAGCAAGGAAGAGATATAAAGTCTAGAGCTAAATAACTTAATATTTATCTTTAGTGAACTCTATTAATAAGGAAGAATTAATCCTAGAAAGAAAAGAGGGGATCAATGGGCAGAGAACATGTTGGAGAGATAACCATGACATATAGTTTAGGCAACAGACAAGAATTGCATGTTCAGCTTTGCCAAATACGTGGATAAACAGAGAAAGTTGGAATTACTGTGCCATATAGTAAGTCCTAACCCACTTCAGATCCAGAGGGCCCAATTATCCTCTAGGCTTCTCTTGAGAAAATAATTTGTATGAAAGAGTTTGAAGCTCTCAGACCATAAGAAGGAACAAAGTATCTATCAATCACTCCAAGAATACTACCTAGAACCTATGTTTTTATAAAGGCTTTGTTGTGCTGATAACAAGGGGTGAACAGGAAGATGGAACTATGTTTTTTCTTTCAATTCAAGTCAAGAAACATTTATTCAGTGCTGACTACATACCAAGCACGGTGCTAAGTACTGGAGGTGCAAAGAGGGGCAAAATAGCCCCTTTCCTCAAGGACCTAATAACTAAATGGGGGAGATAACATGGAACAGTGATGTACAAACAAGATCTTAGAGAGAATATGCTAGCATTGTAGGAGACTGGGAAAGGCTTCTTGTAGAAGGTGTGATTTGAGCTGAGGCTTGAGCCAAGGAATCCAGGAAATAGAAACAGAAGGGAGAATATCCCAAATAAATGGTACAATCAGTGAAAACGCAGTCAGGAGTTGGAGTGTCTTATGTGAGGAAGGAGACTGGTGATGATGGATCATAGAGTACATGGAAAGTAGTAACATGAAGGAAGACTGGAAAGGAAAGGGCCAAATTATGAAGTTTTAAATACCATATGGGGTTTTTTTTGGTAGTTTATCCTAGAGGTAATAGTGAACCACTGGATTTTATAGAATAAGGAAAGGGGGTGCATAATAGATGAGTGAATGATCTCTCACCTGAGAAACAAATGATAATTTTGGAGAAAAATTTCTTCTTCAGAGTATCCTTCCTCACTCTCTTTCTCTCTCTCTCTCTCTCTCTCTCTCTCTCTCTCTCTCTCTCTCTTTCTCTCTCTCCCCTTCTCTCTCCCTCCCTCTCCCTCTCCATCTCTCTCTCCCTCACTCTCCATCTCCATCTCTCTCTCTCCCTCTCTCTCTTTCTCTCCCCCTTTCCCCCACCCCCTTGGGAGAAAAGAAATGATTTTTGTTTTTGCCACGTATCTTTGTAAACTAAGGTGATTCTTCTGTAAATGTCCTTCTTCTTCTGAATCTCCTATCTGTAACCTTCATCCATTCGTCCAGCCTCTTGATGCAGGTTGCGATTCTTCTCTGTCTTTTCGAGCCTTTCTCTTCTTTATCCTCCAGTGAAGCCCTTTTTTGGTGTGTATTTCTGTTGTTAAGGAATGTTTCATTCTTTTGACTAAACCCAGAGAGCAGAGATTCATTCCTTGAACCCCTTTAGCTCCTGTCCTAGTGTAATGCCAAGCAAAGGCAACTTCCAAGGCTTGGAATGCCAGCATAGTAACTCTCCACTTGTTCAGTGACAAATTAAGACAAAACATTCACAGAAAAGAGAAAATTAAATTACAGTATTCACCATGTGTAATTCAATAATTTAGTAAGTCCTCAATTTAATCACAAAGTACTAAGATCCAAGTACTATTCCACCCCTGGGGAGTACCTTCATTTGTCAATCACAAAGTCTTCTCTCTATTCAACAGGAGATTAGTTTCCAATCCTAAACAAAGTATATTCCTTTGGTTAGTCACAAAGTACAAAAGTCAATTCCACCCCTGGATCACAACTGAATTACAATACCATCCATCACCACCAAGCTCCCTCTCAAGAGGCAGTGGAAGGCCATTCACCCCTAGGTCACAACTAGGTTACAATATCATCACAGCATTCAATACCCAAGGAAAGGTCTTTTCTTCATCTTGACCCAAGGCATGTTCTCTGGAATCTCTGTTCCTAGGAAGACAAAGCTTAACAAAGCCACAACATACGTTGCCAGCATCCTCATCAATTTACTCTTTGCCTACAGAACAGTCTCAGGACCCCTGAAAACATCAGCAAGACCCTTCTCCGGGATTTCTGTAAGCATACAACAAGAAAATCCTGCTTTAGGGCTTCTGAACCAACAGAAAGGTTCCAGGACCTCTGCGACAACAGCACTGTCTTTTACCAGCAGACGAATCTGGCAAAACAACATCAAAACAAAATACCAGCATCACAGTCATGCCTCCTCAGTTCTTGGCAGCTCCAGGTGGCAGTTCTCAAAAGTCATGGGCAGCTCCAACTGGCCCTCAGCAGTCCGGGTGGCTTCAGCTGGCAGTTCTTTCTCTCTATGCAACTCTGGCCGCGGCAATTCTCTCTCTCCCTCTGCCTCCACGATGCTGCTCCCAAAAGTTCTTTTGGCCTTTCTCTGCTTGGGCCTCTCTCTAAATCCACCACACCACCTCCTCCCAGTTCAGCCCTCTCTCTTCACATCAACAAGTCCATCCCACAAGTGGGATTCACAAACTCTGGGTTTTAATTCTCAACCAGAAAACCAAGCCAATACGGGGATCTTTAAATTCCATTACCATTACACTTAGAATTATCAAGTAGGCAATCAGTCAACAAGCATTTATTATGTGTTCACTATATGCCAGATACTGAGCTGGTGAGAAAGAGAAAGACTAAAACTCTGTGTGTGTGTGTGTGTGTGTGTGTGTGTGTGTGTGTGTGTATTCTACCAACTAGCCTATGCTGGAGCATATTGAGCAAACATCATCCTACCATCATATATTTTGAGCTGGAATGGAATTCGGCAATCATTCAGTTCAAACCCTTCATTGTGCAGATGAAGAAATTGAAGCCCCGAGAAGTGATTTACCCAAGATCATACAAAAAGGAAGCGGAATAGTTAGAATTTGCAGCCATGTCTTCTGACTACAAATTCAGGACTCCTTCAACTGAGCAACACTATCTTCCTAACACTTGACTGTTGCAAAAATGCAAACATTATGTACTTTATGCTGACTTTTATGAAATTTTTGCAACTCTCCAAAGTTCTTGGAGTAAGATCCTCATTTCTCTTAATTCCTGCTGGTAGCTTTACGGGGAACTTTTTTTTGGCAAATTGCTGTGGTGGCCTCTTCAGTTAGGGTGTTGTTCCTCTCAAAATAACAGACTCGATCAATAACAACAAATGTTTATTAAGTGCTTATAACTATGGCATTTAACAATGTCTGAGAAACATATCTATTATTGTTTATTGCCTGAACTGTGGAAAAGCATTCTGAGATCATATCAGTACTATCTGGCACAGACACCCTGTAACTGGACTCTAACATTGTGATGTCATTTTGGTCCTCTTTCAGAATAAAGGGCAACAACCTACCATCTTTCTGGGTTTTAATTTCTAATCTTCCTACATCCTTCTTGATATTTTTATACCCTCTTTAACTGTCTTGATTCTGATCCTTGAACCAGAATGTAGAAGATGGACTATTATATGAACAAGAAGACTATTCTTCTTTATACTTTTCTTGACTTTCCCCAAATTCCTCATCCTCCTCAAATTCAACCCTGGCTTGTTTCACTAATCCAAGTTCTTCATTACCCACATGATTTCCTTCTCTTTCTATGACCTGAGTCCTCCACCTTTCAAGACCTTTTTTGAGTACTAACTTTTACAACATCCCACTGCCAATCCTATTTTGTTTGAATAAGGTATACCTTTCCAGAGTCCTGTCCAGTCATAGATTTCATCTCACCAGGTTTCAGTTATACCTATAAGTCCAAATTCACTTTCCTATGTTAGTTTGGTTCTTGTTTGATTCCTAAACTTTGCGCATTTGTGTATGTACATATGAAGTCACAGATTTTACTATTGGCCCTTTTCTTGGATTTTGTATTCTATAAATTTCTGCATAGCTTAACTACTATATGTTTTCCTTCTTTGTAATTATTCTCTATGGTATCTAACTTGGGAAAATGTACCCAAGGAATTTTCTCCCTACCACACTTTAAAATTTAAAGTTGTTTTGATTATGTCTCAAAACACACAAAAAAAATATTCTATACCATATAGGCGAGGTATACCCCCATCTTTATCCAGAAATCAGTTCTTCCTATATTTTAAACCATTGTCCAAAAGTCCAAATCTCATTCTCTGACACAACCTTCTTAGCCAGTTGTTAGTTTCCCAGAATGATTTTTTTCTTCTTCCTCTTTTGCCTTCATCAAGCAACAGTGAGGAAGACACAAACATTTGACCCCTGTATTTTTGCTCCATTTATCTAAATTTCTCCACCATATTCTGCCAATCCAAACCCCTTTAAATGGCCTACAATCATAACCAAATCACTTCCTTCTTATTTAGCTTAAGGTCTTCTCTCTTGTGCTCCTACCACAGAAGCTAGAAGTAGAATTGCAATCTATGCCTTCCAGATTTCAAGCCCAATAGCCTACCCATTATACCATATTGCCTTTATTCAGTGTTACTTCCAAATTCCTATAATATTGAAGATTTAAATCGTTTTGATATACATACACACCTGAATAGGGTGTAGAAGAATAGATACAATTATATTCCTCATTCACTAAACTAAGAAATATATTTTAAATACCAACTATATGCAAGGAACTGAACCCTAGCTCTGATACTACAGGAGAGAACCATGATTAATGAGATTGTCTCTGCCCTCAGAAAGTTTACAATCTATTAGAAATCCAATAAGACATAAAGTTGAGTAATTAAATTAAAATATCCAAAGCATTCATTGAGCATACCCAGAAAATAGTTGAACAATTTAATCTGCCATTCACTTTCCACCACTCTACCATTTCAAGCGATCAAACATTCATTAAATACTTACTATGTGCCAAGCACTATGCTAAGTACTGGGGATATAAAAAGAGGCAAAAAAACCATTATTGCCCTCAAAGAATTTACAATCTAATTGGGGAGGCAACATGCAAATAAACATATACGATCTGGCCACAGACACTAGCTGTACAACCCTAGGCAATTCAAAAACTTCTTGCCTCATGTGGAAAACAGAGATAATACCACCTACCTCCCAGGGTTATTGTTTTTAGAAATAACCAAGAATTTTACCCGAATTTACAAAAATTTACCAGAATTTGCAAACAAAAAGTTTCATTTCACATCATTTCAGATAGGTGACTTGATCTTTTACCCATAGTGAAAAAAGCTCAAGTACAAAGTTAAGCTAATTATAGAATCCATTTTATAATTCACCCAGATTTGAATTTTGCACCTTGAATCCCATTAGTTAACATTTTGGAGTTCATTAAGTCCCACCCCTTGACCACATCCTCTCACTTCCACATTTCAATTTTCCCTCCCTTCTCATTCTCATATATTTTATTCTTTATAAAAGGAAATGCCAAGTCAGAATATTTTTAGTAGCCTCTCCATTTCTCTGTATCAGATAGCACGAGAAAAGGTTTCTCCTCAATTGCTAATAGATTTGACAAAACCATTAGTTTGAAGATTCTAGTCTGAGATATCAGTAATAAATGTCCCATTATCTGGGTTAATGGGCCTCATCTTTGTGAATGACACCTGGCCTGGCAGTCCCCTTTAATATATAGGAAGAGGTCTTCTTAAATATGCTGATTTTCAGGTGCCAGCCTCTGCTACTCTCCTCTGCAAGCAGTTTTTGTCTCTGACATTAGCCATTTGTATGACTTTAAATTAGGTTTCATGTAATTTGTTTTTGTATAATTTCTGTGGAAAAAAATTCAATCATATCTTACACCATGAAGATCAAATGAGGTAATTATAAAGTGCTTAGTATGGTGCTTCCTGGTACTTAATAAGTATGATATAAATGTTAATTATTTATTATTATCCTTTTAAAATTATTATTTTAACTAGCTGTAGATAGGACAGATAGGAGATAATTAACAGAGGGGAGGCACTGGAATTAAAAGTTTGGGGAAGGCTTCCTGTAGAAAGTGGGACTTTAGTTGGGATTTAAAGAAAGCTAGAGAGATTCATAGTCAATAGTGGAGGAGGGAGAGCATTTCAGGCATGGGGGACGACCAGAGAAAATGTATAGATCTGAGAAATGGAGTGTCTTGTTTGTGAAACAACCCTCAAAGCTAATGTCACTGTGTGCAACAGGGACCCTCACCCAGATAATATACAGAGACCTCTCAAGGCAGAAAGCAGAAAGGAATGGTTTATTACAATCTGGTGAGAAAGGGCAACTCCCCTCTGACTACTCGTCAGGGAAGAGAAGCAGCTTACAGAAAGCAACAACAAAGTTATATAGCCCTAACACAGAATTCCCTCACCCCCTTGCTAACTTTTCTTCCCAATAGCTAGGAGTCAGGCTTACAATCTAAATGTGGAAATCTACCCTGGGGTCAAGGAATAAGGAAATAGGACATCAACCAATCATAATCCAGAAAAGAGATCTTATCCATATTTGGTTCACCTTATGCTGAGGTGGCCCTAAAGGAGGGGTCCAGCTGCTCTAAGTTCAGATTCCAAATGGATCATGTGATTTCTGGGAAGCCAAAATTTAGGCCTACTAATACCTGAGGCCTGTTCCAAATTTTTTAGAAATAGAATCTGGGAAATCTTCACCCATCTCACTCATCACTGAATCGAAGAGTCCATGTCAAGGAGTTTAGAAAGGATAGGTTATGAAGGGGTTTGAATGCCAAACAGCATTATGTATTTGAATCACTGGAGTTTATTGAGTAGGGAGGTGACATAATTAGAACTGTGCTTTAGGAAAATCACTTTGGTGGGTTGGAGTGGGGAGAGACTTGGGGCACACAAACCCATCAGCAGAATGTTGTAGTAATCCAGTCAAGGTGAAAGGACCTGCATTAGAATGGGGTAGGGAGAGAAGGGGCAGGTTTTAAGACAATATAATGAGTTCTACTTTGGACATATTGAGTTTTAAGATGTCTACTGGGCATCCAGTTCAAAATGTCTGAAAGGCAGTTGGAGATGCAAGATTGGAGATCCTAGAGAGTATAAGTAGATTTGAGAATCATCAACCTAGAGATGATAATAAAAACTATGGGAGTTAGTGAGATCACCAAAGAAAGTAGTACAGAGGAAGAAAAAAGAGCCCAAGGCAAAGACCTATGGGAAACCCCTGAATAGAGGGTGTGAACAGGAGTTCAAAGAGACAGAAAAGGAACAATCAGCTGGAGAGGAGGAAATCCAAGAGAGTGATTTCCTGAAAACCTAAAGAAAAGAGAGTATCAAGGAGTGATTAGTAGTGTCAAAGGATGCAGAGAGGTCAAGGAGAATAAAGATTGTAAAAAGATCACTGGATTTAGCAATTAGGAGATCATTAGTATGTCTGAGGTTAGATGGATGTACTTGTGGTTGAGTGCATGTGCACACCTGCTATTGATGTGAGGCCCATAAGGAAGTTAGAATAACGGGGCTAAGGGCAGCTTTATTGGGATTCCATCACTTCTTCCATTCAGTTCCTAAGACTCTGCCCAGCAACAAGGGCTGATACCCAGATCCAGGCTCAGTCATGGTACATGGTACATGGTACACCTGAGAGTCAGGCAAATGTTCAGGTTTGTCAAGATCTTTTTGAATCTTAACTCTGTTACACAAGATATTAACTATCCTTCCCAGTTTTTAAGTCATTTGCAGATCTGCTGGGCATGCCATTTATGTACTTATCCTAAATTCAATAAGTGATATTAAATGGTAAAGGCCAAGTGAAGATCCTTGGGATATTCCATTGGAGACCTCCCATCAAGTTGATATTGAAAACATTAACAACTTACTCTTTAAATTCAGCCATCTGACCAGTTCTGAATCCACCTAAATGTATGATTTTCAAGTCAATATCTCTCTATCTTCACCACAAGAATAAGTTCACTTTTTTCTCGCTTTCTCCTCAAACTAACATTTTCTACTTTCTAAGATCCTGACAAGAGGTTGTCTCTCTCCTTCCACTACAAATCCCTTTTTTCCCATTGAAGCTTTGCTGGTTTCCTTTAGGATCACTTCATTCTACCCTATAAACAAAAGTGGTTTTCCTTAAGTCTCTTCACTTTCTCCTTCAAGGGGGAAATCAGACTATACCCGGAACAGAGCTAACAGCCACTTAGCTGTAGTAGAAATTACATGAACTGCACACCCACTTCAAAAAACAGAACAATTTCCCCTAATCTTCATTAAGGGTTAGTTTTCAGACTGATTTTGAGCTATTTATTAGTATATATTCCTCAACACTAAGACCAACGTAAAACTTTTATAGTTAATTATCATTTCTTAATAACTTGACCCCACTTCAACTTCCTTTCATTAGTCTTACCAACTCTAGCTACACCCCCTTCTTTTCAATCTCACATCAACCTATTTTACCAATTTGTGTTATTCACAGATCCTTTCAAATTGCCTTTTCCACAAATTGTTCCAATTATCTTTTCTAACTTGTCATATCAATTAAATTCTCCTTTTTCTTAATGGGTCTTCTAGGCTTAATGCTCTTTGATCCCATTATACCTTTATTTTCTTGATCCTGCTCCTCAACCCAAAATAGAATCTGAATCTAAAAACTGTTCTTCAAATTTTCCTCAATTTCTCCCAAATTATTCATCCTCCAATTCTACCTCTGACCTACTTCACTAGGCCAAACACTTCCAACTCATTTTCTTATTTTGTTCAAGTCTTTGGCTCTCTTCTCCTTCTCTCATGATCTCTCATTTAAACTAAAAGTACTATGAATTGACATCCTTAAAAATCACCTCTCAGGTTGCATGTGAGTATGTTTTCCTATGGTCATATGCTTTTGCCACAAAACACTATTGTTGATGGGTTTGGGAAAGTGGGAATTCCCTTCTGCCATGTGCTATACAGTCTGGAAGAGGAACAAGTGGAAATATGAGGAGTAAGTCCTCAAGAGCTGAGAGCCTCTCAGATCTTCCTCCAGAGCTGACTCAGTAAAACAAGACACACTTAGAAAAATGAAAGCTGATTTTTATTTTATCATCAACAGCCATTCTTAAACATGAACATGCATACGTATTTTTTCTACGCACACATCACAGTTTTAACGTTAGTTAATAAAGTTTGTTAAACACACAACATACATCCTTACAAAAAAAAAAGAGTCAAAATGCAAATGTAAAACTTTAAACAAACCAGTTTTACTAATTAAAAAAAAAACCTTTGTGTTGGGTACCATTTTGTACAACACAGTTAATTTAAACATCCTCATCTTGCTTGCACATGAAAAAAGCGGCAATAGAAAAATGAAGTCATTGAGAGTTTTTAAATAGCAGAAATAGGCAGTTTTGCCATGCAGAAGAAGCAATATTAAATATTAGTTTTCCCAAAAAAATCCACGTTTAAAAATATTTAGTTCAAGTCACAGAATTTTTCTCAGTAGAGATCCAAATGCAATGCATAATTAGCTGCCTTAAATGGCCATGTTGAAAGGAAAACATCCCTTCAAAGTTTATAACTTTATTCATTTTGGCACAGAAAAGAAGTCTTAAAAACAAGATCATGATTTAAAAAGGGGAAGAGGAAAAAAGAAAGAAAAAGCAAGAATGAATGAGAGAGTAATTGCAATCACTAAAAAACTGTGCATCTCAGTCATTGCAGAATACTGTCATCTTTCTATAGCAGGTGCTAATTCCAGGAAACTGTTATTGCAGCATGGATTTAATTTGCTTGGAGGTAGTCTCATCATTCAAATGTTTTGTTGTGTACCTAAAAAATATGAGTTCATCAATTTTAGAAAAGAATGATTATTTATGTTTGTTTCCAAAAGTATTATACAGAGAGGACATAGGCACATCATCAGCATTAACTCTACGTTTACTAAAGACCTGAACAGGAAATTTATTTAGTTACATTAACTTACTAAAATAAATCTTTCTTGATATTAATAAAGTGAAAATAAGAATAAACAATATACTTTTCTTTAAGTCAGCAATCTATTTAACTTATCAATCTCCTTCCTAATTAAATCATACAGGTAAAAAATTACATAATGACTTTTCACCCAAAAAGAAATCAGTTTAATATTGTTTTTGATTGTACCAATGTTTCAGGTTAAAAAACAAAAACATTCTATATTAATGGAAAGCAATTAGTGCGAAAGAATTACCAAATGTACTGAGAAATTAAATGCCTTGCCCAGGGATAACCCAGATCTTCCTGACTCCAAGGCTACTTCTCTATCCACTTACAAATTACAAGCAAATTATTTCTGTATTGTCACTAACTTTGCTCCCTCTTACCTCAAAAATATTCTACAAATTGTTTAAATTCTCTCAGTATCAGAAATGTTTCCATGTATCAATGTTCTTTGTTCTAAACCAACCTAACAAATGAAAATTCAGGAATAACAAACAGTAATTTAACAGTAATTATCACATAATGCTTGCTTTTTTAGAGAATTTAAAATATGATTTTCTTTTCACACATTTGGTTTGGACACATTTTTAGAAATAGGACAACTACAAAAAGCAGAGTATATCTGTTTACCTTGCTGTCATTTTGGGTATATACTGAATTTCCTTTTAGGCTACCTCTACATGTTAATTAAAAAAATTTTTTAAATCCAGGTGAACTGGGAAAGTAAAAAACTTTGCCTAATATATATAAATGCACTACTGATATCTGACCTACAATTTAAATTGTTCTAATTAACCAAGGTAAATCCTTGATCATAGTCTAAACAATGCAAAGATGAGCACATACAGCTAACAAGTTAGTCTTTAAGCTACAAAAATAAATGAAAAAAAAATTTCAACTTTTTTGAGTTTATGGTTTCAAAATTTCTATTATTGTACCTGAGAATTTGTCAAATAATTTGGCTATTGAATCTTTAAGAGCAGAACATGTAACTTATATGAATACACTCTGATTTACACAGTTACAAACACTCTTCTAGCTATAACACATGTTTTTTTCATATGTAATTTGTGGAACTTCCATCAAGACTTTAGAGGCATCAGAGGTTTAGGTAAGGGACAAATTCAGTATATCCATGTAATAAGACGAGGCCGTATTATTTGAAAGTATAACATCTATTACTTTTTATTAAAGAAAATATAGTCACCTTTAGTTTTAAACTTAGCAGAGAAAAGGTGGCAACATTATCTAACACTGAACCTCAATACCCAGTTTTAGTACTCTTCCTCCCAAATGATCTTATGCAAGTGGTTCATTCAGTTATTCCATCTAGACAACGTAGCTCTAATTTGTTGCCTTTTCTTAATTGTATGTTTTGAATCTGAAACATTATAAATGACAGATAATAAAAAGACAGTGACGAATATATCAGTAGACAAATCTATTCTAGCCAGGCTTTTACTTATGTTTCTACTTTTTTGATACATACTCATTTCCTTTCTTTGGCTGGTTAGCCCTCAGAAAAAAATAAAGTAAATACAGCTAAGTTATTCTTTGCAGGGAAATGAAGCATTTGAATGGCAGAATTAATTTGCCCTAAAGACACAGTGAACTGACATATTTTATGAAACTGGAAACCTAGTGTACTAAATGACTTGAAATACTTCCTATAGTGTCTAAATAGCATGCAGATACTGGCAGTCCATCAGAAAAAAAAAATAACATGATAATGAAAGTCACTTATAAAATTTGTATTATTTTTCTACTGACTTCCCAATACATAATTGGAGATACAGTTCTCTAAGAAATATACTCCAAGTGATAAACTGATTCAAAAGTAGTATATGACAAACTGATTTCTTCAATAAATCTTAAAATTTGAATTCAAAGTATTTATTCCTCAAATCTAACTAATCTCTTTTATCTAAGTAGTCCCTCCTTTTTGATGCTTTACACTCTGCTAATATGGCCACTCAATGACTCCCTGCTTTGCATTTTCTTAAATTACTTATTTCTAACTAGTCTTAGGCAACATTTCATTTTACCAATGCAGATCGCCATCTTGTGGTGAAAAGGTGGGGTCTATTGGCTTTATGATTCATTTAAGGTTGCAACCATGTACAATCTCACACTGATTTTCTGGTGTTAACCAACTAAAATGAATTTCAAAATAAATCAGTTTCTTTTTCATGGAATTAGTGCTAGTCCTGGAGTCAGAAGAACCAAGTTCAAATCTGGCCTCAAACATTTACTAGCTATGTGACCCTGAGCAAGTCATTAATCTCTGTCTCAGTTTCTTCAACTTTAAAATGGGGATAATCATCAGTTTGTGGTGAGGATCAAATAATATATTATTTGTAAAAGTTATCAGAATGCCTGGTACATATGATTATTCCCTTCCCTTGCCACTTAGACGTTGTAAAGATAAAGAGGAGACAACTAGGTGGCACAGTAGATAAAGTACTGGCCCTGCAAATTTGACCCCAGGTACTTGACGCTTACTAGCTGTGTGACCCTGGGTAAGTAACTTCATCCTGTTTGCCTTGCCAAACTGACAAAAGAGAAAAAAAAAGAAAGTTAAAGGTCCCTTCTAACACTTAAGATCATAAGTATGTTAGAAATGTTTTAAAATATTCCATCATTTTAAGAAAACATATCAGTTATTTCATCCTAAGAAAATATATCTAATTCAACTATATCAGTTTCAGTCTAAAAGAACGTTTTCATAAGGGAAGTCATTTACTTCCTTCCCCTTAACTCCAAGGGCCACAAAAAAGAAATCCAAATCTTCTCCAAAGAAAAAGCAGCAAGTACAATCCAAAGAACTGCCCAAAGCACTCAATGACCTGTTGAATTTAGTTTTAGGTACATGGTGAATATTAAAATAAAGTGAGTGCAACTGTCAAACATAGATAACTCAGTATGGAAAAAATTCCTGTGAAAACAAGTTACTAGTATTATTATTATTGTATAACTTTTAAAATTTTCATTATTTCCTAACCTAAATATTGAAATTCCAATTATAGTCACACTAATGACGTCTGTTACATTACATATTTACAAACAAATTGAAAAGAGAAATACCTGAGAGCATTTAAAAGGCCTTCTACACTATTAGGAGGCTGGTCCTTTAGGACTTTGATACAACCTTTCATCTAGGAAGGAAAAAAGATGATTATTTTAAATTGGCATTTTTTTTTAAACTAAGAATTTTCCAAATTATTACTATGTAGTCAGAGAAAACTAGCATCACAAATACCAAACAAAATAACAATAAGATATGACTTTATAACACTGAAAACAATTTTCCAGTTAGATTTGACAAGAAAAATCTATCTAGCTTCACAATTCTCTTTTGGAGTCAATAAAAATAGGATCCTGAAAGAACCTCTGGTGTGCAAAACTATAATAAACAGAAGAAAAGGAAGGACAAGCTTCCTGTCTTCAAGGTATTTACAAACTAGGTGGGGACAGTACACACATTCCAAAGAAAATAGTTCAAGAAAACCTACAAAACAACATAATATGAAGCTTCCCATCTACCTCTATGACAGATTAGTGCAAACATTATGATCCCTGTTCTACATATCAGAAGTTATAAGACTTGCTCAAGGCTGGCAACTACAAGAACAGCTCTAGTCTCTTAACACCACAACAAGCTGCCTAACAGACTAAAAAGTTCATATTTTTAGAATGCAAACTGAGTATATAAACATCACAAATTTTCACGTAGTCAGTAAAACTGATGTGGGGAAAATGTCTGTGAAAAAAATCCAATATTTTCACTACTATGAACAATATAGGGTGAATAAATTTTACGCCACAGACATCTTAGTTAAATTTTTAAATCTTAGGTACCTTTATGTTTTGCATTGACTCCAAAGTATTAGGGATTATACTTGACTGAGAGAGTTGTTTCCTATAATTATTTAGTTGGGTTTTTTTTTAACCAAATAGCTAGAATGGTCACTGTGAATACATTTGCCTACCACGGCAGTGATGTAAATGAAACACACCACAACTCGACGTCCTAAAACAAAATCACTCTGCTACTGAACAAAATGAAAAAACGAAGGACTAGTTAAAAGTCATGCAACAAATTATACATTTTGAATCCTGTTGAAGTCATCAAACATACAACTCTAAGAAACAAACAAAACACTATACCAAAACCTCAAGTCTACAATCTTAAAAGACATAGCAAAATTCTCAGCAGCACTTATTCTTGAACATTAAGAATATCATGTATTCAGGGCAGCTAGGGGGCAAAGTAAATAGAACACCAGCCCTGGAATCAGGAGGATCTGAGTTCAAATTTGACCTCAGACACTTAACATTTAATAGCTGTATGACCTTGGGCAGGTCACTTAACCCCAACCACCCTGCCTTACACCCTCCAAAAAGAAAAAAAAAAAAGAATATCATGAATGCAGGAGGATATTACTTGATGTAAAAAAACGAAATATACTTACATCAATTTTTGATGTTTTAGCAAATGCTCCCACTGGATGTACATGGTCATAGAGTATAATGACACCCACCATTACTCTCAGACAAAATGATACTGTCTCTTCATTTGTAAACCTGCTTCTATATTCCCTAGAATAGCAGAAGAGATACAAGAGGATGAAGCACAATACAAATACTTTAAAGTAGAGGTAAATGCCTTACCTCCCCAATCTGAAAGGTTTTGACGATTACCAAAAAGAGGGGAGTATGGCCATAATTACATACGGTTTAGGAACTTTTATAATCAGCACCTCACCTTCCACCATCCCACCAAGGTGGACATTAAGCTCTAACCACAGACAGACCACAAACTGGTGAACAGTCTGCCAAGCTTCATACAACTATGTCTGTCAATTAGTAATAAGTCTTAATGAAAGGTTCCAATTAATATCATAAACTTCTTGACATGGGACCCAAGTGAGTTCTTCAAACACCAAAGAAATGCAGTCATGGCCTTAAAAACGAGGAGATAGCAGGAGGGGAATTTAGTCTTCCAGTCAAGGAATAAAGATCAAAAGAATGAGAATCAAGAGAAGCAAAAGACCCCTTTGATAATGAGGGGAGCAGTAAGACAGTGAAAGGGTGGAAAGCATACGAATCATGTCAGAAAAATAATTTTAAATATTTAAATTGTCTGATAATCACAGCAGAACCTATAAACTTAACCATATATTATTTTCAGTTACAAAGAAATTTCTTAAAACTACAAATTCTTTCATTTTAATTAACATTATTTTGACATTTGAGATGATTATGGTTAAATTCTTTCTTCCAAAGATACATATGGCCTCTGTAGCTTATGAAATATGAATCATCATAGTATTCTTATTATGGGGGGAGGGGACAACTAGTGGTTGGTCACTAGCCAATACTTACGGTGTTTCAAGCATGACTCTGCATACACTAGCCATGGTGCTTAAACAATCTGTGGTATTTTCTATTGGTAAATTTTTATTCTGCAAAATAGTTTGGAAAATGAAGAAAAAGTTGTGAAAATACACAAACCCAAAACAAAACAAAATTCTTAGCAGTTTAAAATTTTTTTCAAGTTGAATGAATATTCAACAACTATGTACCAAGTGATTACTATGTTCAAAACACTGTGCTGAGTCCTGGGGAAGAAACACAGATAAATGATATTGGGTTCCTGATTTCAAGCAATCTATGAACTCTGACAGAAAAGGAATAATAAAAGAATTACCAATCCAATTCAATAAACATTTATTAAACAGCTACTGTGTTTTGAGAAACCCTGTGCAAAGCACGAGGGGAAATACAACCTTTAAATAAGACATAATTACTGCCTTCATGTAAGATATAGTGAGATAAAACACATACACAAATGATCATAATACAAAATAATATATTGTAACATCCTGAGACAAAGTGCTTTATGAAATCTATTTAGTGAGGAAAACACGTTAGTAAGAATTTTTCTTGTTTTTCTTCTTTTTTGTGGAGTAAAGAAGAGAAAAATCAGGAGGCCCTTCCTGGCTTTCAGAAGATGAATCAGTAATTAAATTACCAAAATGATACTTTACGGAATTAAAAAATAGCAGCACAATGAGGTGGAAAGAAAGTTCAAGAATATAAAGAGACATTATTACCAAAAAAACTAAAGGGGAAGAAGGAGAAGAGTACCTTGGTTCAAAACAGCAGTAATTATCAAAGCTATCTAGTATTAGATAGTTTTAGATTAGATTAGAATAAATTTTAAAAGAGAGTTAAGAGACAAATGTACATAGCAGTCTACTGTGTGAAAAACATAAGAACACAAACTACTGGTAGAGAGGGAAACTGTCCAACTATCCCAGAAAAAAAAATTAGGCAAGTAAAATTATTAAATTGTTCATACTCTTTGACTGAGACATTACATTACAGGAATTACAGTCCAAGTCAAGCAAAAAAAAAAAACCCCATATGTATAAAAATATTCATATCAATGTTCGCGGTGATTTAAAAGCTGGAAATAAAACTTAAATTCCAAACTAATAAATGACTGATTAAATTATGGCATATAAATGCAATGGAGCTTTAGGTTATATAGAATCACAAAAGAATTCATAAAAAAGAAATAAGGTAAGATATATATTCAGACTGAAGAAAGTAGAATCATAACTCAACATTGAGAAGAGACAAAACTGATCAAATAAACAATTTAGAGTTGGCAACATACCAAAGTTAAGGAAAACTTCCTCCCTGCAATTAAAAAGTAGAGAGGAAAAGGGGGAAGACTGATAAGTTCTCGTCTCATAGTGTCAAAACAACATTTATCAACTCTTTCTCTTTTAAAGGACAGGGAGGAACTCAACATGCAAAGTTGAGGAAGGACATTCCTTAAATTACCAAAACGATACTTTCCAGGCAGAAACATAGAAATAGAAAACGCCAGCACACGTTCAGAGGACAATGAATAGTTCAATTTGGAGTGTAGAACATATGAAATCACCTAATCTCCAAGGGGGAAGGGAATTCAGAAGTGACCTAGTTCAACCTAAATCTGAGAAGGCCACATGTTGCAATCATATGAATGTGGAATAATGAACTTGGAATTTTCATGCCCAAGTTCAAAGCTTGGTTCTGCCACTTAACTATGTGTATGATCTTGGGCAAATTATTTAACCTCTCTAGGAGTCAGTTTCTTTAACTGTAAAATGACATAGAACAGTGGAAGAGACTAAAAAGGGGATACAGGAGAATGGACTTGATCTCTTCTAAGATCCCTGCCACCTCTAATATCTAGGAGCTTGATCCTCTACAGCAGTGTGGCCAAACTCAGACAAAAAACAGGGACCATTATACATAAGGATGCCTGCGGGACAAACATTGAGTCATATATTAATATTATCTATCTATAATATTTTATTGTATTTTATTTATTTTGTCAGATATTTCTCAATTATATTTTCACCTGGTTTGGGTCAGACTCAGAAATGCAGTAGGCAGTATGGCTGGCCTTCCATCCCACCTCTGTTTTATAAAGTACCTTACAAGTGGTCAGCCAGCCCCTATGTGGAGACATCCAGCAATGGGGAATCCTGGGGAAGCCTTCTCCTTTTTGGATGAGTCAGATTATTGAAAGTATTTCCTTTCATATCAAGGTCAAAATCTGCCTTTCTACAACTTTTATCACTGGACCTCTGGCAACACTTTGTTTTACACCTCACCAATGCATCTGAAGAAATGAAGGAGAGAGAATTGCAGATATATGGAACTCTTTGATAGACTGCAAGTTCCTTGAGGGCAAGGACTATTTAATTTGTCTTTGTATCCTCAGCACCTACCATAGTGGGCACTTAATAAATCTGTATTGATTATTTAATCATTGTGACACTGAGACAAGAAGGTACAGGACTGGCTCAAAGATGTTGTATAACTTTCTACTATTTCTTAGAAAAAGGGTCAGTGCTGAACAAGGCATCCTAAACACAGGCAAAGTAAACTAACTAAACAGATAATGAGTTGACTGCATTTTAGTGCTAAAGAACTATACCGCAGAGAGGTTGAGTCTGGGGGAGAATCTCAGTATTACCAGCTCACAAAGAAAAGGAGTGGGAGATAAGGCTGAAAAGGCATGGCATGACCAACAGACAAGAGCTGGAACTTTATATGGTAAGAAATAGGAGGCCACTAAAGAGTGACATGCCTAGATATAGCTACAAGGAAGATATAGTGGGTACAGAGTAAAGGCAAAAAGATCTGTTAGGGCAATCAATCAGTCCATGATTTCCTGTAGGAGATGGGATTTTAGTTGGGACTTAAAGGAAGCCAGGAAAATTAGGCCACTACTAAAAGTCTAGGTGAATAGTACTGTACTAGAGTGGAGGTAATAGAATGAGAAAGGTACTGACTTTGAGAGCTCAATCTAATACAACCACCACTTTATTTCATGGATAAGAAAAGTCGAATAATTTACACAAATACACATGAACTATCTAGGTCTCTACTTTTCCCACTCTACCAGGCAAAAACAACCAAATATAAATTTCAGGGGGTTAGGGGAATGGGGGTGGGGTGGTGAATAACTACTTCACACAATACACTTACCTCTGATACAAATTTTGTTGTGGCATCACTTAAGGTTTTCAACATTGGGGTTGCCTCGGCGTAAAATAAAGACATGCGGTTGGCCAATTCATTATTTACTTCATTTTCTCCTTCTGCCTGTGTGAAGAAAGAAAATCACTAGACTAAACTTGTAAAGTGAGAAGGAAGAAACCTTGGAAGCTAGTCTTAACTGAACAAGACAACCACAACTCCACAACTTTTGCTTGGAAATGTCCAATGTGGAGGAACCGACTAAGGAGGCTCATATGGCAAGAATTCAAAATCTTTTACACTTGATCCTCTTGGTTGGACTCTTGTGGAAAACCTTTAAGTTACTAATGTGATTCCTAAAATGCAGCTCCCAGAACCACAGTACTCTTGACATGGTCTAACCACAGTAGGTTCTAATGGAACTATCACTTCCCCAAGTTAAAAACGACAAACCTTAATGCAACCTAAAACTGTATTAACTTTCCTACCTGTATTACTGACTCATGATGATCTTTAAGTTCACTAAAAACTCATCTCTTTTTCAGATGAATTCCTGACTCTAGCCATGTTTCCCTGGAAGCTCACTCCAACTCTGAACTCTCTCTACTCACTTGCTACCTGGCCCATTCATTCATCTCTACAAAACTTTCTCTACTACCCACAGCCCCCCCTTTCCAGCTCCTTATTTTGTGTCGTTGACCCCATTATAATACAAGCTCCCTGAGGGCAGAAACTGTCATTCTCTAATGACAGTGCTTACTTAGCACATTTCATGGTACATAGCAAATGTGAATAAACTGCTGAAATGCTGAATAAATGCTTGTTGACTAACTTATTTTGTACTTATGAAGGTAATTATTTTCAATCAAAATGTAAAACTTTATACATTTTTTCTCTTAAATTTAGTCCTCCTATATTTGACCCAATGTTCTCTAACCTGTCAGGATTCTTTCAGATTCTGACTGTCAACAAATGTTACCAGCTTTGTGACATCTGAACTTTGTTCAAACTAATGAAGAAATGTTAAATGGCACAGGGGCAACCAAGTGCTGATACACAGAACACATCCCTCAAGAACCCTTTCAAACTGACAACTTAACGACTACTTTTTAAATTAGTGAGTTCCAAAACTAGCCCATACCAATCTATGCTTTTTACACTCGCATGAAAAAAATTTATCTGCAGCCTTTCCCTGATCTATCGGTCTAGTAAACCTGTGATAAAAAAACAAATTATGCTAATCTGCCATAGTGTGTTTGAATCTTTGAATCTTCAAACTCAGTTTTTTTTTCTAGATGCTCAACCCTAGATTTTATTCAAGAAATAGAAAAGCTGACTAGCTCATGGTTACAGACTTCATTCTCTTCCATTTATGGAAAATAAGGACTTTTGTCTTTCCAATCCTACATTACCTCTAATCATGATTACTGATAGTGGGTTAGCAATCACAATTGTTAGTTTTTAGTTCCTTAGAATATATATGATGATAATATTTTCACAGCACTTAAAAAATTCTTCAAATATTTTCTCATAGCAGTCATAAGAATATTAACTCCATTATACTTTAAAACATTATATAAATGCTAGTTGTTAGCTATTATTATTACAGAAGAAAAAAACCGATTGACAGGGATTAAGAGACTTGCTCTATATTACACAGCAAGTAAGTACCCAAGGCAAGATTCAAACTAAAGTCTTCCAAACTCCAGGGCTAAGGCTCTAGTCACAGAGATCTTCCTGCTACCCACAAAAGAACAAGGGCAGCTAGCAGTACTGTTATCTCCTTAGGTATCCTGGTTGTCAATTAGTTATTTTTATCATGTCCTGTCTAGTCCAAAGATTCATTCTTATGAAATGAAAACAAGAGATGATGATAATGATGACAAAGATGGCAAAGCTGATAGCTAGAAATCATATACCACTTTAAGATTTGTAAAGTGGCTTATATATATATTATTCCATTTATTACAATGCTGCGAAATAAGCATTCCATTTTACAGATAAGAGCTGAGAAGTTCTGCCTTCTCTGTGAATTTGTTATCATCTCATCCACCTCAAGACATAGTTGTATCTATCATATTTTCTTTGGATCTTTCTCTTTCCTCCAACATAACTAAAAAAATTCTTTTTGTTAGACATATTTTACACTTTCAGCTCCTCCCAGGCAGATTGGTCCCGACACTATTCTTACAAGAATGTATTCATCTATTGCCTACATTTGCTTCCATCTTCTGTTTATGTCAGTCTGTTTGTATCTCATCCTATCAAGTTTCAGTGATACCTATGTAGACACATTCGGCCCCTTGTATTAGGACCTCTACTTCATCTTGCTTGTTACTCATCCTTGGTACCTTTAGTTATACGAGGCTGTGAGTTTTTATTACTGGTTCCTTTCTTAAGTTATTTTGCCCATTAAATTTCTGGGTGCTTCTACTTCTATTGTTTCTAAATCCCTATGCTCCTTGTTATCTACCTTGGTGGATATACATAGGCAGTTTTCTCCATACTTCCTCTCAGTTTAAAGTTTTCTGATTAGATTTGCAAGATTCTAAGAAACTGTTCTAATCAACTCCTATTGGAGGATACGTATCCCATTCTTGGTCTATACTTTAAATAGAAGTCCATAAATTAAAATTCTATTTTCAGAATATTTTATCAGTTTTTCTCATCACAAATCTGTCTTTCCTTTTTGGATTTCTTGTCTTCAATGGACAGGAAAGATGGAATCAATAACTGTGCCCCTAAGCTTTTGTATGTTTTTGCTCAAGATGGAAAATTTTAGTGATGCTTTATAGATTCCTTCTGGAAACTTCATTTGTGCCCAAGTAAAGCCCCAGAAATCAATTCATTTGACAAACCAACAGTTAATCCACTTGGCAAGTACAGGAAGGACTTTGTTGTATCTTGGATAAATGATGCAGTAAGATAGTGTGCCCCTCTATTGTTGTTAATAGTTTGTCAAATAGGCGGATGATCAATATACCTTAGAGGAGAATCAAATACAACTATCCATCTCTATTTCCTTACTGGATGAACTCTCCTCTGACAGCACACAGAAATACTTATCATTATTGGTTAGGAGGAAGAGGGCTGCCTTCTCTTCAAAAAGACATTTAAGTATGTTTCATAGCTCCAACTGATCCTTTTTGATCCCCTTTCTCCTATCCTCCAACTTACTCACACAGGTCAGGCTTCTCCTCTACTTCTTAAGATTCTTTTTCTTTTCTTGTTTTTTTTTTTTTTTTGCTGTCACATTGAAGCTCTTTAGGTTTTAAAAAAGGAGTACTTCATTTCCCCTGGTAATTTAGAGAGTAAAGAGGTACTCTTTTAGCTCCTTTGTCTATTCTTAGAGCATTAAAGCTACATTCAAAACACGTAAAACAATTTCCTGGAACAGGCAAGATATGTATGATGTATACTCACTCAACTTCCCATACCTAAACTTTATATCCTTGGTCACTATCTTTCTTGCTAGCAACTCCCTTGGAAAACTACTATGACAAACTGCTAGCAGGGTTTCTCAAACTCCAGAATTGTCACTCAGCTCTTTTTCCCTTCTTCTAACTACTTATACTTTATCTTACCAATTAATTACCATCTCTCCTCCTTTAAGTTGAGTCCTTCACCCCCTTTGCTCCCTGACTTGCTCATCTCACTTCTGTACATTCTCTCTCATCTACCCTTACCTCCAACTGCTCCACCATCCTTCACTTTCCTCTCTTCTACCTCCTGTCGTTTAACTGTCCTTTCCTTCATCTTAATATCCTCTACCTTCTCCTCTATCCTTCACCTTCCCTTCCTCCTTCTAGAACAGAAAGTAATATGCACCATGACTGAGTACATCCATCAATTCTGAAAAAAAATTTAGTTTGTTGAAAAATCACTATACTTGCTGACCTGGTTAAAACTGATCAAAGACGTTATAAACACACATTTATTTAACTGTATTTTGGAAAATAAATTTATTAGCTTGGCTCTTGCATGCTCTGAAAAATATGGCAACTCAAAAACACAATTTCAGGGGACCCCTTAGTAGCCCTTAACACTTTTCCAGCCTTATTTTAGACTGCTTTCCTTCCTGTGACTCTAGTCTAGCCAAACTAGTGTTCTTGCACATTACTCATCTCCACCTCTGTGCCACTGAACTGGCTATTCTCCATGCCTAGAATGCTATCTTCACTTTTACCTTTTACAATCATTTGTTTTGTTATGTCAAGTAAGCAGGTACTTAGCCCGAAGGTGTGAACTCTGTCTCCTGTTGCTGACATAACAGGAAGGGGATGACTGAGACAGGAAGCCAATGTGCATGCATGTGTGGCGTGGTGTGTGGGGTGTGTGTGTGTGTGTGTGTGTGTGTGTGTGTGTGTAAGAGAGAGAGAGAGAGAGAGAGAGAGAGAGAGAGAGAGAGAGAGAGAGAGAGAGAGGGAGGGAGGAGGCCCAGAGAGACAATCAGAATGAAGAATTTTAGGAATTTTAGGAAGCAGAATTGTCCCAGAATCTGGGACCTGGGCTGCTACTGGACTGAGAAATGACTTGGACTTTTCTACAAGAACAGAATCTGGTGAAGGCTGAAGATGCTGCCAAGAAGGCTGCCTGGAAGGCTGAGGTTTCTTCTGGGTCCTAGGGCCAGCCAAACTGCTGGAGGACTGAAGAAGCATAACCGGGATAAGACTTTGTTTGTTTGTGGCTTGGCTGATCCTTGAGTCCCCAGCAACAGAAGTTGTGAAGGTTTTCAGATTTGCTGGACCCTGTGAACATCAGTGTGTACCAGGAATTGCCTGGAGGACTGGACAAGGACCTGGGAGCTGTCTGCCTCTGAATCCAGGGGACTGTTTGGTGGATTCAGGTTATGAGCTGGGACCATGGAAGGGGATCCAGGGAATCTGAGAGACCATCCCGAGTCAAGATGAAGAAAAGACCTCTCCTCGGATATTGAACATGTGATGAAACTGAAGTTTACTAGACACCGAGGGGTGTGTGTAATTTTCTAATGATTGTATTTAATGATTAATGATATTTAGTGACTGATTAAGTTAACCTATGATTGCCCCATGAGTGGAAGACTGACTTGTATTGTGAAATGATTGATTAAGTAAGGAGGGTTTCCCTCCTTAGGGATACCAGATTTTTGTTCTTTGTTCTAAATACTGTGACCACTTTGCTCACTAAAATGTGGCCATTTTAATGTTAAGCTGTTGTGAACACTATACTGTGATTTTCTGTTTTGTTAAGATGTAACATTGTGAATATTATATTGTGATTTATTGGGAATGTTTGTCTTGATTTGTTATAGAATAAATGGAGTGTTCACTATACTGTGTAATCAGAACTTTAAAAGCTGTTCACAGTAGCATTCTTTTTGGAAGCTGCTAGTGCATGGCATTACATTCCTTCAAGACCCAGTTCAAGCACCACATTCTACATAACACTTTAGTGATCTCCCCAACTCACAGACTTTCTCCCTCAAAATTCACTTGTATTTCTTTTGTACATTTTCTATATGTACTCATTATGTGTATTTTGTCTTTTCTGACAGAAAGTAAGCACCTTCTGGGCAGGGACTGTTTCATTCTTGCTTTTATATCTTTAGCACCTAGCAGAGTTCCTAGAACACAGTAGGCACTTAACATTAATAAATGCTTGCTGATTAGTTATAAATTTATACTGGACCTTCAGTGCTGCTCTGGAATCCTTTATTTCTCACTTTATCTTCCTTTCACACTTGCTACAGAATAAATCTCTCTGGTTCTCTGTCCCCTCACTCCTAAGTCCACATATATACATATATATATATGAGTGTACGTACATACGCACAGAGAGAGATATATTTACACATATATGTCATACACCACTCCCCTGGTACTTTAGTAAAACATAACTTTGACAGGAAAAACTGTCACATTATCATTTTTGTATCCTGTCTAGTTCTTGAATGGTTGTACTTCATTCTCAAAGAGGACCAAAATGACATCACAATGTTAAGAGTCAAGTTACAGTGCATCCTTATTCTTCTAATTATATAAAATGGTGTTATTTAATTCCTATAGGAGTTCCCCGGAAAGGCTGTACACAGGGAACTAAAATGAAAAACTGGTGACCAGTCAGAGAGACAGCATATATGTCATGTCATTTTCTAAATCAGAGCTAATGAAAGGTAAACTGAGAGCTCCTAGTCTACAAAGTCTTATTCTTCCTTAACACCAGTGGTATTGTTCTCCCTTCCCATGCTGATCTGTCTAAGTAAGTTCTAAAATTGTACGACAAAGATGTTGTTATTGATCCCTTTCTACATAATTCATAAGAATTCTTAGCAGATAAAATAAAATAACAGTTTCTTAAAACATAAGTGCTATATAATACAAAATCATATTATTCTTATTACTGTAGCATTAATAAAATTTCAAATTATGAGAGCCAAGAAGAATGGCAGATGGACATTAGGTCCTAGACACAACAAACCATATATTCAGTGTGTCCTTCCTCTCACCACAGCTATTGCTGCCCATAACTACTATCACTATTAAAAGCCATACTAAAAAAAAAAAATAGTCCCTCTTATTCTCTTTTCCAAGTAGGAACTTACTGGAACATTATTGATCCTCATACGACTCAGTGTTCTTCTGTAATAGCTGAAATCATTCTGTATAGCAGGATTTGTCATCTAGAATATAGAGTTACATTAATAAGTATATATGATAGTATTCATATAGCATATATTCATATTTAACTTAATGATTTACTGTAAAGTTATTAGAGATTAAAGTTACTGTGATATTATCTAAAAGCAATTTTTAAAAACCATCTAAGTTCAAAACCTCTCCTCCCTCCAAAATCTTTATACATAAAATAACATAAATTTAGGTAATCTTCAAATCAAAAATCCCTTACTATCCCATAATTTTACATAGATTACTAAGAACCCTTGAAAAACTGATTTATTTTTTGATAGCAAACACATATGCACATCAGATTTCCCTCTCCTCCAACTGAATAACATTTAGAAGGATTTGAATTTGAATTAAAACGATGTTCCAGTGAATACATTTTATGGGTTTATTAAACTTAGTATATTTAAACCCAAATAAACTGACTCTCTCTCAAACTGAAACTTGAGACCATTCTCTGATAGGAGGAAGACAGCCACTCTGCATGAGTAACAAAGTACTGAGATAGTAGCAATTAAAAGTGGTTAGCTGGTGACTTAGGACAGGGGTCAGCAAGGTGCCAATCCAGTTATTCCAGTAACAAGGAGGAAATTTGACAAAATGGCTAACAAAGCACTGGATCTAGAGTCAATGGATCAAGTTCTGAACTTTAAGTTTGCCACTGGCTCCCAGTGTGACCTTGGGTATATCATTTAACCTTTCAACTAGTGTTCAAATATGGAAAATAAATGGGCTTTGTGCTACACAACTGATATTTACATGGTACTCTTAAAAGTTTGCAAAATGTTTTACCTATATTTTCTCCTCTGAGCCCCCCTCCTTTTAAACTACAATAACCTTGTGAAATAGGTACTACAACTACACCATCTGATAGCTGAAACTGAGCCTGAGACATTATATGCATAATCTAGGATCATATCGCTAGTAAATGTTTGGGGCATGGCAGGTGAAGATATAACCCAGGTATGACTGATCTCAATTCTAGAGCTACTGTCTACTTTATGCCTTTAAGTTATTTCACAGTTCTAAATCTATGATCCTAAAGCTATGATCGAATTACTTTATATGACAGGAAATATGTCCTAATCATTCCTCCTAAATCTAGTCTGTCACCTGCTCTATTAATAAAGCATGTATCTGATCATATCACTTTCTTTCTCTGGAACCTACAATGGCTCCCAAATGCCTTTGGAATACAATACAATTTCCTCTGTCCTTTAAAGACCTTTATATAATCTTGCTCCAGTAGACTGATTCAGATTTATTAAGTATTATCTCTCTTTGTGCACTCTATTTTCCAACCAAGACAGTTCACTTGCTGTCCCTCACAACTGACACTCCATCTCTCATCTCTGTGCCTTTCCCTCATTAATGGAATACACTCTCTCCTCACTTCCAACTCTTACAATCCTTAACTTCTTTCAAGTGCCACCTCCTAGATAAGGCTTATTCTGAATTCTTAAATTGCTAATCTTTCTCCCCCCAGTTGCCCACCCCAATTTACTCTGTGTATGTGTGTGTGTATGTATGCTTGGACACTATCTATTTATGATATATCCCAACAATAAAATACAAACTTTTTAAAAGCAGGAGCCATTTTGTTTTTTGTTTCTCCAACAACTAATAGAATAGGTGCTTAATAAATGCTTGCAAGACAAAGTTCGTAATAGCACAAGGAACTTATGTTAGGCAGTGAGGTGTCATGGATAAATGAACAGCCTTGAGTCAGGAAATCTGGGTTCTAATCTTTCCTCTGAAAACACTGGCTATATGACCCCAGTCAAGTAAATTCACTTCTCAGTGGCTAGACAAGATGCCAAATAGCCGCCAAGGTGCATTAGTAGGAGTTTCCTCACAGGAAGCTACCTATACCAATGAAAGCACTCATGGATGAAAAAAATGGAAAAGCATCCATCTCTTCATATGTGTGTGTGTGTGTGTGTGTGTATGTATGTGTATGTGTGTTTATGTATACACACACAAACCCATATATTCATATATTCAAGAGAAAATTAATGTCACCCCATTTTGCAAATGACAAAAGAAAATAAAAGTTAAAACTGTGTGACTTAATTTTGGTCACACATTTCTATCAGAAGTACCACCAAGATTTTACCAGCTTCTTTTTTTATTTAGGTTCATTGGGTCTGTTTACTACAACTTCCTTTACATACAAGTTCTAGATTCATGACAAAAATGAATAAAAATATTCCCCTTAAAATGCGATTATTTGTGCACGGCTACAGATTTTTTTCTTTTAATGAAACAGCTATTAATTTAACAACATTCACAAAAAGCAAAAATTCTACCTTGAGTTCATCAAATCGGAGTGTGAAATGAAGAATCTCTGCAAACTGTTTAGCAAGAGCCTGCTCTCGCTCTAGGTGCTGTGTTGGAGAATATGGGGTACTTGTCAAGGCTCCCAGAAGACCTCTCAATGCTGCCTCTTAAGAAATTAAAAAATGGAAAGTTCTTTGTATTTCTTTGACATTTATCAACTACAAATGTAATCTACAACCGTGTTTTAACAATTCTCTCCCCTCCCAAGTTTTTAAACACATATTAGCAGTAAAGATAAAATATTAGTGTAAAATTTTTTAAAATGAGTAGTAATCTTATGATAAAATAAGAAATTGTTGCTTTCAATCTAAAAAATTCAATCAGAAATGGAACATTCCCACATTTCAAAAACAGAATGAGTAAATTTAACTTTTGAAATGCTATACATTTAAGAACTCAAAGAAAACATTACACCTGTTAACTAAAATACATCTGCATAAAGTGATGCTTATTTCAAAGTAATTCTTTTTTAAAAAAAAAACAACTAAAAATGGACTTGTGTATTTATATCATGATCAAAATATTGAGTTCTTTGTTAAATATGTAGTGTCTACGCAAATTGAAATAAACATGTACAAATTTAACTTTAGATAGTAACTGACCTCATAACCTAAAGCATTTTAAGCTTTCCAAGATAAATTCTACAAAATATTTTCATGAGGAAATCGTGTATACTGGTATGGAAAGATTTAGACAATAAACTTATTAGACAATACAATGTCACCTTTTTCTATTACTAGCAAAAATTTTCTTTCAAAAGTGTAAGGGAAAGCTTTTCTTATCAACATTTTTTTCTCTTCAGAAATGGATTTACTCTGAAGTATTCCATGAATGAAGAGTTATATTATAAATATGTAAATTAACTTAGTGTTATACTTCTAGAATATTATGTTAATAAATATAACAGCCCTTTCCTCAGTCTACAGTCTACTTAAGTAATAAGTATCAAAATACTAATTTACCTTTACTACTAAGTATCTAAACAAAGACCTAAAATCAATTAACTAGATCAGAGATAAAAGGAAAATAAAGAATTTATTGTTTTTTGACTACACCTGTCATTTCACTAGTATAGGCCATTCTGAGTAAGGAATGATACTAATACAAGTGGGCACTTTCTCTACAGTTTGTAGTTTTAGAAAGTTGACTCAGTTACCGAGAGGTTAAATGACTTGCCTAGGATCACACAGTCAGTATACATCAGAGGTGAGACTAGAATACAGGTCTTCCTGACTTCAAGGTTAGTTCTCTACAAACTACATCATGTTTTGCACTAAAGAACTTACCACCATGATTAATTCAAATCATATCAATACATTGCAATTGCAGAAATAGAGAAGACAAAATGCTGTTACTGAATGATACCTACTTTGTAAAGTAATAAAACCTGGAATTATTTAGTTCATGGTGTACTGATTAATAAATTTCCTATTAAGACCTACAAACTGTATTTCAAAATTTAACAACCAAGAATATCAGTCTTTGATCACTGGCCAGGAGACTTAGAAATATTTCTTAGGGGACAGAGCTGGTAGATAACTTCAAAAGTCAAATAAAGAATGCCCTACACCTGCTAGAAATGTCCATTTCAAATATAGTTGCTTCCTAGTCACTTTAACTGATGAAGCTGAACAAACTGGGATTACTGTTAAGAGCAACACCCAGCTCTGCAATTCTTAATTCCAAATAGAAAATATGGATTCCCAAAAAGCTTAGTTCATTATGCAATGATTGACTCCAGATGCCAAGTTGAAGGCATCTAAAGGCACACTTTATGCCTGAATGGCATCTAAGTAAAATTTAAAGTAGTATAGTATCAATATGTATGAAGTTAGAACTTGATGATATATGGTAATCAAAACCTTAGTAAACACAGTTTGGGGGCCTGAAAATACTAGAGATTACAGAAAATACTAGAGATGCAATGTGAATTAGATTTATATTGTAACACCAAATTATATAAACTGACAATACTTTAAAGCTCAGAGAAATATCACTTTACCATTCTTGTTAGTACGGACAAAAAGATAATATTTACATTTATATTCTACCCTATTATATTTTTATGCAATATTTTAATAAACTCTTCTACAGTATAAAAGACAAGTAGTGATTCTCCAATCTTCTGAATTGAAAATAAATTATCAACTATCTCCAAATAGAAAAGGATTTTAAAGAAAATAGTTCATGGTGTCATGATATGCATTTGATGCCAGTTTACCTTTTCTGACCTTCATTAGACTAATATAATTTGATTTTGCCATAAGTAAGGATAAAGCAGCAACATGTGAGAGAGAAATCAAAAAGAATTTTCTCTCCACCCCCCACTAATCCCTGGCAGTTCCTTTGTATAATGTAGGGCAAAACAATAAATGTCTCAGCCTTAGAATCCCAATTTATGGCATAATCCAATATGCTTGGACTAATCTCAGGAATGATTCTGACATAAAATTTAGACAATCTAGAGTCATACAAAGTCCAATTACCATATATGGAAGAACTATAATAATCTGGCAGAAAAGGGTGACATTATGCTATGAACCTGCCACAAAAGAACCTCTTCAGCTTCCATACTATTAAGGTTAAGCTTTGTAAGAACAATTAAGGCTAAGCCTTGTTACAAGAACTAAGAACAGGGCTCCTGTGCACATCAAGAAAACTAGTAATTAAGAAAGGTAGGGCTGATGAAAGTATAATGTATTTAAAATTCCTTAATATGAAAATTTAGCTGAAATTATCAACTTCAACTTTAAGAGCTCCATTTAATATCAGGCTGCTTATATATTGGCCATATTTTCAACTTACCTAACCTCTGAGAAAATTCATAAAATTTCTTTAGTTTGCCTACTAGTGGAATAACTGCACCCCATGCCTTCTCTTGCAACTTCTCATCAGCTGGATGCTGTATTGCCTTCAAAATTTAAAACAAAATAGATAAAAGTTAGATTTTTTTTGCACTTTATTTTTATTTTTTAATTAGCTTTTGTTTATTTTTTAGTTTACATCATTCATTTCCATGAGATTTTGAGTTACAAATTTTCTCCCCATCTTTCCCTTACCCACTACCCCAAAACAGCAATCCCCTTGTATACCCCCTCCCCCAATCTGTTTTCTCCTATGTCCTCCCCCATCACCTCTCTGACTTTCCAGTAGGGCAAGATGGATCTCACTACCCCAGTGCCTGTATATCTTAATTCCCAGTTGCATGTAGTTAGTAATAATAATTATTTATATATATATATATATGTAACATTTGATTACAGAACTTTAAATTCTAGATTCTTTCCCTTCCTCCCTCATCACCCACCCCCACTGGAAAGACAAGCAATTCAATACAGGCTGTACATGTGTAGTTACACAGAACATTTCCACATGTAGACTGACTATATTTCCCTCCTTCCTATCCCACCTCCCCCCACCTTATTCTATTCTCTACTTTGTCCCTATTTCTTTACAGAAGTGTGCTTCTAACTACCCTCCCCTCCCACGGTGCCCTCCCCTCCATTATCCCCCCATCTCGTTCCCATCCTCCCTACTCTCCTGTAGGGCAAGATACCCAATTTAGAGTGTATGTCATTCCTTCCCTAAGCCAAATTTCCTTTTGCCTTCCAGTTCTTCCCCTCCACTGTAAGTTATCCCTTGCCTCTTCTATATGAGATGATTAACCACATTCTGTCTCTCCCTGTCTCCTCTCATTCTATTCCTCTCCCACCTCAGAATTTCACCTTTTAAAATATCATCCCTTCCTATTAAAATGATTCTGTGCCCTGTCTATGTACACATATATACACACACTCAGATATGTATTCATACACATATATATATATACTCTCCTATATAGACATATGTGTATATATACATATATATATACATTTATATTCCCTTCACCTATCCTCATACTGACAAAACTTTCGTAAGTTGCAATTATCATTTTTCCATAGTGGCATGTAAATAGTTCAATTTTGATAAGTTCCTTATGATTTCTTTTCACTGTTTAACTTCTTATGCTTCTCTTGCTTCTTGTATTTGAATGTTAAATTTTCTATTTAGTTGTTTTTTTCAGCAAGAATGCTTGAAAATCCTCCACCTCATTGAATGATCATATTTTCCCCTGAAACATTATACTCAATTTTGCTGGGCAGGTGATTCTTGGTTTAAATCCTAGCTACCTTGATCTCCGGAATGTCATATTACAGGCCCTTCCATCCCTTAAGATAGAAGCTGCTAGATCCTGGGTTGTCCTGATTGTGTTTCCACAGTATTCAAATTGTTTCTTCTTGGCAGCTTATAATATTTGCTCCTTGATCTGGGAACTCCGGAACCTGGCTATAACATTCCTAGGAGTTTTCTTTTTGGGATCTTTTTCAAGAGCAGATCAGTGAATTCTTTCAAGTTCTATTTTGCCCTCTGGTTCTAAAATATCAGGACAATTTTCCTTGAGAATTTCTTGAAGGATGATTTCTAGGTTCTTTTTCTGATC
>CM053587.1:272651130-272681489 GCA_028646515.1 Pseudochirops corinnae
CCTCTATGGCCTGTAATGAGTTTACATTTTTCTTGGAAGCTTTTGGTGCAGGAGTTCTGTGTTCTCTTCCTCCCATTCCATGCTTTGATCCTTTTTGTCCTCAAAAAAGGAATCTAAAGTTGGATTGCTGAGCTTGGTTTGCTTCCTTTGCCTGCTCATGTTACCAGTCAATTAACTTGATTTTTGAGCCACAGTAGATCTCTGCTTCCCGGGGGAGACCTTTGTTCCAAATCGCCAGGGTTTTCGCAGCTGCCAGAGCTATTAGGAGGCCACCATCTCTGCAGCCCCCACCTGCTTTGGCTCATTGGTCACACACTTCAGGACCATCATCCAAGACCACAATCCCAATCCAGGTAGGTTAATGCAAGAGCACTTAGCCTCTGAATGATCACTTGGCCCCCCGGCAGCAATCTGCAGGCTGGGAGCTTCTGAAGCAGCCACATGGACGAGCTGCTGGTACCGCTTCCACTGCCTTCTTGCCTTGGGGGCCGGCAGCCAGACCCGTTTTTCTCGCCCAAATTTAGATGAGTTCCACTGACCTTTCCCTTTGTCCTTGGGTCTTACGGGTTGATAATTCTGGAAACTGCCACAGCTGCTGGTGATCCACTCTCCCAAGTGCTCCAGCCGCGACTTGTCCTGACCGCCCTGGAGCTAAGCCACCGTTTCAGGCCCAGCTGGTTTTGGCTCCCAGCGTTCTGCAATGAGCCCTTCCCGTCTACCTGCTGGGCTGCCTTTAGCAGGAGATGTGTTTTCCTGTAATTTTGTGAGTTCTGGAGCTCTAAAATTTGTTTAGAGTCATATTTTATAGGTATTTGAGGTGATTATGGGGGGAGATGTGGAGTTCTCCTGCTTCTATGTCACCATCTTGACTCTGCCCCCCTAAAAGTTAGATTTTTTAACAATTGTGCAGTCTTTCTTTTAATGGAAAGTGCTTTATAACACTACTCTTGGAACAGCATGAAGATTTCTTCACCCTTCTTTCTCGACAGAAGATTTTTTGTTTGTGAGATATACAACATGGGTCAAATTGCACAGGGGAAAAAATTCTTGTAGATCTGTTTCAAACTGACACTAAATACCATCAATGCAGATTCAATACAATTTCTTCACATCTTATCACTTTCATTTTAAAAAATCTATCAATTACACTGCGAAAACTTCACTTACTATTGCATCGCTACAGACTTGCAAAATAACACATCTTCCTTAACATATATATCAACAACATATCATATGTACGTAACTGTATAAGCATCTTTAACCTCATTTGTTCATCCACTTGTAATGCAAAATATAAATGTCTAAGTTCTTCTAAATAGATCACAAAGATCTTTAGACATATAGACAGTTCTCCTTCCCCCTTACTATCTGCAAGTGGATTCATTCAAAGTTTTACATATGATTTGCTAAACATCATTTCACCAGTAAAAAAAAAGCTAAAGGTAGAATGAATGTTTCTTCTCTGGAATGAGCAAGTCTGTACTTAGGCTTATATGAGGCAGACAAACCTTTAGGTGTCATATGCTTTGTTATGAGCAAAGTTTATTTTTACTCATCAAGAGGAAATAAGTATTTCTAGAAAACGTTTGTCTTGTTTTGCTGATTTATTCTTCATGTATATTTTTAAGAGGCAATTTCAACATATTAGGGCTCATGCTTGATGTTTGTTTAGTTGTTTTTCAGTCTTGGTAAAGACACTGGTGCGGTTTGTCATTCCTTTTTCCAGCTCATTTTTATAGATGAGGAAACTGAGACAAACAGGGTTAAGTGACTTGCCCAGGATCATATAGCTAGTAAGTGCTTGAAGCTGGATCTGAATTCAGGAAAAGAAGTATTTCTGACTGCAGACCAAGCACTCTATCCAATGCACTACCTAGCTACTACCCAGGGCTCATACTAGATGCAGCTAAATCATCCATACAAAAAAATAAGTACAGCAATCTTTCCCCAACATCCAACACATTGCTGTTAAATGATCTTCCTTACACACAGTAACTAACGATGCCATCTCCCTACCCAACCAACTCTAGAGGTTATTGCCTCTAGGATAAAATAATAAACTCCTCTGCTTAGCTTTTAAAACTCTTCACAACCTGACACTGACCTATCTTTTTTTTTTGGCTTTTTAGAGGGGGAAGGACAGGGCAATTGAAGTTAAGTGACTTGCCCAAGATCACACGGCTAGTAAATGTTAAGAGTCTGAAGCCACATTTGAACTCAGGTTCTCCTGACTCCAGGATTGGTGGTCTATTCACTGTGCCACCTAGCCACCTCATGACCTATTTTTCTAATTCAACACACATCACTCTTCTACTCTGCTCCAGTCAAATTGGCCTCCATCTCTATATTTACAATGGATAAACCCAGTGCAGGGAATGTACTGCCTCTGAACCTCTATCTCATAGAATCCCTTTCTTCCTTTAAGATACAACTCAAGCACCATCTTCTACATGAAATCTTTCCTCATTTCCATAAGAGTTGGTACCTTTCATTCCAAGCTACTTTATCTTTAACTACTTTACATTAATTTGTATTTTCACTTTATACTTACTCTGTATATACTTAATAAGTACCTGTACTGTCCTATTAGAATTTAAGCTTTTAAATACTGATTATTTCATTCACTGCTTTTGTATCCCCAGAGCCTAGCAGAGATGCCTGGCATTTAGCAGGCACTTAATAAATGTTTGTTAATTGATTAATCAATAAGAGTACTTGTAAATATAAAATATAACAAATATTCTGGATTTGGACTTCTTTCTTTGTGATTCTGCTAACTGTGTATATTATCTCTACTTGTCCTAATACAACCGCATCAGTAGATTTTCTTTCCAAACCAGATTAATTCCACTTTTAAAAGGCAACAAAAAAGGCAATTATTTAAATTCAATTGTTGAAAATTTCAAATTACTATCTGTAATAGTTCTTGAATTGTTTCAATGCTTTAAAAGTTCCAAGTTTCCGGGATTTATATTTAACAAGATGATTCTACTAAAGTACATAATAGAATTTTATGGCACTTTTCACTTTACATAAAAATTGTTTTATATAAAGAGCTTTCACACTACACGTTCAAATGTAGCAAACAGTGTGATACTAAGAGTCATTTGCATAATAAGTTTACATAATTAATGGTAACAGTGGTAGACTGTGCCTACACTGAAATCTAACAAAAGTCAACAATCTGATCTCATCACCAGGTACTATATTGCATAATCACTACACTGTACTCAATGTCAACTGCAGTAAATTCAGGGTGATGGTCTCACTCTTTTCAACTGATCTGTACTTTGTTTTTATTGAAAAATGTTGATGTATTTATGCAGGACCTGTACTTGAAAATACCCAACAACTATGGCTCCTGCTTTGAAGTACCCAATTCAGAAAACTTGTTCTTAAATAATTCAATCTTTGCCATGTAAGTAATACAACGGGAACAAGTAGGATACTTCTTTTACTGATTTCTCAAAGCTGAGAAATGGAAATTCCTGAACACTAATATGTCTTTCTAAGGAAATTATCTTAGTATTTTTTTCCACCAAGAATCACATGTGGTAGGAACAAAATTCGGCCTATATTGAATGCCTAAGGAAGGAATCTTGTGGAGGTATAATACACATACACAGCTCATAGAGTCAGAAGAAAGGGCAAACATATTCTTTGCTTTTGGGTATTCCCAGGCCACTCCTCTATCATTCTCCATTCAAAGACCATTCTTCCTTTGGTTTATACAATGTATTTGAGCACCCACTCTCACTCTTATCCTAAAAGCTATGTCAATGCACTTATCCCAGATTTTTCTTTCAATTTTAAAATTTCTGTATTTCTTGGCCCAGAGTTTTCCTACTTACCCCATTCTGCCAGTATTCTTGGTGTCTTTAACCTTTATATTGACAACCTGCTACTGGCTCACACAATTCCTCAACTTCTTTAACACCAATGACCTCTACGCTCTGATCTACTTAATCTGTACACTAACATGGGGTTCGGGAGATCAGGAAAGGGCTTATGTAGAAGGAGGCTTCTAAGCTTTGTTTTAAGGAAGCTAAGGATTCTACTACAATGCAGAAGGGAGGGAGGAGTACATTCCATATACTGGGAAAGGAAATGATTACGTTTGCAATGGTGTTGAAACAAAAAATGAACTCTTATATACAGCACACAGCTAATGCGGCAGTTTGACTAGAAGAAAACATGTAAAGGGTAAAAGAACAGAAACATAGTATGGAATCAGTAATTAGGGTTTTTTATTTTGTTGTTGTGATCTTAAAACTTAGCGTTATTGAAAAGGGCATTAGGTTGACTACATAATGCTTCTTTTGGAGGATTGAGAATTTTTTTTTAACCATGGGAAACTTTGCTGTCTCTAGGAAAAACAATGGAAAGGACCTTCTTACCTTGCTGTACTTATTTATCCTGTTAATTTGTTACCTTTTTCCAGAATAGTCAAACAATAACCATAAGTATGATTGACTGTATTCTATACTACCCTCACTTATTGTTTTATCTTCTCAATTAAGTACAAAAATTAGAAAAATATTAGGTTTTGCTTAACTCAAAGAAGAACCTAATATACATAGTGCTAAGATTTTGTGCTTGTGATGAAAGTCTCTCACCTTACAACTATAAGAAAAAAGAATGCTCTGACTTAAGAAAATGCAGAATATTTTGTCAGTTCTTTAAAAGCAGGTGGGAGCTACGTCATGGGGGGGGCTTAAAGATTAAACAGAGGATTTTACATGTTATCCTAGAAGCAAAAGGAGATTCCCTTAGGAATGTATGGTAGACTTGTGTTTGACAAGTATCAACTGGCAGATCTATGATCTCTTCCTCATCACTGATTTCTTCCCAACTACCTATAAAAATGCTTGTCTCATCAATCCTAAAACCATTCTTCCACCTTCAAGCCCATACAGATACTAACCCATCCCTCTCATCCTTCAATGTCCTCATTATCACCACAAGAACTTCCTTACCACTTTTACTGAGGCCCCCTTCAGTCTTGACGCTGTAAGATCACAAATTTAGAGGTCAAAGGAACCTTAGAGATCAATTAGTGGAAAAAAAAGCCCAGAAAGGTAAAGTGACTTGCTCAAGATCACATGATGAGATGACTACTCCTTACCAAGGCTAATTCCCTCTAACTTGTTCAAATGATCCCATTTCATCCTGTTCCCTCCAACAGATTGTCCCCTTTGTCATCCCCACTCTTCCACTTATTTTCAATCTCTCCCTCTCTACTGGCTCATTTCCTACTGCCTACAAGCATGCCCACCTTTCCTTCATCCTAAAAAACAAACAAAACCTTATCTGATCCTTCCATCCTCTCTATCATCCTACGTCTTTTCTACTCTTTGTAGTTAAACTCCTAAAAGGCTATCTAAAGTAGGTGCCTCCACTTTCTTTCCTCTCATTCCCTTCTTAACCCCTAACAATGTCTCTCAGCATACCATTCCACCAAAACTGTTCTCTCCAAAGTTACTAATGATCTCTTAGTTGGCAAATCCAAAGGTCTTTTACCAAGTCTCATTCTTGCTGACCTCTGCCTACAGCCTTTGACACTGTTGATCATTCTCTCCTCCTTGATATTCTCTTTTACCTGGGCTCTCTTCTCTTCTCTCTCTATGCTACTTCACTTTGGTGATTTCATCAGCTCTCATGGATTTATATGATTCTTCAATTCTACCTATACTGCCCCAAACTCTCCAATTGCCTTTCAGATATCTTGAACTGGATGTCCAGTAGACATTTTAAATTCAGTATGTTCAAAACAGAATTAATTATCTTTCCCCCTAAACCCTCCTACCTTCCCTATTAATCCAGAAAACAACATCATTCTACCAGTACCTCAGGCTTACAACCCAGGAGTCATCCTGGATTCCTCACCATCTTTCACCCCCAGATCCAAGCTGCTGCCAAGGCCTGTCGATTTCACCTTTGCAGCATCTCTCCAACATGTACCCTTCTCTCCTCTGACACTGTCACATTTCCTCAACACCTCACTCCTAGATTTTTCAAGAGACTGCTGGTGGATCTGCCTACCTCAAGTCTCTCCCCATTCCAATTTTTCCTTCATTCAGTCACCAAAGTGATTTTCTTAAAGCACAGGTTCAATCTGTCATTATTCCGCTACTCAATAAACTCCAGTGGTTCCCTATTACCTTCAGAATTTAAAAAAAAAAATTCTACTTGGCATTCAAAGCCCTTCATTACCTATCCTTATCCTCCTGACTTCCTAGTTTTTTTCATACCTTTATTATTCCCTCTGTCATGTACTCTCTGATCCAGTGACAGTAATCTCCTGGCTCTCAGTCCACAGAGGGTAAGGGTGTCAGACAACTGGCCAGAAGGAGATTACAGGGGATCTTCTGCTGACACTAGGTACAGGACTTAGTTGTATTATCCATATACCATTCCAGGTTACAGTCTCAGGGCAAGGAAGAAAAGGAGTACTGGCACACTAGAGCATGTAGCCACAGCATAACAGGGGCCCAGATCATAGTTCCAGGGTGGAGAGTACTTGTGGTTGCTCACAGATTAGAGCACAGTCCAGGTGAGTAGTGGCCACATTTCTCCTAAGATCATACCACCTTGAAAGAACTGAAAACTTATACGCCTCCAGAACCAGTTCTGAAAAAAAGCAGCACAAAAAAAACTTAAGCTTGGGATAGTACCCATGTCACCCCAGGAGCACAGCCTAACTGTAACATGAAGTTAAAAGTCAAGAAATAGACTGGGGAAATGAGCAAACAAACCTAAAAAACCTGGGGGAGAGGGGGAGACTGATCATAGAAAGTTACGATGCTAACAGAGAAGATCGAAACACAAACAGAAAAAGACATTAAAATCAAAATTGCTACATTCAAAGCCTCAAAGAAAAATGTGAATTGGTCTCAGTCCCAAAGAGAATTACTGGAAAAACTAAAAAAAAAATTTAAAAATCACAAAAGAGATGTAGAGAAAACATTTAGAAAAAGAATAAAAGTGTTGCAAGAAAATGACGAAAAAAGTCAACAACATTTTAGTAAAGGAGGCACAAAAACATACTGAAGAAAATAACTTAAGAAATCAAACAGGCCAAATGGTAAAAGAGGCACAAAAATCTACTGAAAAGAACACCTTAAAAAGCAGAATTGACCAAAATGAAAAAGAGCCCCAAAAATTCAATGAAGAATTAAAAAAGCAGAACTGGGCAAATGAAAAAAAAGATGCACAAGAGTTCAATGAATAAAATAATTCCTTAAAAATTAGAATTGGGAAAGTAGAAGCTAATGACCAGATAGGACATCAAGAAACATCCAAATAAATCAAAAGAAGAAGAAATAGAAGAAAATATGAAATATCTCACTGGAAAAATAACTGACTTAGAAAATGGATCAAGGAGAAATAATTTAAGAGTTAAAGTCAAGATCACGAAAAGAGCCCAGACATCATCTTTCCAGAAATTATCAAGGAAAACTGCCCTGGTATCCTAAAACTAGTGGGTAAAATAGAAACTAAAAGAATCTATTGATCACTTTCTGAAAGAGATCCCAAAATAAAAACTCCAGGGAGTATTACAGTCAAACTCCAGAGCTCTCACAGTAGGAAAAAAAATACTGCCAAGTAGCCAAAAGGAAACAATTAAAATATCATGGGACCACAATTAGGATTAACATAAGATTTAGAAGCTTCTATTACATTAAAAGAATCAGAGGGCTAGGAATATGATATTCCAGAGGATAAAGGAGCTGGTATTAAAACTAAGAATCACTTAGTCCGCGTAACTGAGTATAATCTTTCGGTGGGAAAAAAAAAAGGACATTTATTGAAAAATAGATTTTTCAAAAATTTCTGATGAAAAGACAAGAGCTGAATTTGGCTTTCAAATACAAGACTCAAGAGAAGCATAAAAAGGTAAAGAAGAAAGAGATAATATAAGGGATTCAATAAAGTTGAACTGTTTTTTAAGATGAGACTTGTAATTCTTAAGAACATTCTCATTATTACAGCAGTTAAAAGGAACATACATAGACAGAAAGCATGGTTAAGCTGACTATAATGGGATGTGATCTAAAAAAATAAAATTAAAGAGAAAAAGAGATGGATATGATGGAATATCTAAAAAAAATAAAACTAGGGTGAGAAAGAGAGATGCAATGGGAGAAGGGGGATGCAAAAAAGCATTTACAGCAGAGAGGAAGATGGGGGTATGTGAGGTAACAGGCAATGCTTACTCTCATCAGAACTGGTTCAAAGAGGGAATAACATACATTCAGTTGGGCATAGAAACTTTATCTTACTGTACAAAAAAGTAGGAAAGAAGGCAGGGGGTAGGGGTAGGGGTTGAGGGCCAATAGAAGGGAAGGCAGATTGAGGGAGCTGTTGGTCTGAATCAAAACACTAGGAAGAGGGACAGAGTGAAAGGAGAGAAAAACAGAGAAATATGAATAGGGGAAAAAATAAGATGGAGGAAAAATACAGTAATCATAAATGTGGAAAAATTTTTTATATCAGGTTTCTCTAATAAAGGAAGTATTTCTCAAATATATAGAGAATGGAGTCAAACTTATAAGAATACAAGTCACTTCCAATTGACAAATGGCCAAAGGATATGAACAGGCAGTTTTTAGAAGAAGAAATCAAAGCCATCTAAATGAAAAAAATGCTCTGAATATCTAATCAGTGAAATGCAAATTAAAACAGCCCTGAGCTACCACCCCACACCTATCATTTTGGTTAATATGACAGAAAAGGAAAATGACAAATGTTGCAGGGTTTGTGGGGAAACTGGGATGCCAAAGCATTACTGATGGAGTTGTGAACTAATCCAACCATTCTGGAGAGTAAAGCACAAAAATTCCCAAAAAGGTGTAAAACTATATATACCTTATGACCCTACCACTACTAGGTTTGTATACCAAAGAGATTTTTTTGAAGGAGATGGGGGTGGGGAGGGAGAGGAGGATCTATATGAACAACAATATTTATAGCAGCTCTTTTTGTGACAGCAATGAAATGCAAATTGGGGGGACACCTATCAACTGGGGAATGGCTGAACAAGTTGTAGTATATGATTATGATGGAATAGTACTGTGCTTTAAGAAATAATGAACAAGATTCTTTCAGAAAAACCTGGAAAGACTTACATAACTTGATGCAAAGTAAACTGAGCAGAACTAGGAGAACAGTCCAAAGGACTTGATGAAAAATGCTACTGACCTTCAGAGAAAGAACTGATAGAGTCTAAATGCAGATGGAAGCGATTTTTAAAATTTTCTTTATTTTTCTTGGTTTTGGGGGGGAAAGCAGAGGGCTGTTTCCTTTCACAACCTAATATGGAAATATGCTCTGTATGACTGCACATATATAACCTTTATCAAATTGCATGCCTTCTTAATGAGGGGACTGGGGAGAGAAGGAAGAGAATTCGGCACACAAAATTTTTTAAAATGAAGTTAAAAATTGTTTTTACATGCAATTGGGAAAACAATAAAATATTAAAATGCTATAACAAATAACTCATTTCCACAGCAGGAAAAAGTTCCTAAAGTTACTCACTTCATGCAATAGAGCTAATTTCCTTTGCCATAATCAGCTTAAACAGACAACTTGATAAGTCTCCACAAAATTATGTATATATTTTTTCTCTCCACTTCCTAATTTTCTTACCTAAAGAGCTTTTTGTATAGTACCCTATTCAAAAGTTTTTCTTTAAATAAGTTTGTATTACATAAAAGTTTCAGGTTCCAGATATTACTCTAATTTTTTATAAGTAAATTAACCAAACTATGAAAGCCAGGAGTATTGAAAAGTGTTAGTTCCTAGTTGAGTGGTCTATGCACTAAAACTCGTTGTTGTTTAGTCATTTCAATCATGTCCAACTCTTCATTACCCCATCTGGGGTTTTCTTGGCAAAGATACTAGAATTGGTTTGTCATTTCCTTCTCCAGTTCCTTTTTATAAATGGGGAACCTCAGAGGCAATCAGGGTTAAATGATTTGCCCAGGATCACACAGCTTATTTTTTTTCAGGTCACATCTGAACTCATAAAGAGGAGTCTTCCTGACTTCAGGCTGAGCATTCTTCCATGGCACCACCTAGTTCCCCACCAAAACTAGATAAAACCAACTGAAGAAGCAGTCTTCAAAAGAGAAATTTCTAAAAAGTATTCATGTCACCAAGTGATTGAGCTTATTTTAAAATATTACTGACCAACAAGGAGACAACTTTTAAAATTTTCTGGATCACAATATTCAAAAGATAAATATTCCCTAAATACTCATCTACCAGGGAAGAACAAGATTAGATCATTTGTTCAAGTTCCATTCTTTCCCCCATATACATTAATGAACTGTTTTAAGTAAAATATCCTGCTTTTGTTAGTCATTAACAGAATTAAAAGAGCAGTGAAAAATTAAAAGTATATCTGACAGCACAACAGTAACTCAGATTCTTAATCTTTATTAATGCATAGAAGCTCAATCTAGGTAATTCTTCAAAAACAGGAGTTTAGACAGAAATCTGATCAATATGTTCACTTTTCTTCCTTAGAGCAATAAAACAGAATTCTATAGTATACCTAATAGAACAATACCGAACCTGGTTAAATATAGGCAGTATAGGAAAATTCTTTATTGTAGAATATTTTCTCTATTTTAACAAGATTTTCTCACAATTTTATATTTAAAAAAAATCAAGCAACTGAAATTAAAATCGTACTTTAAAAGGAAAAAGTTTCACAGTTCAGTAAAAGAGGATTTTGATATATTTTGTTAACGTTTGAAAGTGAATTTTTGAAAATGTTTATCACCATGCTTTACCTCTCGTATCTCATGGCCAGCTCCTCTGTATGATTGTAAATCCTCCAGGATGCCTTCTGCATCTTTTAATACTACGTTCACCTGATTATAAATTTCCTTTTCAGATTCTGTAGGCTGGGCATCTAAATACCAGGAAAGCACAAGAAAGTTATAGGGCTATATATGTGCATGTATGCATACACATTATAGAACAACATATATCACAATAAATCATTAAGTATCTAGCTTTCTGCAGAAAAGCTTTATTTCACATACAAATCTGCAACTCAGGATAATGTAAGTTTTTTTTGTTAGTTTACTGTCTAGATCATCATTTACCATAATGAGCTCAAAGAACAACCCTTAAAATTTAAAACTATCATTTTTTTTTTCTGTTAAAGGATTCAATGATTCAAATTGAAGGCCTATTTTCATAGACTGAATAATTTTATATATATAATATATATTCTCTCTAATTTTCAATTATAAAGTTATTAAATGGAATACATTTTTTAAAGGCTTTAAAAATTTTCTGAAAAGTACTTGAGGAACTAGATAAAGTTATCTAATTACAATTACTAGCACAATGCTAGTCACAAAAAGTGTCAGGCATATAATAATATGCCAAATACAAAGTGAATCTTTTATAGTTTGCTTTTACTCTAGTTAACAGAAATTTCCTAGAAATATTTTGTTAGGTAGAGTGGACAACTCAAAAGCACTCTAGAGAATAAGACGAAATAAAGTAGGGCTGTGGTGGGGCTGGAGTTGGAGGTAGGGAGAGACAGGGGAGGGGTGAGTGCCTGATTTTGTTGATTTAAATCTTTGTAAGGAGAAATTCCCTCTGACAATGCAGATCAGCAACTAGTCATGTAATTTACAATGTTTGCCAAGTAGCCTGGGTCCCTCCAAGGTTAAGTGTCTGGCCCAAGATCACAAAATCATGTGTCAGAGGACTTAAACGCAGGTCTTCCCTGATTCCCACATGAGCCATGCTGGTAATTTTAGCTATTTTTGTATTGTATATTTCTTATTTCAATCCAATGCAGCAAACACTGTACTCTGAAAGCATTTCCATTACAAAATAACAGAATAATTTCTTTAAGAATTTAGAAAGGGATTGTATTTGAAGAATATCCATTATATTTTCTCAGTTCTGAGATTTCCTCTTATCAGGGGGGAAGTACACACCTACAATGCTATACTAAGGACAATTTTAAATTTTAGGATGTTTCCCTTCAATTTAAAGATGAATCCTTCCCCATTTTTTGTTCTAAAATTGGGGGAAAATTTAGTTTTGTAAGTTTCTTTCTCCCATCACCACCCTTAGAAATTAAGTCACAGAAGAATAAAGAATAGAGAGAAAAGAGGAAAGACAGTAGAGGGATGGAAGCAAAATGAAAACAGTTTAAAAACTGCCATAATTCTCTTTTATGACAGGAGTAACTCATAATACTAATTCAATTTTCATCGCATTATACTTAAATAGCTAAAAAATACACTAAAACTTATTTTCAAAAATTCTAAACTTTTGACAATTATACTATCAATATTTTATGTGAAATAATCTTGAAATTTACTATAATTCAACAACAAAATAAAGCTGAATCTATTCTTTTAACTAACATTTATTAAATGCCTTAAATAGTTTAAGGATCAAGTATGCATTCACATATTAATTTATTAAAATACTCTATGTGGCACATTACCCTATACACAGAACACAAATATTTATTGAATGAAGTTGTTTTTTTTTTTTTATTCTGTTTCAGAGTTTCTAGATTCATTTGGAAAGAAAATTTTAAACATAAAAATAATATAGCTGTGTTCAAATGATAATTATCTTAAAGCAATCATTTACATTGGGTTTATTAGTCTAAATGGCTTTTTAGTCTAAATCACTGAGCAGTAATAATTATCTTTAACTGGGATTTTTTAATTCCCCCAAAATATTAATTCAAAAGACATTAAGCAGGTTTAACTTTTGAAAATACTTACTCTAGGTGCAGCTGAAAACAATATTTTCACAGGCAAAAATACTGGCTAGTATTCTTTTTTGCATGAAGTAATTCAATTGTAAAAAATATCACGAAATACATTATAGGTTGAATCCATTTAATAAGAATTTATGACAAGATATTTAAAATATCTGCATAATGTATCTAAGGCATTTCTAAAGCTGGAAAACATTTACATTAAATCATGCAAGTTTATCTGTGGATGACTAGCTGTTGACAAAAAAATCTGACATTTAGACACTGAGACTAACATACAAACAGAACATTATCAAGTAGCCTTAAGTAGATCTCACAAGTAGTTATTATAGTTTAAATTAAAACTTTAGCAAACACCAAGAAATTTTTAAAAATAAAGGGAAAGATTGTAGTTCCCCTCTTTTTAAAAAAACATCTAGCATCACACTAAACAATTTTTAGACTATCACAGGAAAGTCACATTTATAATTTTGAAAGCTGCTGAAGACTGCTGGAGAAATGAAGACAAAAACAGGAAAAATAGCAGACAGGTAAGCACTAATTTACTGATAGCAGTTCATGCAAGAGGAATGAAATGCTAAACATAAGATAGAATAAAAATGAGGTACATTATATTATGCATTTCAAATAATATTGGCATTTTTATGTAATGCAATCAAGACTTGTCACTTTTGTTTTTCTTGGCAAATCACTGCTTTACAGAATTTGAAGAAAAATGTACTATTTGTCCACCTAACAAAAGAGCATTCATTTGATAGTAACATAGTGGTGCATTTACTTCAGCCAGTAGGCATGCACTGATTGCTCACTAAACTTAATTCTAAAAGACATTCAAGAGACAACGAAGGCATGTTTAAATCACTCCTTTTTCTGTTTAACAATGAAATTAAATGCTTCAACATTTTTGAGAACACTGTTTCAAAAAATGGAAAGGATCATTAAATATGATTGTAAATTCAAAGAAAATGGTCCCACAACACAAAAGGGCACAAGGGTTTTTAAGAAATACAAAGGAAAAAAAGGGAGTTTCAATTTGGGAAATTACTATAGTATAAAATGAATTTATGAATTCTTCACCCACAACAAACAAACAAACCCTTGCATGAATTAAAGTAGGTTACACTGTAATGTGGCTCTATTTGGACCGATACACAAGCGTATATACTGGACTTTTTTTTTTAACAGAGATGCTAATAAAGCTAACTGGATATTTTAAGAGAACAGATGAAAAGTACTGAAAGATACAAGATGAAAAGATTTTTTCTTAAAAGAAATAGAGGGATTAATTTATAGTAAAATGCTTAATGGCAGTCAAATGGATAAAAGAGATAAAAGTAAAAAGGAAATGTGGAAAGAAAAAGGACATGCAAGAGACTTCAGAGAAACAATAAAAGGGGAAGTTTATTATACTGTTAAAAGGTCAATAATAATTAGGACAAAAGTATGGTCAAGTTTAAAGGCACAGTTGCGTTAAATTCTCATTTCAACTGAAAATGATCACTTCAAACTCCTTTGTTCTTGACTTCATTTTCCTTAGTGATAAATGGAAGTCTCTGTGTGTGCGCTCCACCTATATATATATATATATATATATATATACATATACATATATATGTATATATGTATGTATGTGTATTCTATGCATACTCTCAGCTCAAATAAGCTGAGAAGTGACTTGAGTTATCTCATAGCAATGCTAAATAGAACATTATGATTAGAAAACACCTTGAAAAAGCTCTTACTATGCCTTTAATGAGTCATTAATGCTTTTGGTTTCTGTTTCGTTTTGTATTTAAACTAGACCAGTGGTTTTGCTGGTAAAGCCAGATCCCAGTAAAGTCTTTGGAAGTATCTGGGGTACTACAGAAACCGACTTCTTCAGGGTTACACAGAGGCAGCACAGAATCAAGCATTCCTGATTCTAAGACTAGATTTCTAATCATTCAGTCAAGCTATCTCTCCTTTCTTCCTATAATAACTGCTAAAAACATGGAATAGTTAGATACAGAAAATTAATTAAGCTTAAAGTAATCCTGATATATGAAAATCTGGACTTAAATTAGAAAAAGTGACCAGAGGAGGATTATTTTTAAATTTTCAAATGGGTACATGCTAGCATTCCTTTAAATGCAACTATCTGTACTATATGAAGTACAATTTAACTAATATTTAAAAATTATAAATTAATGAATTCATTGCAAATTTATTTCTATCTTAAGCCTCACCTAACTCTAATTAGGTGATATACATAAGGCCAGTTCTGTTACACTGGCTTATAAGACTAGAAAAATTCTAAATGACATAAAATATATATGTAATAGAATGAAGTAAAGTTACGTATGACCTAAAAGCTGCTGCCAGACAAAAGTGAACTTTATATGCAAGAAATCGTTTATTTTCCAAAATACATGTTCAACTATTCTTTATCATTACATAAAACACTTAAGAACTAACAAATCTCCTTTCCAAATTTTTAAATTGAGAAGGGATAGAAAGTTAACATGAAAACAAAAGATTGCTCTGATAGAAACAGGGTACCAGGAAGTGCCACTACTATCTAAGAATTTCTGTAAGATGATTAGGCAATCTTATGAAGGTGTATCTCCCAAAATGAGATAATCTAGAAGTCATTCTTATGCTAAAAGCTCACGTTTAAACTGAAAATGAGTGTTAACAAAGGTCAAACTACATTAAAAAATTTTCCCTACTGATACTCTGCCCAGAAAACAAGTTAAATACAAATATGATCACATACGCAATTATGTGTCATTTTCAAATATGATGTATTCCCTTATTGAAAATTTATAAATAAGTTCTTCACTGTCATTATTGGGGACCTTTTTGGCTCTCACTAAATCATCTACTTGAATTTTATGAAACAAATTTGTAATAACAAATTTTTCTTTCCCCAAGAAGAGGTAGATCAAGACTAAATAAATTTCTGAATACTATATTAAATTTGTTCTTCTTAACTGTGCCACAATTGCACAAAATTAGTTTTATACAAAGATCAAGTGCCAAGTCTTGAACAAGATCCTGACCTATTAAAGCCAAGATTCTGCAAATGCAAGGCATCTGAAATTATGAAAAGGAAGAAGCCAAGAGACAGAGTAGCAGATATAAATATAAGACAAAGTTTAAAACAGACACATATGAACTAAAATACAGCTGAAATGTAAAAGCCTCATCTAAAAAAGTAATCTTTAATGTCAGCAATCTGCTCATCATTCCCCAAGCTGATGCCACTGAAATACATGCTTAACATGCATTTAAAATTGCAGTATTCAATTGTTGAGAAGGGTAAAGGAAATCATTATTAATCTTCATATATTTGGCAAAAAGTTAACAAATTATCTTACTGATACTAATATTAAAGAGTGCTATAAAATAGCACATAAACACAAATATCTTAAACTATAATTGTTTTACTAATGAAACACAGCATTTGGCCAACCAGATCACGAAATTCATCTTGAAAATACAGATTAGCTATAAATCATGTTACTCTTCACTGATCCTGGTTGACAGGAAAAAAGCAAAACTTGTCACAAAATGTAACTATAAATTGTACAACACTACAAATTATATTTAGAACTAATGAAATAAAATAACTCATTAAAAGAGAGGCAATTATTTCTCTGGTAGGTGATTATTATCACTAGCCAGAAATGTTTTGAATTTTTGCTTTCTTCAGTTTCTTCAAAAGGGTTTAAACTTACACACAATTGCAGAAAATATAATGGAAAGCCTAAAATAAGTATCTTCACCCTTTCCTAACAATTTCTTTTAAATTCAGCTAAAATGGCAACATCCAAACTAAAACAACTATTTGACATCATTTTTTAAAAATTTGATAGAAACAAGCTAAAGCAATACTGACAGCCAAAGAGCAAAGCAGTTCCACGTGCACAGCAATCAATTACACTTACCTGCCATTCTTAGACCATATTACAATAGGTCATGCAACACAAAACAAACAGAAGGCAAATTACTTAAAGGTTTGTGAACCAGTTTTTGTTTTTGATTTTCATTCAGTATCAATTGGGGAAGAGGGGCCAAGAGTACATGACTGAAAAGCATTAAAAATTTTTTAAGCTTTACAAAGTAGGCAATTCTCTGCCAAAATCGACTAAATTAGGTTCACACTTACCTTTTAATATTATGCCCAAATTACTGAGCTGTGAATGGCCTTCATGAACAAATTTATAAATAAGATATTAAAGTACTAGGACAAAATAATTCAATATTGATGAAGTTATCTTGAAACACAGCATATTAACCCCAGATATTACTTCTCCTAATAAATCTGGAGATGCTTTTCTGTGTCATTTCCACCAAAATTATTTCATTTAAATGTTTGTATTGACAGATCTTGAGATAAGAGAGTATATATATGTATATATATATGTATATGTATATATGTATATATCCCCTTCTTATAAATATAGCTACACTACAATAAAGCAAAATAAATGTTTATCTCAATTTGATGAATGAAATATTATAGGCTGTTTCAAGAAGGCAACAGAAATTTTATCCAACAATTCATAGCTCAGTCATGCAAAGCAGTTATAAAGATGGCAAAGTAAAGACATTCATTTAGTGCAAGACAAACGCAGTCTACTGCAGGCAAAGAGAAATAGATATATAAAATCATCTTCTCACTTTCAAAATCAAGGAAAAAATTTGGCCCCTGCTCAAGGTCTGTGCATGTCAAAACTTTAAGAAGATTCCCCATGTTAAGGTACCTGTCAAGACAAGAATGAGAAAAGAGAGAATATCCCTTTACAAAAAAGTACATTTGAAATATAGTAGAGAAATAGTAGAGCGGAAAGGGAAGCTCCTTAGGTACGAACTCATCCTTCAGGCTACCCACTCTGTGAACTGGCGGAGGACAACCTTTATTCTCAAGGTATTGACTTGTAGGACCTAGAGGTGAAATGTGGTTTTCCTGTATAAAACGGCACACTGTCACTATATTTCTTCTCAAAGTTTTCCTAATAGATTTGATTAAAGGCCTTATAGTGAACAATTCTTTTAGCATTTCAATAGTGCTAGTGTTCTGAGCATTGGCATTCTACTATTTGATCAAAAATAATTCCACTTGAATTTTTTATATTACATTTGAGTAGACTATTTTAAAATTGAATATTAAAATTATATAGGTATATCTTAACTTGCACTTAAAACAGCTTCCTATAAAACTTACATGGTAATATAAGTATGGTACTCTAAAAATTTTGAACCACACCATTACAAATCAAGTTTTTGATTTTTTATCATTTGATCAAGTCACCATCTAATGACAGAACAAAATTAAGCTAGATTTGGTTATGTATATATACATAGTTACCATCAAACCGCTCAGCATAGTCACTAAAGCACAATAAGAATTTTCATCATAAGGCTACTTGCTTCATGGACCAATGAGTGGACAGCACTGAATACAAAGACTCAAATGATATTAGCAAATGAAAAACCAAAAAATTATATGACAATGTTCAGCAACTACTAGAGGAAAAATCATGCAACCTCTCTTTTCCATGTTTTTACCAACAAACTGGCTTGCCTTCACTGTGGTGGTAGAAATAAACAATGTTTCACCATTACTATTAATGCACCAACTGTGAAAGGCTGAAGAGACTTACTTTCAAAATCCAAGAAAAAATGTGCTGCATTGTGGTCTATGTCCCTGGTTAGCACCTTAATGAGATTACCCATGCCAGCAAACCTAAAAATAAAAATGGCAACATCATTTAGTTCCAGTAAAAAAAAAGTTTTAAGCACAGGCCTGGGATTCATCGAGGGCTGGCTTTTCCATGGCTCCCAGCAGGTGCACGTTTATGGGCTCTTGCAATTGAAAAGTTGGGAACACAGAAACATTTGGCTCCTACTCCTCCCACTTTTTTCACATCTCAAAAAAATTGTATCAAAAAAGTCAACACATAAGAAAGATTAGATTTTCCATATACGTGCAATATTTATTTTTACTACCAACATGTCACTTTATTACACACTACATAAATCTTCTAATAAAATACTGAAGCTAGGAATACAAAAAGAAAAAAATCTTCAACTGAAAATTAAAACATCAAAAGTATATTTCTCAGAATTATGTTACATCTGAAATGGAAAAGTTTTCTAATTATAATGATGTTTGTCTTGCTTCTTTATAGAATATACTCCTACTCCAGACAGCAAGGAGAGGAGTTCAAATTATTATCTACCGAACAGATTTACTAGTTAATCTAATTTTTACCAAAATTTCTCATATTCCTGTCTTTCCATTACGACACACACACACACACACACACACACACACACACACACACACACACAGTGTCTTTCCTATCAAAATGTACATTCATAGAAAACTGCAATTCTAATATCCTAGTTAAATTTTAATGACAATATGAGTAAATTCTCATGAAACAAAGCCTGTAGAGAAGCCCAATGAAAACAACCTACAGTAGGCATTATCTAAAAGTAGCTGGTTAGCAACCTTTTTATAACAATAATTCATACTTATATGTCACTGTCTTACAAAGCAGTTTCTCATAATAAATGTTCTACCTGTGCAATCTGCTCCTTTGTGCACCCCCATCTACATAATTTTCAGATACTTTAAAGTCATAGCCTAGAGATTTGTAACAACCATAGGTTTTAGGGAAAAGAAATAGCTGTATTATTATCTGTATATCAAAGCCTAATCAAGACAGAAAAATATACAGAAAAATCTAGATTAAAAAAATACCACAAGTCAATAATAAACACTGGAATTCTTTTCCCTTTTTTAAAAAAAAACAAAAACCAAAAAAACAAACCCAAAATAGTATCCTGTCCTCAGTATATGGAAACTGTAGATAATAGTGTCTAAATCTCACCTCATTACATAAATATCATTTTGAGAGAATAGAGATCAAACAGAAAAATAAATTCATATGAATATTACTAACATGTCTCAATTTTAAGGGAGTAACATTACTCACAAAGTTTTTTTTTCAAAGCTTGAAATTTCTTTACTAGTTCTAGTCAATGCAAGGATTTATAAAAGATAATTTCATGACCATAACAAAAATAAGTAGCTTCACACTATAAAGAGATATGAAATTACCCAGATAAAAACTATCAGTTTTTGCCAAGGCTAACATCACTAAAAGGATTCCTAATACTGATAAGATTTTTAACACAAGATCTATAATTCAGATCATTTTAAATTTAGCCCTCCCCCACCCAAATAGTATCCTCCCTTATGACTAGTAAGCAACCTTTACTTTTCCTTATAATAATAAGCAAAATAGGAGATGAGATTATATGAGAAGCCAAAAGTCACAAAATGACTGGTAATTTTTGCCCCCAATTTCATTCAAGAAATCAACAAGCACTTCTTAAGCACTTTCAATGTTTCAGGCACTGGGGGATACAAGGAAGTACTCAACTTACAAATGGGCTGTTTCAAAGATTCTTCCTCTGTGAGTTGCTTGATACTTAGAATTAGTATTCTGGATGTGTTTCTTAGGTTCCCAGGTTAGTTAGTCTACATATGACTTAGGTGAATTAATAGTCTATGTTCTCTGCATCTTAGGGCATGGGTAACTAGGCTCAAAATAGAAAAAACTAACAAGGAAGAAGAGAGTTTTGAGAAAGTATTAAGGAAAATAATAGATGCTAGGGATTAAAAAATAATGAAGGCAGTTCTCACTCTTAAGGAGCTTGGAATCTAATGGGAGAATGAGTTATATAAACAATACAAAGTAGACTATAAATTCAAATGAAAGATCCAGGTAAAGTGCTATAAGAAAACTGAAGGGCAAATTACTTCCTTCTTAGGAGAAAAGGAGATGTGAGAATAAGAAGGATAAGTGAAAGTTTCATGGGGTCATGTCACCTTGGATCTTGAAGAAAGACAGTAATTACCATGAGCAGAAATGAACTGAGGCAGGGTAAAAATTTTCTTCCCCAAGAAGGCAAGAAGGCATAGAGTATGATGGAAAATACAGAAAAAATGGAAAGGACAGATGGAAAATATAGATAGAAAAGAGGAAAACAAAACCAGGGGGAAATAAGTCATTATATGAGACTGGGCTGAAAACATCAACAAAAGCTAGAAGAAATCAATCTAGCCAGACTCTGAATTCTCACTAATGGGTAAATGATTCTTGATTGATCTTTCTATTTCTATTTCTCAGAGAGTGTTAAACCCCAATAAATTTCTAGTTGGCAGATTATCAGAGTAATAAAATAATCTTAAAAATCAGAAACTGTGGGAGAAGTCAGGTTCCAGATGGGGGAGAGAACTATTTCTTTTAAACTATTCCTGTTTTTCATAACATTTCTCTTTATCTACTTTTAAACTTCATTTTTCTAAAAGTTCTAGGGTTTTTTTTTTAATGATTTCTATGACAACCAAGTTGATGACCTCCCCAATGAAGGAACAGATAGGAAGGGCAAACATTTTAATTTATGACATAAAATAAGTTGTGTATAAATTGGAGACTCCTTATATATGAGAAGTTGTATTATGGAAGCACGAACACCAAAGGTACCAAAAGATGGAAAACAGCATAGGGTAAAATGAAAATGGCATTGGTTTTAGAGTTCAAAAAGAAAAAACTTCAGGTTGAAGTTTTAGTTCTGATATTTGATAGCCATCTAATCCTCTAACCCTAAACAAGCCATAAGGTCCTAGAGGCTTAATTAGTATTCTCATTTATAAAATAGGAATTATACTTTCACTGCCTACCCTCACAAGATTACTGAGACAATAAATACCAACTGTTGTAGTAAGGTAGTCAGGTTGTTTCCTTTAAAACATTAAGTTCCATTCCTGACTGAAGCAGGAAAAACAAGGGATAATTCTATATGAACCAAAAAGAATATACAAAGAAAAAAATCCTTTATTCATCTTTATTTTAACCATATGATTGTCAATATTCAAATTCAACCCATTAAAAACATATGTAACGACTATTTGCAAGCCACTAAAGCACTATAAAGATAAATAATTTCATGTCCTCTAGGAAGTTAAAATGTAGAATTTTCCATACAAAACTTTTCCTTTCTGCTAGAAACTAAAACAAATCACTACCTTCTACAAACAAATCACACTTCAAAATGGATAAGCATAAATACCAGGCACCAAAATGATTTTGCCGTTTTTGACAGGTATAGCACAATCATCAATAAGACACTAGCCAAAATGTGCCCCACCCTTCCTCAAACAATGTACATCTTGGCATTTGAAACTCTTTTAATCTATTAAATCCTTTAGCTAGCTGACCAATCATCTGATACACTAAACTGGAAGGCCAAATCCCCTGTCTGTTTCTATTTATCCCACGTACTAATGATGATTTTTAACATTTTAAAATACAATAAAAAATTATTTTAAAATGCAAGATCCAGCGGCAGCTAGGTGGCACAGTGAATAGAGCACCAGCCCTGGAGTCATGAGGACCCGAGTTCAAATGTGACCTCAGACACTTGACACACTTACTAGCTGTGTGACCTCGGGCAAGTCACTTAACCCCAACTGCCCTCAAAAAAAGAAAAGAAAAAAAATATTTTTAAAAAATGCAAGATCCATTTTTAGCTCCTTGGGCTATACAAAAATAGGCAGCTAGCCTGTTAGTTTACTGACCCCTAGGTTACAAAATGAGTTATAATCACTCTATAGGCTACAATGTAGGCTATTACAAACCTACCTCCCAAGTTTATAGAAGTTTCCAATTCTTTAAGTTCATTTTAATTCTGTAGAGTTTGTGTTCAATGACAGACAACATAATTAACAATTACATTGCTTTTAGCAGGTAATGATAGCAGTCCTAATTTCTTTTTTAACTGTTGAAATATGGTCCTAATGATGTCAAGTGCTGCTTGAAATAACCAGTTTAAAAATCTCCCTATTAAAAAATAAGTCAAACAGGATCTTAAAGAAGACTGACTGCAGAACATGCATTTAATATATCTGTGATCTTCAGAGGTACTCTGATGTCTTACCTGATTTCCCCTCTCCCCCACTCATTAGTGGTGGCCTTCTCTGCTCTCATCTACATTGTCCTTAACTGTATATACTTCATACTTGTGCTTGTTGCCTCCTCCCCCATCTCCACATTACAACATAAGCTCCTTGATTAAGGATTGTTTCAGTCTTTGTAACTACATAACCAACAGGTACTTTTAAATGCTTGTGATCTATTCCTTTTCTATTCCTTTAACTAGTGGAAGTCACAACCCATTCATTTCTCATATAGTGCTCATGCTTGTTCTCTCAGAGATCTGCTAAACCACCCTATGTTGAATTATTTTCAGAGGCTTTTATGCCTTAGCCTCATCTTGTTTGTCAATGTCCAGCCAAGCAAAGGAAGAAGGGAATGTGTAGGCCGAAATAAAAAATGAAAAGATGAGGCAAAGGCCCAAGTAATTGGACTATGGTAAACAGAGGCCATAGAAGCAGAGAGATAATGGCCAGATCCCTGGTGACATCTGGGAGAAATCTTCAGAAGACATCACCCTTATGAAAGAAGTACAAGCTCTCCTGTCTGATACAGAACTCCCAGTTCTACTATTTGATAAAGGATCTCACTACCATGTGATTTCTCCTTAACAAAGGACATTCTATCTTGTAATTCAATACTTACCTGCTACCTGAAATCAATTTATTTAATTGTGTGCTATAGACCTTCTTATTCTTGACTGAAAAGATTTTTTGATAGCTAAGTGTAGCACTTGGATAATTAGTCTACTCTATTTTTTTGGCTGAAAAAATTATTTTGAGAGGCAGTGTGGTATCACAATTTAAAGAGTGCAGGCAGGATCTGAAGTCAGACAACACGAGTTTGAATCCCAACTCTGCTATTTACTACTACCTAGTGACCTAATTTACTACCTAAGCCTCATTTCTTCATTTATAAAATGAGGGGGGTTGGATTAGTTGACCTCTGAGATCCCTTAGAATTCTATATCTATAATACTATGTTCTACCCAAGTACTGAAGGCTCTTTAAGTCTTCTATATTTTATGGGTATAAATGAGACAATTAAATTGTCTGTTTTCCCTCCCTCTCTCTCTATAAAACTAATCTGCCTCCCTTCTCTTTCTGATCATCTATTTCCTGAATTAAATCCTTCATGTCATTTCTTATGGTTCTCACAAGAAATAAACTATGGACTCTGAGACATGACCCAATTCAGATTCTTTAGAGACTATGGCATTCCAAAATACATAATAATACAGTATCACCAGGATAATACTTATATCTAAAAAGATATACTTTTATGCCAGGAAAGAGAATAGGATCATTAAAAAGTAGTGCAAAGATATAATTCCAGTTTAAGAAATTAAAGAAGCTAAAGGCCTCTATGAAACTATTCATAAAACACAATACTCATATGTCATGAATGCTTCCTCCAAGAGAATTGAAAGAGCCTGAATACAGTCAGCACCAAAAAGCATCATAAAAATTAAACTGATTACATCTTAACCGAAAGAAAATGATTAGCTATTGACGTTAAAAGTTTATCAAAATCAGTAATGTAGATTCAGACCTTTGACTATTTAGAGCCAAGGGCAAAATCAACATCAAATCTGAAGAGTGTTGGTGAGAAATCACTGTATATTTATAATGCCAACAATTTCACAATGACCTACTCAAAGAAGCCATATTTCTTACTTTCTTCTCTATTTTCTGTTAATATAATTTGTTGTTCACTGCTTCAGAAAGTTATCTGAAATTTCTACTTCTAAAATTCTTTGTCTTAAAAGAAAAAATATAACAAAATCAATCTTCAATGTTTTAAGACTATATTCTAATATTAGACATTTTAACATGTTATTTAAAATGTATTTTCAAACTAGATTTTAAAAAACTAGAAAACACTTTAAAAAACCCTTTCTTTAATAATTCCAACTTGATTTATATAAACTAAGTTGTCCTTTCTACAACTGACCTATAAACTAAACTCTTCAAGATGAAAAGTTACTTTTCAACACAACAGTTCAAAATTCAGAAAACTTTTATTTTATTATATAAATTGAACATAGACCAAATAATGTCAATTTCCAATTGGCCTGCATAAAAATATAAGCATGTATTTAAAAAATCCCAACTAGTCAAAGTAGTCAACAAACAAAAATTTATACCAAAAACTAATGATATATGGAAGTCAAGGAAGGCCAACAAGACTCCAATAAAATTTAAAACGAAACAAAAGAAAAGTTGTCTAATTTAATAAAATTTAAAACAAAACAAAATTGTCTAATTTTCAAAGTGAAAAAGAAAAGGATTTGCAAAGACAACTGATTCCTGTACCAAATAATAACATCTCAATAACATTTCTAATTTCCACATAAAAGAATAAATTTCAGAATCTAAATTAAATCACAGAAGCAGCTAGGAGGTGCAGTAGATAAAGTATAAGACCTCAAGTCAGGAAGAAGCAAGTTTAAATTCAGCCTCAGGTATTTACCAACTTTGTGACCCTGGGCAAGTCATTTAACCTCTATCTGCTTCTGTTTTCATGTGTAAAATGGTGGTATTAGTACCTATTTCTCAGGATTGTTGTGAAGATAAAATGAGATAATATTTGTAAAGTGCTTCAAAAATCTTTTTAAAGCACTTTTATAAATGCTAATTACTTATTTTTATCCAATTTAAATAGAACAGCAAAAATAACTTTTTTAGAGGGAAGAACTTACTACAGAGATATGATCATTTAAGTCTAACCTCATTATAAAGTGAGCAAACTGGACAGAGAAATTAAACTGCCCAATAATATGGCACTTAATACATATTTCTGAAAGAGCATAAATATTTGTAGGCAACAGAAAATAACATGCAGGGCCTAGAATTCAGATGACTTGAATTCAAATATTGTATCACATATGGATTCAATGTGTGACCTTGAGCAAGTCACATAACTTGTTTGCCCCTGTTTCCACAACTGTTAAATGAAGATAACAACAGCACCTATCTCCCAGTGCTGTTGTAAGGAGAAAATGAGATAATATTTGTAAAGTTCTGAGCACACTGTCTGCTTCATAGAAAGCACTATAAAAAGTTAGCTATTATTATTAATAATATTTAAGATTATATTATGCACCTGACTATATGAAGTAAATCAAAGTTGGTTTTTCATGATTTGTTAACATTAAAAGTGAGCAAAGTTTTTTTGTTTTATCGGACCTGTAATTTCATTCGGATTTAGGGAGAGCCTGGTGGGGAGCCTTTTACCAACATAGACCTATTGCTCTGCAACTTGTAGTTTTAGAGAGTTGCTAGGTCACTAGGAGGTTAAATATCTTGCCCAAGGCCATGAAATCAGATTATTAAGCCAGTGGCAGAAACCTTGAACACTGGTCTTTTTCACTCAGGCTGGTGCTGCCTCTCAAATAAAATGTAATCAAAATAAAATGTATCAAGAAAAAAAGATAAGAGCTAGATTTTATATCTCAAGTCACTTTCACCTCTAAATGCTATGATTTTACATAGCAAAATATTTTTATATAGTCAATAAAACACCAGAGGAAACCTTAATTCAAAAAGTTCTACATTTCTAGATAAACCTATTTATGAATCTATCATAAATAATCCAGCACCATAATAGAAATAAAAGTAGAGAACAAATGAATTTTTTTTAATAAATCAAGTTACTCTACAGTTATTCAACTAATGCTTAGGAAGATGCAAATGGATGTGCGTGTGTGTGTGTAATAGAGAAACTATAAAACAGCATAAACTATATATTATCAATGTTTCTAAGTCATTAGCTTTACTGTACACAGAACATTTCCTTTAAAATAAAATGGATCTCAAATTGTTAAGATCAAGTTCTAACTCTTAACAGCCTAGAGGCAAAGAATTTCTCTAGATCTATTGAACACACATTAACCTCTCTTTTGGGAAGTAATGTCGGAATATAAAAGAAACTTTACCAGCTTTATTTTGTGGCATTTAATTGAGTATACTACCCCGTATCAACAATGACTCACACTTTATAGTAGTCTAAAAACAGAAGACTTTACTCTTTTAAAAAATACTTATTACAGAAAGTAAATAAAAATAAAGTTTAAATAAGGGACTTACATTCTTAGCTACTTCTAACACTGTGGCATTAAAACTTCACAAGTTGGCAGGCTACCATTTTTATTGCTATCCTAAATAACAATGTCATTATAGGACACTTTACTAACTCCTTTGTATGCAAAATCAAAAGGGATCACATGGACTAACAGTCATCTCCTGTGACTAGGCAAATTTAAACAACAGCAACAATTTTCAGAAAAATGAACTTTGCAAGTGTTATGCACCATGATGCCAGCCTATTATTATTACTATCCAAAATGAAGTAGCATGGATAAAATGTGAATGGAAAAGCATTTTACCTGCATATTCCAGAGTTCAATATTCTTTGTTTCTTGATAAAATCACTAACACCTAAAAGAGAACAGGAATCTGGACTCTCAGGACTGTGTTGGATGTTGAAGTCATCAGATCTTGCAGGGGAAACAACCCCGAACTCAGGTCTTAGCAGCTAAAAGGAGGAAATTATTTTCATGTGTTTTGTATTAGTATACTAAAACAAAAATTTAACAAAACTTGTATTACAGACCCAACTCAGTCCATTCAATATTTACTACAGACTGAAATGCAATCCACTGTTACTCAAGCTATAAGGTAGGTTTGATTTTGTGACTTTTTTATAAAGGGCTAAATTATTTGAATAATTACTAACTGTAGTGTAAATACCATAACAGCACAACTAAAATTCCTTATTTTAAACAAAGCCCACCCTCCTGAAATTTCAAGCTAACAAAATGATAAAGAAGGCTCAATTTTACTGTACAAAATTTTAATCTTAAGAATTTTTAGTCTAGAATGTGACACAGGTCAGAAAGTAATTTCTGTTGGCCCAGGGTAATGGTGTAACATATGCTATTAAAAAAGGTACATACTCTGACATACAATTCCTGACTTATTTTGCAATGGTAACTTTATTGTTGATTGTTTCATTTCAAGACATCCTCACTTTTCTTCCTCAAATACCAGAGCACACATACTTAAGTGAATGGAGAGTATTTTGTTTTGATAATTTTAAACCCTTTTTAAGATAAGTGGAAACAGTTTAGGGTAGTATAAAAGCAAGACTAGCAATCACTGGTGGGTGACGAGGGAGGAAGAGGGAGGAAGAGAAAGAATCTAGAATTTAAAGTTCTATAATCAAATGTTAAAAAAAAAAAAAAAAATATATATATATATATATATATATATACACACACACACACACACACGTATTATTATTATTAACTACATCCAACTGGAACTTGAGATCCACAGGCACTGTGGTAGGGAGATCCATCTTGCCCTACCAGAAAGTCAGAGGGGTGAGGGGGGAAGACATAGGAGAGAATAGATTGGGGGAGGAGGGATACAATGGGATGGCTGTTTTGGGGCGGTGGGTGGGGGAAAGATTGGGAGAAAATTTGCAACTCAAAATTTTGTGGAAATGAATGATGTAAACTAAAATTAAAAAAAAAATACTAGCAATCACTAAATCAAACTAAACAATCTAAAGTCACAATAAAACTGAGTGTGGAGTCTAAGGACTGGCATAAAGGAAATTCCTATCATCTGGAGAGAATGTAAGGGAGACAAATGAAGAGCTAAGAGCATGTGCCATCAATCAAAAAATAGAATTTATAAAGCACCTACTATTAAGTGTCAGACACTGTGCTAAGTGCTGGGGAAATAGAAAGACAAAAATGATAAGAGTCCTTGCTTCTAAGAAGCTTATAAGCAAGTATTGCAAAAGTACTTCCAGACTTAAAAAAAACAAACTAATTAGTATCTCAATCTTTGAAATAAATATGTTCAAATCAAGCCATTTATGCATGTTTCTTGTATGACCATAGAGCTTGAATCTTATAGACATAAAAATGCTATTTTCTTTAGAGAAATTTATGATCATTTTTGCTCAGAAGCATCTTTCTGCAGTAATTTTTGATACAGGTAACTAATATTACATTTCTCACACATGGAACCACAATGATATGTGATAAATAATTTGTCCACATAATAAAAATATGCTAGAGGGAATACAATGTAAATGCAGCTGTGGATATTTTAATTCAAATAGTTCCTTAAATACTGTCAAAATAAAAGCTATTAAAACAAGGATTCTGATATTACTAAGTACATTTAAAATGATTAAAATGTATATAGCAAACCTAAGATGTATCCCAAAGCATGTGTCATGCCAAATGACACACACAAACACCCCCTTTTAAAGAAATCTATAAGTAGGTGAATAGATTAAAATATTTAAGCACCCATTATGGGGAAAGGTACATCCCAAATGTTGGGGATGTAAAGAAAAAAGTAAACAATTCCTGTCCTCAAGAAGCTTGCTTCTACTTATAATTTCTAAAATGAAATCACTTTGTTTTAATAAATGTTAGTGGCACATTAAATAATTCTGGTCTCTAAACCAAATGCAGAACACCCAAATAATATAGGTCTCCACCATGAAATGCAAAATGCACCTGAGAAAAATATTTCCTCTGGCTACTGAGATGATTGTTCAAGGATGCTCTAAAAGGAAATCTGTTCCTAGAAAAAGAGGAGGAAAAGGAGAGGAAGAGAATGAAGGTAGGAGAAAGAAAAAGGAGGAGACCACAAATTCTGCTCCCTCACAATGGAAAAACAGAATGAGAGATGGAAGATCCCTTAGAAGTCAACTAACTATTCAAACCCATTCCTGCAGTAGATATCCTTTCCATAAAATCCTTAATAAGTCATCTAGTCTCTGCTCAAAAGACCTCCAGAGATAGAGAACTCAAGACCTCAAAAGGCAACCCAAATTGTTAATAAAGTTTTTCCTCATATCAACTTAATACATTCCTGTCTCCAGCTTTTATTCATTGATCCTAACCCACCTAATCAATATTTGAAAGCAACTATCCTATCAGCTCCTCTGCTCATCAAGTCTTTTCATCTCTTGGCTAAGGATTCAGAATTTTTAAACCAAGTGATTAAAAACTACTCTTTGAGCCCATCCATTCAACCAAGCGATAGTTCAGAAGCCAAGTGCTCTCGTGTTGAGTGGCCTGGATCCAGATTGCAGTCTTGGGTGGTGGTCCTGGGGTCTCTTTTCAGTGAGCCAGAGTGGGGGAGGGCCCCAGCAGCCTCCTAAAAGCTCCAGCAGCTGGGAAAAGCCCAGCAATTTGGGACAGAGCTTTCCCATCTGGAAGCAGAGTTCCACGGAGCTCAAAAATCTCTAATTGGCCAGCCATGAATAAGCATAGGAAGCAAAGTAAGAACAGCAACCAAACTCTAGATTCCTTCTTTGGGGAAAAGAAGGATTAAAGCAGGGAATGGGAGGAAGACAACATAGTCAGAATTTCTGCACCAAAAGCTTCCAAGAAACATGAAGGTTGCATAAAAGCTAGAGATCAGCTAAAGAAGGATTTTGAAAACCAAATGAGAGAAGTGGAAGAAAAATTGGGAAGAGAAATGAGAATGATGCAAGAAAAATCATGAAAAGAGAGTCAACAACCTGACTGAAGAAATTAACACCTTAAAAAATAG